>JASDFA010000001.1:12365000-12760000 GCA_035772735.1 Datura wrightii
AACTTTATTTATTTTAAAAAAAATTATAACTTTTATTTACTAAAAATAATATAGTTTAGGTCGCATATTCAATGTGTTGATATTAATGATTATAAAAACTATTATATGAATAATTTAAAAATTATATGTATTTACTTAATAAATGTATAGATAGTATGAACAAAATAAAATTATGTTAAAAAAAAAAGAAAAAAGTTAATTAAACAAAAAGTATATTGGTAAAAGGTAAGTAAGTGAAAATGTAAATATTTTACATTAATGATAAATAGATTTAAAGATTTTATTTATTTGTTTATTTATTTTTACTTGTTTTTCAATTTTCGTTAAATTTATTAGGTAGAGTTTGATAAATATATGAAATAAAAGGGCTTATTTTTAGTAAAATAGTGGACCAAAAATACTCAAAAAGTATATTTAAGAGACCATTTTATACCTACTCTTAAACGTAAGGGATATTTTTCTTATTTTCTCTCACATTTTGGGTAAAATTTTAACTAATTTTTGAGAAAATTACTTTTATAAATATGAGACAAAATTAAATAATTTTTATATAATAAAATAAAAAATAATAACTTTTGAGTAATGAACACAAAGTTGAATCACCCGTAAAATTTACTCAAATTCTGAATCCAGATTTGAAATAAAATGAAAGTAAGCTAGTGTTTATATCACTGAAGAGGAAAACGATATTTTAATAATAAATAGAGTGGAGCCACTGTACCTATTAATTAATAAAAACAGTTATCTTAATTTGTTTATCTTTTTGAAAGTTTAAAATAAAATATTTAATTTTATTTTTAGTTAGTTATATTTTTAAAAATGACGTTATAATTATTTAAATATCAATAAAAAAATAATTTTTTTTTAAAAAAGATCTCCTTAATTAATATTCTTAGACAGTACAAAAAAATCTAGATAAATAATTTTGTAACCGAGGTAAAAAGAGGTAAAAAGTAAATAAAAAAGAGGCCACACTTCAGAACATGGGAACTAGATAAATCTCGAGATCTACTTTTCACTTGAACATTATTTATTTATTTATCTATTTATTTGAATTAGTATTTTTTATGTTTCACATCTACTGTAGTGATTATATACTTGCCATACGTTATTTTCAGAAAAGATTAAGAAATTTCAACCTTTTATTTTCACATTTTTAGACTCCTAAAAGACACAGTTATTTGTGCAACAAGGACAAAGTGCATTACTTTTCCTATTTCTATATATCCTATTCAGGATAATTTGAGCTTTCTTCGGACCTAAAATAAATAATATTATATTATTTATTATATGTTATATAATAAAAAAATTAAAAATAATTATTTAATAATATTTGTTATTTTTAAAGTTTAAAATAAAAATATTTATTTTTACTCATTTTAAACGTAATAATAATTATTCTTAAAGATCATAAACACTAGCCTCACATAAACAAATGCACAGAAAAGAAAAAAAAATTAATGTCCACGAGTTCAAAAATTTACTATCCCGTCTATATGCCTACGTGAAGTGCACTTTTTAAAAAGCATAATACATAAATAGATATTTAAATTTGATCTCAACTAACAATTAATTTTGTAAGTTGGAGTGCTCAAGTGACACAACGAATATGAGTTAGATGCCTAGATGTGTACTCTCAAAATTTGAGTGCAATTGTCAGTTGAGGTCAAATCTAAATACTTATTTATGTATTATATTTTTTTAAAATAAAAATTAAAAATATTTAAAATTATCAAATTGTCCCGTCAAAAAGCAGGGAAGCTGTCTGCTTTCACATTTCTTAATTCTTAATTTCTTACTAAGTAATAGTTAATTAACTCTATATATATGTGTGTATAAAATAAGTTTATAGAGTCTCAAAATAATAGTGGGTGTAATAGCTTTTCAAAAGTATAACACATTCGGTATTAAGAAACTTTGAAATTTTAATATTTCTCGTGAGACATTCACAAATACCCATAGCTTATGATTATCGACAATGTTTTTTAGTCTTGGACAACTACGGGAGAAAATATCACTAAAATAAATTTTTTGGGCCCTTTTTTATATAAAAGTAAAATCTAATTTTATATAAAATTAAAAATAAATTTCAAATAATAATAACATACATAATATAATTTCGAACTCTAGAAAGATTATATATAAATTTTATTTTTATCTTTTAAAAATAAAAAATTTATTTTCAATAAATATTTTACTCAAACAGAGTATTTCAAAACATGTATAAAAATATCGAAGAAAAAAATAGTAATCCTAATAAATAATACATAACCGAAGGAAAAAAACCATTAGGTAAAAACAATTCTTTTTAAAGGACTACAAAAACCAATTAACCCACACAACAATCAACATGCACTGATGCACATGAAATTGAACGGCATGTAAATTGAAATTACCTCTATTTATTTTTATCATATGAAAATGTACACCTTCTATTATTTGAGAAGGCTCCAATTTATGAACATGGGACTTCTTTTTCTCTCTCTCTCTCTCTCTTTTTTTAAATAGCAAAAAACATAGGACTTGAGGAACTGCATTAATGGTGGATGACTAGTGAGCTAAGCTGATCGGCAAGAAGAATCCAAACAACACTATATATATTGCCATTTTGCATACTACAATTCTTGACTCGTGTATTACAAGTGTTGTCCCTCTGTTCTTCCCCAAATTCCCTTTTTCTTTCTCTGTTTCATTGTCAAAGATAGAAACTTTACGTCTTTAGTTTTCTTATGCAGTGAAAGAAATCAGTGTCACAAAAAAAAAAAAAAAATGGAGACAAGCTCAGTTTCCAAGCTCCTCAAAGTTTATACCTTTACCTTATTAATGGTAGCTCAGCTGGTCTTTTGCAAAGTTACCTATGATAAGAAGGCTATTATCATTAATGGGCAAAGAAGAATTCTTCTCTCTGGTTCCATACATTATCCCCGAAGCACCCCTGAAGTACTCTCACATTCCCTTCCAATTTCATTCTTGGTTTTGTTTCCGTTATTCTTTGCCTCTTTGGGAAGCATCCTTTTAATTGTTTAATTGCATTATATTAGATTGTGTGAAGATCTCGTCTAAAAGCTTAAATCTTTGTGTTATGTCTCAACAGTTTCCAGTACTATATTCTTTAGAGAAACAATGCAATTATGTATTTATGTTAATGCTGACGAATTAGATGAAATGGGTTTGTTTCAGATGTGGGAAGATCTCATAAACAAGGCTAAAGATGCAAACTTGGATGTCATTGAAACTTATGTTTTCTGGAACATTCATGAACCTTCCCCTGGCAATGTGAGTGTTCCAAAGGCTCTACAATTTTTCCCAAAAAGACTTGCTCTTTGTTTGCTAATATGGTGCCTTTCTTTCTGCTTTCTAATTGCTGCTATGCTACTTCTATATTTCTCTTGTGGACAGTACAATTTTGAGGGGAGATATGATCTTGTAAGGTTTATAAAAACTGTGCAAAAAGCTGGGCTTTATGCACATTTGCGGATTGGACCTTATGTTTGTGCTGAATGGAATTTTGGGTAATTGCTCTATTTTCTCCTTTTGTTTTGAATTCCTATTTTTGTTTGATCCTTTGATGTTCTTGGTTATTTTCAAGAGTGAGATAATGGTTCTATATCCCTCTCATTTAATGCAGAGGATTTCCTGTATGGTTGAAGTATGTTACTGGTATCAGCTTCAGAACAGATAATGTGCCTTTCAAGGTTTGTCCACTATAACATAAAGTCAAAAAATGATCTTTTGTCACATTAAAGTAACTGAACACTATCCACTATTACCAAAAATATGGCACCAATTTTTCCAATATGTGTAATATCAGTGTTTGTTTTTCTTCTTCTTTTTTCTCTCGGATAAATTGATAGATTCTGATCATGAGTTGCAGTATTGACATTTCAATTCTTTATGTGGTAAAGGCAGCAATGCAATTATTCACCCAGAAAATAGTTGATATGATGAAGAGTGAAAACTTGTTTGAATCCCAAGGAGGTCCCATTATACTGTCTCAGGTATGAAATTGACACAGTTATAGTGCTATATATGGCCTATGAAACTTACAGAATTTCTATTTTCTGAATGCATGATATACTGCACAATTGCCTAGCAGAGTGTTCTAAAGTTGTTTTTGGTTAGATTGAAAATGAATATCAACCAGAAAGGGAGGCCCTTGGAAAGGCTGGCGAAGCATATGTCCAATGGGCTGCACAAATGGCTGTTGGATTAAATACTGGAGTTCCCTGGGTTATGTGCAAAGAGGATGATGCCCCTGATCCTATCGTGAGTCTCTCCCATCACTCTCAGTACATTTACATTATTGGCTCGGATCGAGCCATACTGTTCTTTAAATCACTGACTGAGGATTTTAAGCATGTGTTTTAATCAGATAAATACATGCAATGGTTTTTATTGTGATGAATTTTCTCCCAACAAACCTTACAAGCCCACCATCTGGACTGAAGCTTGGAGTGGCTGGTACATCTTCTTTAAGGGACTTGAAGATTTCATAAGCTCTAATACAATGCAAATATATGTTCATCTTCATCAGTTGGTTCACATCTTTTTTGTTTTGTTGAGATAAGGTTCACCGAATTTGGTGGCACAATACCTATGCGGCCAGTTCAAGATTTGGCATTTGCAGTTGCTCGTTTCATACAAAAAGGTGGCTCATTTGTTAATTATTACATGGTAATGAACTTCCTCAGAAAAAAGGGAACTCTGACGTTCATACTGAATATGTTCATGCTTGAATAGGATGAATGATCTTGCTTGTCTTAAATATTTCTTCTTTTAACAGTTCCATGGAGGAACCAATTTTGGGCGTACAGCTGGAGGACCTTTTATAACAACAAGTTATGATTATGATGCTCCGATTGATGAATATGGTGAGATTAATCACCTTAGTCCATATTCTCTAGAGACTTACAACTTATCATTGAAAGAAATCTTTTTGCACCTGAATTTAGTTCGCGAGATCTCTAAGTTATATATAAGTTCATGTCTATCATTGCTATATAAGCTGAAGTCTTCCTTCGTCAAACTCTCAATTGAACTTTTAGTTATCAGCTAACTTCTTAACCTCATATTAAATCAGGTCTGATCAGGGAACCTAAATATAGCCATCTAAAGGAGCTCCACAGGGTAATTAAACTATGTGAGCAAGCTTTAATATCTTCAGATCCCAAAGTTGTTTCACTAGGAGGCTCTCAGGAGGTTAGTCTCAATTAAACAAAATTCTTAACCTTAAACATATGATATGTGCTTTACTAATTTGTCTTGCTGAATCAAAAAAGTCATTTATTTTAGGCTCGTGTATTCTCGTCTGGCAAAAGAAACTGTGCAGCATTTCTCTCAAATTACGACAGTAACTCTGCTGCTAGAGTAGTTTTTAACAACAAGCACTTTAATCTACCTCCTTGGTCCATCAGTATTCTCCCAGACTGCAATGAAGTCGCCTTCAATACTGCAAAGGTAAGCAAGTAAAATGTGCACAATTGCATAGTTAATTTGGACCTTGAAGCACACTGTTAAGTGTCTGTGTACAATATTCATTGCCATTCATCTCAGTCTGCTTGAAGAGAATTGCTATAGCTATGTGCTTAATCTTCCAGCTTAGTAATTCAAGACATGTTTTTCTTGCTAAGGTTGGGACTCGAACTACACAAGTGCGAATGACACCAACTGGCTCTCAGCTCCACTCTTGGGGGGCTTATAGTGAAGATGTATTTTCTTTAGAGGACAGTTCAACATTTGAAGCTGTAGGACTTTTGGAGCAGATAAATATCACCAGGGATAACAGTGATTACTTGTGGTACATAACAAGGTGAGGGTCATATATAAGTAAATCAACCAACATAAGTATATAAACTTTCGAATAGCAGCTAAATAAGTACATGTTTTGGCCTTTCTCCCATCACAGAAATGTTAGTACGTCATGAAAACTTCTCGGGTGATACTTTCTATATTATTGATAATGTTTTCAATTTCTTGCTTGTAATGCAGTGTTGATATTAGTCCCTCAGAATCATTTCTACGAGGGGGACAAAAGCCCACGCTCAGCGTCCACTCAAGTGGGCATGCAGTTCATGTCTTTGTTAATGGGAAACTTTCAGGTATTGATGCTTATATGCCATTGGTAGAACAGCTACTAGGAAACATTTTTGATATTTCCTGTTGTGGTTATAAGATTTTCATGACAGCAATCAATTCCCAATCTTCAGGATCTTCTTATGGTACTCGGAAGGACACAAAGTTCACTTTCACAGGACCAGTTGATCTGCAGGCCGGAACCAATAGAATTGAGCTACTGAGCATTGCTGTTGGCCTTCCGGTTAGTTTCTCATCCTTGCATACAATACTTACCATTCAAGGTAAAAACAGATGTAACTTTTGTTACCCTATGTTGCTGCACTAATAGCTTTTCGTTCTCAATTGATTCTAATTACTCTTGTCACCTTGAAGAATATTGGATTGCATTATGAGGAATGGAATACAGGAATACTCGGGCCAGTTGTTCTTCAAGGTCTCAACCAGGGCCATAAAGATTTATCATGGCAGAAATGGACATACAGAGTACTGAATCTTTACTAAACTTTTACTCTTCCTTTTTCCTTCAAAAGATTGACAGCAAAAGAGTTCCTTCAGGATATAATATGTTCTTGATACTCCTTAAACAGGCTGGATTGAAAGGAGAATCAATGAACTTGATCTCTCAACACAGGGCATCTTCCGTTGATTGGATTGGTGGTGCATTAGCTACCGAAGGACAACAACCCCTTAAATGGTACAAGGTAAGAAAATGAGAGGAAAGACTTTTAAGTTCTAACGAAGACTCATTAAGACTTATGACTAGAGGTGGAGTCAGAGTATTGGGAGTGGGATCAATTGAACTCATCATTTCTGACATAGACCATAGATATGTTTATATGTGAAAATCAGGAAAAGTAGTATGAATATCGATTTTGAACCATATTCTTGAAGAACTCAAAACCTGAAGCTATTAAGTTGAAATACTGGATCCGCCTCTGCTTATGACTCATCTTGGAACATTGCAGGCTTATTTTGATGCACCAGAAGGAAATGACCCTGTGGCACTAGACATGAGAAGCATGGGTAAAGGACAAGTATGGATCAACGGACAGAGCATAGGTCGATATTGGACAGCGTCTGCTAGTGGCAAATGTGATGATTTCCACTATGCTGGAACATACAGACAAACAAAATGTCAACTTGGTTGTGGTCAACCAACTCAGAAATGGTAGTTCTTGAATTTTTACTGATTCTTTCATCAATAAAAAAGCTTAGATTTCTTTCATATCATTAACACCACAATAGAATTTTCTAACAAGTCCTCTGTATATTCTGCTTCTGTAGGTACCATGTCCCAAGATCTTGGTTGAAACCAACACAAAATTTTCTCGTCTTGTTCGAGGAACTAGGTGGTGATGTATCAAAGATATTGTTAGTGAAAAGAACAACTTCCTGAGTTCAGTCTGTAGACTTTGATTATTAGGGATAAATTCATGCAGAAGGCGTCCATTAACTAGAATTACATTACATTTCTTGGAAAATCCAAGATCTAGGAGAATTTCTTGTTTCGTTTCTATTATTAAAATAAGCCATTATGAATTTCCACTATGCTTGGTGGATGTATATGTTTGACGTCTTCTGTTTCCAGTACACAGTTTGGTGTCTCACATTCTTTCAGATATTGTGTAACCACTGACCTTCATAAAGAAAACAAGAGCAAGTCCCAGGACAAGATATCTCAAGTCATGTTTCATATCCATTTATGAATGAGCAAAGAGGGAATAGAAAGGGAAATCTTGGTCCAAATGATTAATCTTGTACTCACCTCACTCGAATTGAATAAATTAATGTACCCTTTTCACAAGGCAATTTATGTTCTAACACAATTTCAAATTATAAAAGTGTACTTTGAATACTTATTATTTCAATTTCTACCAAAGATGCTCTTAGATGCTGATAATGTAAACCAAAAGATCTATGCAGTTGTAAATAAGTCTAGTGCTATCCAGGCAAAATGAAAGCTTCACAAAAGTAGAAATAGGAAAATAGTCTTTGATAGAAATGGGCATATAGCCTTACACCAGTAACACCATATGCACAAATATCAGATTCCAAGCACCAAGACAAAGGTTTCACAAAAGCAGCAAAGACATGGTGGACAATAAAACATACAACCATCCAGAGTTATTACAGAAGACAACACTAAATACTAGAATATCATATCCTTGATTATGGCTCAAGCTGTCACAGTAGCAGGAGCAGCAGCATGCTTCACTATGGTCTGCTGCAACTCCTCTTTCTTGGCACCAACAACCCTATCCACTTCTTTCCCATCTTTAAGGAAGACAAAAGTTGGCATTGCCTCCACACTCCATTCTTCAGCAACAGTCTGCAAGAAAGATACAGGGATTTACTATCGATCACTGATTATATTAGTCAAAGTATCGACTATACATTGATACAAATTTTGATTGGAAATGTACCTTCAGTTCATCAACATCAACCTTGAGGAATATAACATGGGGCATCTTCTTAGCAATGTCAGCAAGAATTGGGGCAATAAAACGGCAAGGGCCACACCAGGAAGCAGTAAAATCCACCACCACCTGAACCAAATTGTTGTTTTTTGACATAAGTTAGATGAATTAAAAGAAAAGATTGACGCCCAAGAATTTCTGAACATCTAAGGCATATTTAAAGGTAGCATCATTCTGTACTAATTCTACTTGGTCTAACAGCTAGGAGCAGATGTGCAGTGACCTCAACTCAAGTAAGTTCAAACAGTTAAAAAGTTTGTAATATATGCTCTTATGCTAAGTTGAAGCAATGCTGGTTTACCAGAAAGATTTATGCCAAACAACTAGAAGTCTGAAGCATATTTAAGCATACCCTCATCCATAAAACTACTATTTGGTCTGGCAACTATGCTAGATGTATAGTGACTTCGGTTCAAATTTCCTTTTTATGATGGTGGTATTTGAGTCAAAGAGCAGCTCGACGATTCCAACGCAGATACTAGATAACTCTGCCCTTTCAGACTTAGGCGGGAAGAAATCACCTCTGCCCACTTAGACATCATCCGGTATTTTTGCATCCGTCATGGTTCTCTCCTTCATTGAACATTAAACTGCCAACTACCACTAAACCACACCCTCAGTGCGGTGACTTTGGCTCCGCTTATATAAATTAATGTTTTAATTAGAAAAAACCTATACTAAGTTCGAATCTGACATCACAACAAGAAAAGCCCCACACCGCCCGGTTTAAAATCCTAGATTAGTTAATCTTTAAAAAACTAAACAAATTAACAATCACAAAAGCAACAAGCTAGGAATCATATCAACTTTATACTGGGTCATGTCTTTAAAATAGATTCGATTTATCAATTTCTTTACATCCTGCTCCACAAGGGGCCCAAATAGCGACCCAGCGGAAATTTTTTCCAACCTAATCAGCAAAGGCAGGAACTTTAACCACGAATTTGTCCTAATATACCAATTATGCCAATCAAATGAGATGGAATAGCACTGTATCAACAGAAACTTGAAGTTGACATATTACAATCAACTGAAAATCAAACAATGAACTTTAAGCACATGGAAGTACTACAGAAAACAGATCAGACAAGCCGCAACTGAATAAATCAACAAAGTTTCATACAATAAATCGAAACAACAGGAACCCATTTCCAAAATCAAAGTCTGAACAAAACCCAGAACACAAAAATCACAAATAAGTCAACGTAACAAAGCAAAAATCGCCATTGTCCAAAAAAGAAACAGTCAAAGCCATACCAATTTCTTGGTCTCCACTCCCTTCTGGAAGTGCTCATTCCACTCCTCAACCTTGTGGCAGCCGATCACTTGTCCCTCTTCAGATGAAGTAGCCATTCTCACAGATTTTGGAAATCAGAAATTCAAAATAGATAACACCAAACAAGTCCTTAGCTCCTCGTAAAACTAACGCTCAATGCACAGCATCTTCCCTTTGGCAGAGACTTTATACAGGAAAGGGGGGTGGTAAATTACCAAAATGTAACGGATTTTAAACTTTATTACGAATTAAGGAAACGCGTCACAAGTGTGAACACTTTAGTCGGTCGGTTTGAATAAAACACGTAGGCAAGAAGAAAGATAAAGACAAATTTATTATGAATTTAGATAATAATATTTATTAATGCAAATAAATTTCTAGCGGAAAAACTATGAGGGTGTTTGGTTAACCTTGACAAGCTTATAAGTATTTTTTAATTTATCTAAATATTTAATAAATATTAAAATTGCTTATAAGTTAAGTATTTATAAGTTAAAATAAGTTATTAAGTCATAAGTTGGTCATATTTAATTTATGATTTTGTAGTTTATAAGCATTTTTGATTTGATCAATTTATTTATAATTTTATTTCTAATATTTTTATGTAATTTTAAAAAATTATTATTTTTTAAATAAAATTTCAAATACTCTTCATGATTTCACTTTCAACTTTGCTCTTCCAAACCTAAAAATTTCTCCCCTCTTCGATGTTAACAATAATTATGCAGTTTTTTATGACATTATTTGGGGTAGAAAATTTTCTCTAATATTTTTGTTACACCTCGTAAGTTTTTGACACTTAGTTGGCCTATTCGCATGTTGGTTAAGAGCTTTAGAATGCCATATGTGCGAGAAAAGGGCCCGGGGAGAGACCGGACAAGCACCAAGTCGGAGCGTCGTAAGGCAAATACGACTTATAAATCGCATTCGACAAATGCGACTTAAAGGCCCCAAGTATATAAGGCTCCCGCTTCGTTTTAAATCATTTTTCTTTCATATAATTTCCAGTAAACGAACAGAAACAGAGGGGAACAAAGGATTTGATTAAATTTCCTTATGTTTACACCGTCAAACGCAGTCCAAACTTGAATTAACTTTGGGTAGCAAAGTATAAAGCTGTCGGGAGCATTTTTGTGGAGTTAGTTTCGCGAAATTCGGCCGGGGAATTGTCGTCACACCGAGCTAAGATAAGTGGAATTGCTCCAAACTAGTGTTAATATACTCCCAGCATTAAAGTGAGTATTTCTCCCTTCTAGACCCCCGAGAAATAGAGAGTTTTCGGCCGTTTTTCGATAAGTCGAAGAATAGGCAGTAAGTATAGCCATAATATGGTTTCTTTTCAAAATAATAGTAGAATTGATTCTATTCTTTCTTGAATATGAATACAGTTGGGAGAAATAGTTGAATACTAGCCGAGCTACGCCAGTTAATCAGAAAGTTGGCAGTTGAGGTATGTAAAGCCAGTTTCTTTCGGCAAGCTAGTAGTTCCAGTATAGCAAAATAGTACAAATTCCAATAGAATGTTTCAGAAGCCGTATATTATATTCAGTAAGTATGTTAGAATTGTTATACAGTGTTTAGCATGAAACTTAGTAAAATAGTATAATTCCCAGCAGAATATTCCAGAAATATTATTTCAGACTCAGTATATCTCAGTATCAGATTCAATATATTTCAGTGTCAGATTCAACATATTTCAGTATCAGATTCAGTATATTTCAGTATGAGATTCAGAACAGAATACCAGAATAGAAATATTATTATCAGATTCAGTATATATATATTACATGCGGTTATTGCTATCTGTGGAGACATGATTGTTCTGTGTTGGGCACCCTTAGAGCTTTCTTGACCACCCCAGGGTTAATAGCTGTGTCGACTCGCCCGCCAGAGGGTGAGGATACGTCGCTCTACGGAGTGGCATGCCATCTGCCAGCGGACGAAGATGGGATGCAGATTCCCCATAGTAGGCTGATCAGCACTATACCACACCCCATGTCGAGCGCTTGCGCCCGGGGTGCAGATTACAGTTTTCAGATTACAGATTTCAGATTTCAGATTTCAGATTTCAGGATTCCTCCGGACTCAGATAGTCAGGGGCCCAGCGAGCCCAAGTTGCATACCCATGGGACCGATTGGATGCTCATAGTTACTAGGTGGATGGTATGACCTGGGTAGGGGTATATATATTGTGTGTTGGTTGGTACCTTATGGTTTATGGGGGCTGATAAGGTTCTTGTATGTTATGTTGTGTTAGTTATTAATAGATAGAAAGTAGACCACCATGTTATCAGGTATGACTCTTACTATCTTCAGTATAGTTACACTCTTTTCAGTCAGTCTCAGCCCGTCTCCTATTACTTCAGTATTTATCAGTATTATTGGTTGCTTTCAGTTATTTTTAGTTATTGCTTTGCATACTCAGTACCAGTGGTACTGACGCCCGTTTTGGTGCGCTGCACTACTTGTCTGTAGCTACTCATAGACGAGGAGCAGATCCCTTGTAGTTCCAGTCAGCGTACAGAGTCTTCAGCTCCTATCATCCGGAGCTTGACAGCTAAAGGTTTACTTCCCTTTTTGTTTGTACAGTATGGGTAGGCTGGGGTCCTGCCCCGACCATCTTATTATTCTTAGAGGCTTGCGGATTGTATATTCTCTGTGGTTAGTTGTACCGATCGTGTGGGGCCGTGTGTATGTTTTTAGTTTGCATGTGATGGCCGTGTGGGGTCTTGTTCAGTTGTCAGTTGGTGACCTTGTCAGTCACAGATCAGTTTAGCACTTGATTCTACTTTTCAGTGATAACTAGTCAGCATGGTGGCCTTGTCGGCCTGCATAGGTTCCCTTATGTTCAGTTGTTCTGGGTAGCTATTATATTCCTACAGGTGGCTACAGGCCTTGTCGGCCGGAGGCTGTATTTACAGCCGTTATATAGCCCGTTGTTTTCATATATCCAGAATTAGAGTCAGCCTGACACGAAAAGTGCTTAGGCTCAGTAGATCAGCAGTCCAGGTCCTAGTAGGGCACCAGGTGCCAGTCATAACTCCCAAGGCGGGGCGTGACAATTTTTTACTAGTTCTTCAAGTTCTACGGTTAAGCATGGAATTCTTCTTTAACTTGACATCAATATCATTGATTTGTGGATTTTATAAAGTATGAAACTCTCTCCTACTTCTCGATATTCTAAGATATTTATTATTGATTTCAAAAGGTAAGCAAACTAAAAAAAATTATTATTGATAAACACACAACATGAAAAAAAGTAAAATACAAAACATGTAACATTTTAATTTTTGGATGGCAACTTGTGATTTGATAGCTGAGAATATTTATGATAGTTGAATGTTCTAATTTAATTATAGATCAAAAAAATATGTCGTTAATTATTAGTATAATAACTTGAAGGGCAATTAAGTAAATTTAACCAAAAAATGCTTATCAACACTTTTTTACGAAACACTTCAATTGTTTATTATTAGTTTCAGCACTTTTATCCAAACACGTAACTGTTTATTTATTTAATCAGATTCAGCACTTAAAAATATTTATCAGCACTTAATGCTTATCAACTACTTTAAATCAGCTAAGTCAAACGGGCTCTATATCCTTCACTTAACACACAACAACTTGGCCTCTTTTTATTTTCTTTTCTTTTGGCATACAAAATTTAATTTAGATTTGGCTAATTTAAATTCGCATATAAATCGTATTATAAGAGCAAATATTTTTAATTTATAATTTTATTTGAAAATTTAAATTTAAAATTTTTCATTAAAAAAAGATATTTATTACTCTATCGTAGCTTATAGCTTGTTTGGTTAAGTTTCAGGAAAGTTAAAATCGTTTATTTTTTTAAAAAAGTGAGATATTTGGCTAAGCGTTTGGGGCAAAAAAAATATTTTTTGACGGTAACAGAATATTATTTTTGAAGCAAAAGAAAAAAATAATTTCTCCTTAAAAATATATTTGAAAAAATACACTTAGAAACACTTTTAAAAAATTTAATCAAATAAATTTATTAATTAAATAAAGATTATTTCTTATAAAAAAATATATTTTTAAATAAATTAATTTTAAAAATTTCATCGAACGAGGTATTAGTTAGACTCTCCCGGAGAGACTAGGGTCAGTGATGAGGTTGTGAGTTGCGGACGCAGAAAAATACCAACCTGTATGAAACGTCACAAACAATTACGTATTTGATGATGTCTAAGGTAAACATTAAAATTAAATGTCGATATATTTTATTTGTCTTTAATAAAAGTCTGCAAAGTTTCGTTTATCTATTTGATTATTCCACATTATTACATTATCTAAAACCGGCCAACCTTAAAACAGACCATCTTTAAGGATTCTACGGATTTGGAAAAAGTTTTATACTTAACGACCACGCAATGGTAAAACACGGCATCCCTTTCTGTTTTGATGTGGTAGAAAACTAAAATATGTTAAAGATAAAGCACTTTTTAATTAATTATTATCATCAGTTTTAGTGAATTTAAAATTTTCTAAATCACTAAATTAATATGTACTATTATATTTAAGAGATTCAAAATTTATAAAAATTTAGAATCTATTAATTTTATACATAATTTAATTTTTTATTAAGGAGATTTAAGTAAACACTTTTATATGTTTTAGATCCGCTCCGATATAATGACAATTTAACATTGTTCTTTACAACTTATTTGGGCTCAAACAGTCACCAAAAACGGCATAAATGGGCGGGTGGTTGGGCTCGTTTGGCCCATCGCATAATGGTCTGACATGGCCCATCGTAGCTAAAAGAACCTTTATTGGGACCACCATTCCCCTGCCTCTCTGGAACAAGCCCCAATAAAATGTGTTAATGGTGGTGTAAGTTTTTGTACCGATTGTTTCTATTTTGGGATTGTCTTTAATTTTGATCCTTTAAATTGTTGATCTTTAGTTTTTGCTTTTTGTTGTTTTAATTAATAAAAAAGGGATATAACTTCTGCCCCAAGGCATAAGTTGGGTAGAAAAAAGTTCAATTGCATGAACTTTTGTCTATAGGCACGAGTTTCCTACTGAACCTGTGCCAAAGGCATAATTTCATGTTATTGAAATTGTGCTTATGAGCAGAATTTCAATTGTCTGGCACAATTTCAATTGCATGAACTTCTGCCCTTTAAGCACACGTTCATGTTACTTAACTTATTCTTGGTAGACATAATTTCATGTTATTGAACTTATGCCTATGGTCAAAAGTTCATGTTACTTAACTTATGTCTGGTAGACATAATG
This sequence comes from Datura wrightii, assembly GCA_035772735.1. NCBI lineage: Eukaryota > Viridiplantae > Streptophyta > Magnoliopsida > Solanales > Solanaceae > Datura > Datura wrightii. The sequence continues at coordinate 12,380,091 of JASDFA010000001.1, forward strand.
TCATGTTATTAAACTTGTGTTTATGGGCAGAAGTATGCACAAGTTCAATAACATGACTTTATGCCTACCAGACATAAGTCATGTTACTTAACTTACGTCAGACATGAGGTAATAACGCATGCTAATTTATGCCTTAAGGCATAACTTTGGGCAAAAACTTATGCCTTGCGAATTCTATTCTTGCTTTGCGATTTTTTTTTCTTTTTGTGCCTTATGAAATTTTGCTTATGAACTTCTGCCTTATTAAAGCATAATTTGCGCAAAAACTTATGTCTTGCAAATTTTATTCTTGCCTTGCAATTTTTTCTTTTCTGCCCCTTATGAAATGTTGTCTTATGAACTTTTGTCATATGAAATTATGCATTAAGTATAATTTGGACAAAACTTATGCATTTTTTTTCTATTAAGGGCATTTTAAACTATTTTTTTATCACTTAAAGTGGTGAAGGACAAAAATTAAAGAAGCGTATTCGTAAAAATATTTGGAAAAGGAAGGGATATTGGGAAGCATTAAAGGCTTTTTCGTTAGCGAAATCTCTTTCTACCGGAAATTCAACTAAAAGCTACCCCAAAATAAGAACATTTACGTGAATGATTCACCGTGGTGGCTTGAGTTGCGGTGAAGTGCACGTATATCCCATTTGAAATAACTTTATATATAGTGTTTTGAAGTTTCATACTGTTAAAGTCCAATTAAATATATATGTGATTGAATTTAATTATTTTTAAAAGAAAATTAAATAATTTTATTCGAAATTCATACACATATAATTAAAGTTAAGTCATTTTCACCCTCTATCTAAGTTTGACTGGAGTTGCATTTTATCAAATCTAATTTTAAACACGACATATTTGAAGTATAAGTATATATATATATAAATTTTACAAAACTAAAAAGTTAAATAACGTTATCCAAATAAGATACCCGTAATTTATTTATTTTTTACATGCATTGGTTACTCGCTCCACAGATCAGGCAATTGTGAAGTTTAAAAAATCGTAAACGTGAAGTTAGTTAACACAGTGGAATTTATGTGCATCATTCCATTAAGGGACTTGTAGATGGATATTTTGGTTCCACCATCATTTTGTAGTTTTATTTCCCCAAGTATATTCATTTCCTAAATTGCGAATCTACTATGTACTTCATTCCTAACTTCTTTCTCCTCATTGATAGCAAACCATCTCCATCTCAAATTCTCCAAATTTATTTTATCATTCTACTCCTGCTTTCTCTGTTCTAATTTATGTAACACATTGTTTATTTTTAGTTTGTTTTGTAATGCTTTCGGTGATATCTTTATCTTAACTTCTTTACTTTCGTTATTTTCTTTTTTTGAATTATTTTGTAATGTTCGTACTTAAGTCGATGATCTATTGAAATAACTTCTTTATCTTGTTGGTTTAACGTACGTGTGCACACTATTTTTTTCAGACCTCATTTATGAGATTCTTTTATGCTGTTGTATTGTTTGATTGGATACGAAATTTAAAAACTATGAAAAGACTTTTGTAATGTTCTAAAACAATCTTTAAGATAAACAAACTTTTAAATAGAAAATTACATTATTAAATAAGTGGGCTTCAATATAATAAAGTGTTTATAGTACTATTAACATTTGACAGATAAAAGGGTGTGTAATTTTCTTTTTTAGACCGATTAAACAGAAAGATGTATAACATGAAATTGGGATTGAGGAATTACTTAACTATTAAAAAAATGGAGCTAAGTGGTTATTTGATAGAGTGTATAAGAATAATGCTAAATAAGGTGTATTAACAATGCTTGCATTGAAAATGCTGATATTAGTTACACCTGCATTAGTCATGCTGAGATTATTTCTTATGCAGTGTTTGATTTAGTGCGTTAAAAATAACATTCATTGAATAATTTATTTTAAAAAATTATTTATTTATAAAAATATCCTGCACAAAATAGAAAGAACGTGAAAAAAATTTTGAGGGGCAAATTATATCTTTAACCGTGCTAATGCATGTATTAACAACCATTACATTACTAATACCATGATTTTTAATGCATTAATTATATATACCCTAATACCAAATAGAGCGACATTAATTATACATAATTTAATACCAAATAAAATATATATAAATTAAAAAAATATACCAATTAAAATATTAATAATATATAAAACTAATATTTGCATTACTTTTTTTTAACGTACTCCGCCAAACAACCACTTACTTACTAAAGATGATCAGATTATTTTTGTAGGATGGAAAATGAAAATCCAAAAAATTGACGTGGCAGACAGTAGGAACCATTCACCATAAGACACTTGCCACGTAAGCTTTAGATAACATATTTCCACGTGTAAATCTCCAGACCACACTCAGATACTCAACTCCCTATTGATATTTTAGGTTTTACAACAAGTGGATTTGGATAGAAAGTGATTTATGCTGCTACACTTACTACTACTATTTCTTCGCTAAATCAAGAACCATTCTTGATTTTTCGTCTTTTTTTTTTTTTTTCCTCTCTTCTTCATCAATGTCCACTTTCTGATTTTCAAAGAACCCATTTTTCTTCCCCTTTCTGGTTTCCTAATGGCTTTGCCTCAAATCTTACCTTCCCCTTCTTCTTCTTTCACTCACAAACCCAACTTAAACCCTAGTAATTTCTTCTTAATCCCTCAATCTAATCACCCTCAGTGTCAGTTTGCTCCTCAATCATTACTCCAGCGTCGGCGCCGGCGTAACTCGAACACTATCCGATGCTCTGCTTCATCCTTCCCGGAGAAACACCACACTGGTTCACCTAACTCCGACGACGTCGTTGAGCTACCCCTTTTCCCTCTTCCTCTGGTGCTCTTCCCCGGTGCTATTCTCCCGCTTCAAATCTTCGAGTTCCGATACCGTATTATGATGCATACCCTTCTCCAAACTGACCTCCGTTTCGGCGTTATTTACTCCGATAGCGCCACCGGAACCGCCGACGTCGGATGCGTCGGAGAAGTCGTCAAGCACGAGCGGCTCGTCGACGACCGATTTTTCTTAATCTGTAAAGGGCAAGAACGATTCCGGGTCAATAAACTGGTCCGGTCTAAACCGTACTTGGTTGCAGAAGTGACATGGCTCGAAGACCGGCCGTCGGCAAATGGGGAGGATGACGTAGAGGGTTTGGCAAATGAGGTGGAGAATTACATGAAAGATGTGATTCGTTTATCGAACAGATTGAATGGGAAACCGGAAAAGGATGCAACAGATTTGCGGAGGAATTTGTTTCCGACGCCGTTTTCTTTCTTTGTTGGAAGTACGTTTGAAGGGGCGCCAAGGGAACAGCAAGCATTGCTCGAGTTAGAAGATACTTCGATGAGATTGAAGAGGGAGAAGGAGACTTTGAGGAATACTTTGAATTACCTAACTGCTGCGTCTGCTGTGAAGGATGTGTTTCCATCTTCGTGAAAAAAATGTGTAAGAGTTTTTGGAGCTGGATCACTTAAAGGGGTTAGGTTACTATATTAATGGAAATCATGGTTTCTGTAATGTATACACAGTGTTGAATTGTCTTATGAATTTGTAAATTTTGATGCCTAATACTAGTTCCACAAGGTTTTATAGTGTTGGATTGCTTAATCTTTTGCTGCAATTGGATGGATTAGTTTTCCTTGAGATCCTAATTAGTTTGAATGTGAAAACATCCGAAAGCAATGATCTTTTTGCAACCCATCATTGATTTCAAGTAGTTAATGTGTCTTGTCATATTAGCCAGCAAGACGATCTCGTGTTCATCAGTTTCAGCAGCAGGGAGATTGTTAGTTAAACCGGCAAAGAACAAACATTCTTGGAGTGTGAGACTTTAACAGTTTAACATCTTCTCTTGTTACTGTGTTATTGTCCATATAAGATAGATGTTGCAATCTTGCGTCATGTTCTCTCTTCTTCAAGGAGAGTTATGAATCAAAATGTTCGGGAGTATTTTACTATACAGCAGCAGTCTTAATTGCGGTACAATACTACAATGTCTACCATTGGTAAGAAACTGTGCAGCATTTTAACTATGACAGCAATTCTGCTGCAAGAGTAGTTTTTAGTAACAGGCACTTTAGTCTAACAGAGTTCTTCTGGATCGCAGCAATGCTGTCTTCAATACAGCGAACGAGATCAGTAAGTTTTAGTTGGACCATTTCTTAGACCTCAATAGCATATGGCCAACACACACTATTCATTGCCAGTATGAATCCTTCCACCTAAGCAGGAAATATTGCATCTCTGTTTTTCTTTTATGATAATTACTAGTAGTAATATGCTTCATCTTTCTGCTTTATTGGTTGCTAATGTTGGGACCAAAACTCTCAATGCTATCTACTGGCTCCCTGCTGCAGTCTTGGGGGACTTAATAGCGAAGAGGCATTTGCTTTAAATGACAGTTCAACATATGAAGCTGTAGGAATGTAGACCAGAAAAATTTCACCATGAGATAATAGTGTTTACTTGTTGTACATAACATGGTGAGGTCAGAAAAATTATAAGCAATAACAGATGTACGCATACTTTACCGGACCTTTGTGGGGTAAGTAGGGATAGAGGTTGTTACTGATAGACCCTAAAAAAAATAGACCTTTATCCTGTGCCTTGAGAATGTAAGTATGTCAAGGTTTTGGGACAAATGCTTCCTCAAACATGATACAGTAATTATTTTTCCACATCCCCTCCACTTTCTCACCCGAAAGCATTTGTTGATGTTACTCCCTCGGAATCATTTCTGTAAGGAGGACAAAAGCATATCCTCGTCATCTAATCGAGTGTCATGCAGTTCATTCTTTGTTAATGGGAAACTTTCAGGTAAGGATGCCAACTTTGATGTTGGCAGAACAAGCTGCTTGGAACCTTTTTTTGCTATTTCGTGCCGTATGCAATTCTCCACCTAGTAGTTAACTTCTAAGCCTAAAAGCTCAACTAGGAATCGTATTTGCTATTATAAGGTTTTCGTAAAAGTAGTTAGCTTCTAATCCCAATATTGTAAGTTTGAAGGATCTCCTTGGGGCTTGGGATACTAGTAAGCATACGAGAGTCACTTTCACAGGACCAGTTAAGACTTACAGGCTCGTGCAAGTTGGCTTGCCGGTTAACCCTTTCCTACGTTACAGTTTGCACCATTGCAGCTACACTGCTCTGTTTAGGTGCAGGTTCTTCTGGCCCTTTGTCACTGCTAAACCATGCTATGTTAGCTAATGATTTGTGTTAAGCAATCACATTCTACTTTTGTTAGTCTCTGATGCTAGAATAGCAATAGCATTTTCCACACAACCTAGACAAAGGCAATACGTACTTGGAGAAACGGAACTGGTGAAGCAGATCAAAAGAAGAGACCAACGAAGACCCATTCATGCCAACCGACAAGCAACTGAAGCATTCAACATAAGAGAATCCAACACAATTGCAAGTTGCAACAACAACAGTGCATTCAAAAACAAAGAACTGGATAGTTTCTTCGACCCCGCACTTTTCATCTTCAATGAGGTTTGCCTTTCTTCTACCCCAAATACTTTCCTAGTCCCAAGGCTTGACAAGATGAAGAACAAATAGCCCACCTTCAACATGCAATGTCAATGGAATCATAGCTTGCCACCAACATATTTCTTTCCAACCGAACTCTTGTGTTGTAATTACATAGTTTCAACAATCTACTGTTACTTTACATAAAGAAAAAGCAAACCAACTCTCAGCAGTTTCCCAACCTTTAAGTAGGCTACTTATTTATTAACAGAATAATATAGTAACATGATGATATTAGCAAGGTCGTCATCTAGAAACTGAAAAGTCTGGAATCTACTAAAATACAAGCTAATAATGTGATACAAGAGTTACAATGGTAATCATCGTCTGACCAGCAGCGACTACATCAGTTTCACATATACAAAATTATATCTAACAACAATAATATATATGTCAATAGTAAAGGGTAATGTATGTACCCCACATGGTGTAAATTCGCAACATCATGAATATGGCTCTAAGAATAATGATGGTTGTGCCAGGCTCCTATGCCTAGAAAGGGTAAATAAGACCTCCGAATTTCCCAGTAAATGCTTCCTTCTGAGGATGTTGCACTATAGTAGCATTGCTCATTCGCTGCATTAGAAACAAATTAACTGTGAAAATACAGTAACAAAAGGTGAAAGGAAATGTATAAACAGCACAGCAAGAGAGAAATTGGCTTTGCTTTATTGGTTATTTCATCTGTGAGGACAATGACAATGGCAATCAGGGGACCTTTTCATAACCACATGGATTATCTAATTAAATAGAGACAGATAACAAGATATGTCTCATTGCGCAATCAGGAAGTTCAAGAGACATCCAGGTTCACATACTCTCAGTTCTTTCTGGCCTAGAGAAGTGACCAAAAGGACATCAAGACTAACTATTTTCGTCATAATAGTCATTGAACTATTGCAGCAATACTTACGTTTCAGTTTATCATTGACTGCCAACAGGACTAGTAATAAGTAACTAATTCACTTTTGGACTGGAGATAAACACTTAAAAAAAGAAAGATAACTTGGAATTACATAACACTTGATAACAAACCGAAAGCAACTGTTGAAGCTTGCACACACAAGAATATCTTGCAGCAGAAGACAAAACCCTCAAAGTGTAATGTAATTGCAGTTGGTTGGATACTTGGATTGTTACATTGCATTATGATCAGTTCCACAGGAACCTCTGTATTCTAAATTGATTTTTCTTGTTGTATGGGACCTCATAGGAAAAGATATGCATCAAATACAGAAAGGAAGTACAGGCGTGGAGATATACCTTGAGGCAAAGGTTACGACTTGTGTCACAAATTGGATAATCATGTGGGCAACAGTGGCGTCCATCTTTACAACACACTGCTGAATCCAACGGGCAACATTTCCAAGAAAGGCATATTCCAAGAAGCTTCCAACCACAGCAGCAGGTTTCACCTTGACCACATGAGGTGAACATACTGCATTTGGATGGACCTGGAGCTGGAGGAGCTGGTGGATTTGGGCTACTCTTAGTTGGATATGAAGCTAGCTTATTGATCCCACAGATCCCTTCTTGATTGCCACTATTACGCTGCATGTGCATATAACCATTTATTCCCCAGCTTGTTCCCCATGAGTTTTTTATAATCCAGTAGTCAACTCCATTTTCGGAACCATACCCAACAATCAGTACTGCATGATCTAGTGCTGTAGAACACGGCCCAGTGAATATCCCCTGCAACACAGAGGCGACAACATTACATTTCTCTCCCACAAACTACCTTAGATGATTAGGAGATTGGTAAATCGGAGCTGGAAGAGACCTTTGAATATGATTGAAATGCTCTATCACTGCCGCATATCCCAACACTCACAGGTTGAGTTGCCACTGCGTTTAGAAGCTTGTCCTCATCATATTGAGGAATATCAGTATATCCATCAATGGTTACAACACGTCTTTGTAGCTGCAAAGTTGATAAGTTAAGCAAAGCACTCATACTTGTTCATAATTGTTTTACCTGGAAAAAACTTTTCCTAAGTTCTCTATAATAAATAAGGAATCAAGAATCAGAACATATATAGGACAACAAGCACATTTATTACAAGCATAGGAGCAAGAAAATGGTTAGGGAGTTAGAAGCCAAATCAAGATGAACAAGGCCAAGGTTTTCTGCCATATGGGAGTGGGAGGTGCCAACTTCCATGACTGAGTCGTGGTCACTTTATTGCGCCGTCTTCTTAGTTACCATTTACCAACATTCAATTCAGGTGCCACTGATAAATGTTAGCTTCAACGAGACAAACCCTACGATATTTTCAGCCTTCGAGCATATATTAACTCATATTTCCTTTTCGATTGTTCAATTGTAACTATAATTCATTGGTAAACCCTTTTAGCAGATGAAATCATAAAACTGTATGAGAGAATAATTAGGTACCTTATTTTTGTTGCATGTTCCTTCCCTTTCTCTAAAAGGGTAATCCTCTTCAGTGTCAATACCACCATTCTTTATGACAAATTCAAAAGCATAGTCCATCAATCCACCTCCACAGCCGTCATTGTAGCTTCTGTCGCAATCAATTAACTCCTGCTCAGAGAGGCTAACGAGAGATCCAGTGGTGATCTTATTGATACCTTCAATTGCACCTGTGGCTGAGAATGACCAGCAAGCACCTGAAAAATGAAACAAAAGTAACTATATTTAGTCACAGCAGCTAGTAGCTGAGATTAAGTAAATGTAATGGCAATGGAATGACAATGTTGTGGACAAGGGTAATTTTGACTCATATTGCCTTGAATAAATTTACAAAAAGAGGCTAGAAATTACCAGACATATTGACAGAAAAAAAGTACTTGAGAACCACATAGGCAGAGAAAACTTTAAAAAAAAAATTGGTAAGAATTGTGTGCAGTTATAAAGCTGTTTCATCAAAGTAACAAGTCTAATTCCATGAAGCAGATTCTGCATTGGGAAGAAAGTGTAGTTCCACACACCTGACAATCAAATAACTTGCTATAATACATCATACTAGCATGTGTCTCAAAATTGAATAGTTGAAAAATAGTGAAACACATTTCTTTGATTGCTCAAACAAGTAAAGAATCATAGGGAACAATTGCGTACACAGTTGCAAAAACAAAAAAGAAGAGAAAACAATGAGTTATTAGTCAATGGTCGATAACAGGACCCAAAAATGAATCAGCGGATATTTGTATTTATTTTTTATGTTAAGACTGAAGCTGGTAGTCCAGTTTTAATTGTAATGCAATGAATGAATGTAGAATAAACAATGAAAGGACAGATCTCTGGAGTAGTCTAGTGAAGTTTATGCTCCAATTGCTAAGACAAATGATAATTCACCTATATATTATTCCTCTGATGTGCTATGTTCATGATCTTTGTAATACTATTATTCGCCTGTACATCAGTCAATAAAGACCGAAATACTGTATCAGCGTGTCCAATTGCTCTTATCTTCTAGTCACTCTTAAGAAATGGTTTTTCACATACATAGAGATGAAAATTGAAACTAAGAATCAACAGTACCTTTTTTTTCTTTAAATAACGAGAAACAAACAGATCATTCATTCCGAATCAATTTAGGATAGGATGAGTTCATGAGGCTAAGTTTCAATAGTAGCAACAAGTAACTACTAATACTATCAAACTAGTTTTGGTTGGTGATATTGATTCCACTCCATTTTTCATTCTAATACTTAAAAATTTGTCTTTTAGGACAACAAAAGAGCTCCTAAAAGTAAGAATTCTCTAAATTTCACACTTATCCCTCTACCAAACTGAAAGTGTTCTTGTCATATACCGGACCTAAAGTAAGTGATGAGGCGAGGTTTCAATGAAGTAAAACTAGTGTAGAACTTCAACCTGCAGTACAAGTAAAAGGAAAAAGGGAACTGACAGTTTCAGCACAATTATCAGAATTTCAACTCCCAAGACAACAAAAAAGAAATTAAAAGAAGCAAAACTATTAACATCACACGTTTCCCATATTCCGATGAGTGAGGTCATCAAAATCCAAACTTTGAAAAAAAAATCTGATTTTGGTTCTGCTATGCACAAGTTATAAGATTTTTCCACATAAATGAAATCACTATGGAGATACAAGGCAATAAACTCAACATACCACAACTTCCTTGATTTTTGACATTAGTAACAGCTCCTTTCTCTCTCCAATCCAAGGAAGAAGGAATATCAACAGCACCAACATCACTTAAAACTCCAGCAGAAGAAGATGACCCACGTTTCAACCTAATGAAAGCATTAGCAGCAGAGGACAGACCCAAGAAAGAATTCCTAAATTCTTGGTTAGTGAGATCAGAATAGGCATTGAGACCAAGGGTATAAGTGGAATTCCCCTTGCTGTTGTGCTCTGCAATATAAGCATAGTTTTCTTCAAACACCTTGAATCTAAACACCCTTTCTTGTTCTGAAGAATATGTTTTTCCATGTTGCTGACACCAACTTTCAAAAAGATCAGAAATTGATGAACAATTGCAAACGGGTCCTTGAAAAAATAGCAAAACAAGAACCAAAGACGGCAATAACCAACTCATGTTAAAGGGTGCCTGAGAAATTGGAGATGTGAGAGAAAAATGTAAAGAGGGTTTGATTGATTCTTGGAGTTGGAATAAATATCGGAACTAACCAAGGAATGGGAAAAACATGGGCTTGTTCTATTGGTATAGAAAGGCTCCAGGTTTCTGGTTTGTAAAGCCTCCAGAATTTCACAGTAGAAAAAACAATAAAATTTGTAGTTTTTCCCAGTGATAATTCATGACCAATAGAAAAATGTTGCATGTCACTAACTAGGGAAATGATAGTGTCACCAACAAGTGATTTACCATTGGAATTCTGAATATGAAATCACATTTATTAGGCAGCATATTATTGTTAATATTAAATTTTTTAGTTCTAATAAAACGTAAAAATATTATGGGACATTTCATTTTCGCTTCCCCCCTCCCATTTAAATAATACTTAGTACAAGTTATTTTTTATTCGCCCTCCCTAAGTTGTTTATTTGCTAATTTGTGTATTTATGAAGTGAATATAGATTATTCCGCTGTTTAGAGGATTGTACCATTAAGATTAAAAGTCGTAATATAGTTATTGTATAAATCCATGTATGTGATTGTGTTTTTTACATGTGATAAGGTGTTTTAACTAGTGATTAAGTTTTTTGTTATTTTCCTTGTTGATTGAATTTAAAAGTTAGTAATGTAATTTTTGTAAAAACTCATATATCGAATCATGTGTTTTCATCTGCGATTAGATACTCTAGTGCTGATTAGATTTTCATCTGCGATTAGATATTTTAGTGCTGATTAGATTTTTTGCTATTTTTCCCTATTGAATGTATTTGAAACTTAAAACAACATTATGCAGTGTGAGTCTCATTCTTTTTTTAAAGGAAAAAATTTTAAAGATGGCCAAAGGCCTTATTATATAACCCCCCCGTGCCCCCCCCCCCCACCCGAAAAAAAAAGGAAAAAGTACACAAGCTAGATCTATTTCATAAACTATTTACAAAAAAATGTCTCATTTCATAATAATTCACTGAATACTCGTTAAGCCCAAAATATTTACTTTTTTTATCCTCCCCCCTCCCCTCTCCCCCCCCCCCAAAAAAAAAAAGAAAAGAAAAAAGTACACAAACTAGACCCATTTCATAAACTATTTACAAAAAAAGGCCCCATTTCATAGTAATTCACTGAATACCCATTAAGCCCAAAATATTTACTTTTCTGACCCTCCCCCCTCCCCCCCTCCCCCAATGCTGAAGGTTTATTTCTACCTAAAATTGGCCCATTGTTAGAGGCCCATCAGAAATTTAAACGTGGGTGGTTTTGTGCGAGTGTTTTCATGCAAGGTTTTCTCCGCCATTGTCAGTTAGTTTAAATGAAAAGTGTAGAGTTGGTAGTTCTTTCTCCTTACTCGAACTCCATTAACGGGTATATGAATGTTTCTTCTTTTTTCAGTTTTTTTGTTAAGTTTTATTGCATATAGGGCTAGAAATTTGTGTTATTTTGTTTTTCAATTTTTGCTGTTGTTTTATCTTTTTTCTTGTTTTTGGGTAATTTTTGGTGTTTGGTTGCAAGCGTAGTGCAGAGAGTCGATGGTGGGGTCATTGTCCTGTAGATTTTTCTAATTTATCTGTTTCGACAGATAATTGTGTAGGTGAACATGAGTCTATTGTGTCAGTGATGTCGGGTCCAAAATTTTCATTGCTTGGGGATGAGTCGGAATCTGTTTATGCTGATAGTGCTAATCCTAGTCGGGGTGAATCAAACATTGGTCATGCAAATATTGCACCGGATGTTATAGTTTTGCCTGATAAAGGTGTTGATGATAATACCAAACTGAAAGGTGAAGCAACAATGACAGAACACTGTTCAGTTGATGAGAATACCAAACTGAAAGGGGAAGCAATACTGGCAAAGCACTGTTCAGTTGATGAGAATAAGAAACTGAAAGGGAAAGAAAAAAATGGCAGAACACTGTTCAGTTGATGAGAATGTGAATAAGAAAAGAAAATTTGTTGCCGATACATTGAATCCTCCGTGTGAATCGATTCCTCAAACAACATCTGAGACAGTTCGTCAAAACCCCGATGAGCTTGTTGTCAATGAAAGTAATATGAAGGTAATTTTTAAATTTATTTGCATGATAGTATATTGAATAGGGAATATTCTAAAATAAGTATCATATATATAAATTTTAGTAATTGGTTGTGTTTGGTCCTCTGTGATACTCTGGTAGTATATGTGATATACCATTATGTTATATTAAAGAAATTTGTAGCATGTTGTTTAGTGAAATTTAGTTTTATTTTATTTTGGGTCTTGTTTTTGGTGAATAAATTGTATACTCATTGTGTTTGCAGGAAGGAAAATTTTATGTCAAAATGGATATTGACTATAAATCGAAGATTGAATGCTCCACCAATTGCTCTGTTATTACACAGTTGCATTTCAAGTTATCGAAGAAACAAATTGATTTATTTAGAAAAACTTATTTTGGTTATTTTCTAGATTTGCCCCCAATTTTGGTGCAAGGACGTGTCTTGCACAACTTATTGACGAGGCAAGTGCATGTTAATGAGAATGAAGTTTTTGCATTTTCTGGTTAATGGTGCAAAACTTCGATTTGGTTTGGGTGAGTTTGCCCTTATTACTGGTTTAAAATGTAAGATAGTACATCTATTAAGGTGACGTCAGAGGTGAATAGATCGGTGAGAAAGTACTTTAAAGGTTCATCTACTGTGACATGGTCCCAACTTGAATCTTGTTTCCTTAATGAAAAATTCAAGTTTGATGCTGATGCAGTGAAGATAGCAATTCTGTATTTTGTACACACCTTCTTGTTTTCTATGTTGAAGACCAAAGTTCTGGATATGCCGTACTTCCATTTGGTTGAGACTGGTGATTTCAATGGTTATTCATGGGGCATTGATATTTTTCATGCAACATTTGAATCGTGCTCCAACAAGTTTAAGACAAAACCTGAATTTTATAGGTATAGTGAATTCCCACTAGCTTTACAGATTTGGTCATACGAATGTTGTCCTGAATTGAAAGATTGTTTTGCTGAGTATAGTGGTTCTGAAGTGCCTCGTATTTTGAATGGAGTATAGAGAAACAGTTAAGCCATGAATATGTTTGTTTGCGGATGTTCAGCTTACATCCTGATCAGGTATATTTATTTTTTAGTTTTGTTTGTTATAACTGATGGTAATTTTTTGCATTTCATAGTTTGTTAATTATACTTGTAGGTGAGTAATATTTTGCCAAGTGCAAATGAGAGGATTTTATTAGAGTTGGACGGTTTAACGTTTGAAAGTCCCTATATGGGTTCTCAAAGTCAACGGTTGAGTGATAGATTTTTTGCACACAAGCTCCAAAGGTAGATATTGGCAAGAGTAGTTTTGTTGATGGAGCATCTACCAATGATGACTTGAAGAAGGAGCTCAACGATTTCCGGCTTCATGTTGATGTTAAGTTTGGAGAGATTCTTGAAGCTCTTGGTCATTTGACAAAGAAACTATAGGTAAATTTTTTTTAGTGTGTTGGTATTTGTGATTTGTGACTGGAGTATCATAGAGGTTTGTCAAAGGTGATAAAACTTTATCCTCTATGATACCCTGTGAGTATAAAAGATATACCCTATTAGTGTCCTTCATTATTAATTGTTACACCCCGTAAATTTTAAATGAATAAATAGCCTAATGGCATGTTGATTAAGGGACTTAGGAAAAAAAAGTGGAAAGTCGGTTTTCTTTTCAATATAACAAAATTTCCAGAAAACAGAGGGTATAGCCAAGATTAAGGCAAAACCCACAACATTTACATATATTTCCTTCCAATTACGCTACGAAATGCGGTCTAAACTCCGTTCCGACTTAGATACCGAGGTATAAAGCTGCAGAGAGCAATCCTACGGAGTTGGTTTCGTGAAATTTGATCGGCGAAACGTCGTGCTACCGAGGTAAAGTAAATAGAATTGCTTTAAATTAGTACCAATGTGTTCCTAGCCTTACAGTGAGCATTTATCCCTTCTGGACTATCGAGAAATAACAAGTTTTCGCCTGTTTTTCGATAACCCAAAGCTTGGGATAAATATATATCAAAAGTGATAATTTCTCCCGGATATTAATGTATTTAGTTCTAATTGACATGTATATGAATGTAGTTGGGAGAAACAGTAGAAGCACCGATGGAATCGGTCAGTGGGGTACTCAGAAACCAGGTATGTAAAACTATTCTTTCAGCAAGCCAGGAAGTACAGTCTAGAAAATAAATAGAATAAAGGCTATTAACAGATACCCAACATACAGGAACGATTTCAGTACAATTTCCAGCAAGCATGCTAGTATATCATTACGTATCATGCGATAATCAGAATAACGGATAGTCAGATGATTTCAGATAGTAATGTGGTATCCGCTAGTAGCTCAGCATGTTCTTACGTAATACCCAGAATGGAAGTTGTAAAAGCAGTATAATGAATTAGCAAGATTACAGATAGTATGTATTACATTTGTTAAGATTGTATCCGGTAATACATGACACATTTTGTATTATTGAGCTATATCCAGTTATAGATGGCATGTTCTATGTTATTGAGTTATATCCAGATATAATCAGATCAGTAATCAGATATAGGAATAGCTCTAGATACAAATATAGCTCCAAAAACAGATATGGCTCTAGAAACTGATATAACTTCAGATTACGGATAACAATAACCAGATAAACAAATAAAGGTCAGGTAGCAGTTAGCCCAGCAATCAGAAACAGTGTAAAACAGAATATAACATCAGTTGTTTAATACAGACTGGCCTTGAAATAAAAGAAGAGAATATGATTAGTATTTTTCATTTGAGCATGCTTGTTGTGTATGTGTTTTGCATGTTGAGACTTGTTATGGCATGTGGGAATCCTTTAGCATCCCCACCGCCCCTGGGTTATAGCTGTGTCGATACCAGATTCAGATACTGCCCCCAACCGGGCGATGTCGTCTGCCTAGAGGACGATGATGGCTGACCACCATAATAATATGGTCCAAATTACCCTGCTTGCAGGGGCAGTTCAGTTCACTCTGCGCAGAGCCAGATTACCCTGTTTACAGGGCAGACTACTCTGTGTGCGCTTGTGGCCGGGGGCAGTTTCAGATACAAATTTTTATAAAATTACCCTATTGCATGTTTGCACCCAGGGGCAGTTTCAATCACAGATACAACAGCAGATTACCCCGTTGAGTGCTTGCGCCCAGAGGCAGGAGTCTTCGGACTCAGACACAGTTCATTGTCAGAGGCCAAGGCCTGAGCCACTTACCCAAGGGAGCCGGTAGGAGGAGCTTACAGTTATTTGATGAGTGGAGTGACTTATTTTTGGTTGGTTTAGACCCGGGTAGGGGTAAATAGATTGTTCTGTTGGTTGGCACCTTCCGGCTTATGGGGGTCGGTCAGGTATTGTGTGTATTTATATGTATATCTATATGTGCTATTAGATACTGATAGACAGTAGGACGACACGTCGTCAGGTACGCCCAAGTTTAGTTACAGAATAGGTAAACTCTCCCCAGTTATCCTCAGCCAGATAGACTCAGCTATTTCCTGCTTATATGTCATGTTATTGTTGTTACACATTTCAGTTGTATATTTCAGTTTGCTTTACATGCTCAGTACCTGTGGTACTGACGCCCGTGGGGGCGCTGCATTGCTTGCCTGCAGGTACACATAGACGAGGAGTCGATCCCTCGTGATCCAGTCAGCAAAGTTATCAACTCCTATCCTCCGGAGCTAGACAGTCGGAGGTTGTTCCTATTTCCTTTTGATTACAGTTTGGATAGGTCGGGGCCCTGTCCCGATCATTTTTTTATTACTTTCTAGATGCTTGCAGTCTGATGTTTCCCTGTTGTAGTGGAGCCGGTCGTGTGGGGCCGTGCATGTATATATGTGTTTAGTTGTTGATGATGACCGCGTGGGGCCTTCTTCTGGTTACAGTTAGTGACCTTGTCGGTCACAAATGTGAATAGCAGTTGCTTCAGATTATAGTGTCATCCTTCTGGTTAGCTGTTGTGCATTGCAGGTGGCTATAGGTCTAATCGGTCGATGGCTGTATTTGCAGCCGCTATATAGCTGGTTCATTTCTTGAAATAGAGCCAGGGTCTAGTAGGCACCAGGTGCCCGTCATACCCCCCCAAGGTGGCGTGTGACATTAATGATACACTAACAATATATTAATATACCATGAGGATATCATGTATATTTTTTGAGAAGTTTTTTCCTTCTTTGATATGTATAATGTTGTGTGTTTATGCATTTTTTTCTAGGTTTCATTTTGTACATATCTCTTTCAGGAGAAAAAATCGAATGAGCATTATTACTCTGGATGTGGCAATACAGTTTTCCCTAATTTGGGCATGGATGCGGATGAAGATGCGTATAAAGTTGCTCCAAACAGCACCCCTAATGTTTGTGAAGTTGGTGTGGGTGTGAGAAGACTGACGTAGTGAGAGGGCGTGTACATGTTGGTAAGAATATTGGGGATGTTAATGTGAACGACCAAGTTTCTCAATCTAACTTTAGTTTTGTTTCTATGTGTGAGTGATTATTATAAGAACAAAGAAGGTTCATAAGAAAAGGGGCGTGATTTGAAGTTGAATACTGAGAAGTTGGGGAATGATGATTTTTTGTGTGGATATGAGTGAGTCTGACATAGCATTGATCACACAAGCTGTTGTTTCTGCAGCAACAATTAATATGAATGTAGCTGTAAATGATGAAGTTGTAGTGGATGGTGGTGTACCTAGACAAGATGTTGCACAATCAACAACATATGTTGCTGTTGAAGTAGATGATACTCTTGGTAGTGTTGCACGTGTCGGTAATGAGCCTGCAAGTGGTGTGTTTGTGGAAGGCGTTGTTGTTAATGAGTCTGTTGTCGATCCGCCTTCAAAAGATTCTACCTGTGAAGCTCTGGTTGGCCAGGTTGTATATGAGGTTTCCGTTCAGGCGACATATACTTTTACTGATTCTGAACATGACTCCTCTGAGTGTGGCATTCCCTCAGGTAGTATAATAGTGGAGATAGGTGATGATGATAAAACGCCTGCAATTTATCGAAGGACTAGGAATAGACGTCCTGGTAAGGCACAACAGTCATCGTTTGTTGCTGGATATGGCCTTTGCGAGTTTGGTTTGGTGTCGGTTAAGTGTATTAAAGGCAGGTCCCCACAGATGCCAAGCATTACAGTTCCTATGGACTATGGACTTATACAAGCGTTCTCAAGTTTCATCGATGAAGTGATGATCACAAAAATGTATGTATTTAATGTTTATTTTTTTTCCTCCTTTATTTTTGTAAAATAATCATGTAGGTTTCATATCTTTGTAGGAGGAGTATGGCTGTGTATTCTGATAATGATGACTATCTGGAGTCGTCTTATGATTTTGAAGTGTCTTCAGTTTCAAAGAAGATGGTTCCACACATTAAACTATCCTGGCAGACCAATATCTTGTGATGTATATATATATTGAATGTGTTATATACTATTTCAGTATATGCTATATATTAACAAAGTATCATTATATATACCATCTCAATATATGGTATACTATAACAGTGTCATGAATGATTGTGAAGTGTCTCATTGCGTGAGCTAAGCAGTCCTTCGTGATGCCATTGTAGTATATCGATATATTGTTGTGGTATCATGAAGGATTGTGGAGTGTCTCATTGCATGAGCTAAGCCGGTCCTTCTTAATGTCGTTCCAGTATATGGATATAATGTTATATTATCATGAACGATTGTGGGATTGTCTCATCGTATGAGCTAATATGTCCTTCATGATGTCATTCTAGTATATGGATATACTGTGATGGTATCACTTGGAGGATTGAATTTTATGTCACTGAAGGACTACTTATTTCTTAATGATACCATGTACATATATAGATATATGGTATTGGTATCATTAGTGAGGACTAATCAATCATATTTTTTTTGGCTGTCAACTTTAATGAGTGTTACTTAGTTATTTTTCTTTTTTATTCATTGTAGCACTTGGATGTTATTTTCTATTATTTGAGGAAGAAGGCGAAATATGGACAGATGTCAATTAGGGTGACAACAACAGATAATTTTTTTTAATAATTGTATTAGCAAATTATATTTCAAGTTTCTGTTTGCCGGAAATCAGGATAGTCTTATTGCGAAGGCAATTGATATCATGGAGTATATGTATTTATCGGCTGTTTTGCAATACTCCATGGAGTGAGGTTGATCATGTCCTCTTCCCAATTCACTTGGGTGGTAAGTGGCATTGGATATTGGGGTGTTTATCATTCCATGATAGGTGTTTTTATATGTATGATTCTCTGCGTAGTCCACAATATGCGATAACTATTCGGAATGTAATAAAACCATATTGCGTGTTGTTACCTATATTCCCGGCGACTATCGAATTCTATAGAAAAAGAGATGACATTGTAGTGGTAGATGGTCTTTATCAGGGTCATCATCTACATGATGAACTTGATGTTCTAATGATTGAGAATCTGCCACAACAGAAAAACATGTATTTTTTTTTTATTTTGTTTGTTTTTCCTATTTTTGTTCATCTTCTTCATGTTATCTTTTTTTAATTTTGCAGTGATTGTGGCATTTTTACTGCATGTTTTGCTAAGTACTTTATTGAGAAAATTTTGATGTGGATGCTATTCGATCACGATATGGCATATTGTTGTGGCATTATGGGAGAAAGAAGTAGTTAGATAGTGAATGCAGTGATTCTGAGAATCCTGGATGGTGGGAGAAATCAAAATGTGGAAGAAAGCGAAAGAATTAAAATTATTTTTTGTATTTTCCAATGTTGGATTGCAGTAGTACAAAAATATTTTTAAGCTAATTTTGTAGATATGTAGTAAGTGGTAGTTGAATACTAAAGTTATGATGTGTATGTGCTTTTTACTTTTTATGCAATGTGAATATGATACTATTTTTAATGTCTTTTAATATTCATATCATTTTGTTGTGTTTTAATATTGAAAGATGTCCTTTTATGTTATCATTTTAATATTTGAAGAGTGTATTCCTGAAGGAATGCTAATTCCTCTTGATATCAGAAAGGATTTGTGCAGTGTCTCACTGAATGACTGCACATAGAGCTTAATGATACCATGCCAGTATATACATATACTGTGATGGTATCATGCAGTAAATTTTTAGGAGTGTGTAGAGTGGTGGTACTTCATTGATACCATAATAGTATATGTATATACTGTGATGACATCATTGAGGATTTTAGGAATGTATCTGAAAAGGAATGCTCATTCGACAATGATACCATGACAGTATATGGATATACTATGATGATATCATACATAAATTTTTTAGCAGTGTGTGGAGTGGTGGTACCTCATTGATACCATGACAGTATATGCATACACTGTGATGAAATCATTTAGGATTTTGAGGAGTGCATTTCTTAAGAAATTCTCATTCCTCAATGATATCATGTCAATAGATAAATATATTGTGATGGTATCATGAATGATTGAGGAGTCTCTCATTGGATGACTTAAGCAAACCTCCATGATACCATACCAGTATATGCATATATTGTACTTGTAGCACACATATTTTTCAAGAGTGTTTGTGGTGGACTGTCGGTAGTTGATTGATACTCCAGTAATATGTGCATATACTGTGATGGCATCATTGAGGATTTGAGTAATGTATTCCTGAAGAAATCTTGATAATACTATGTCAGTATATGAATATAATATGATGGTATTATGAAGGACTGAGAGTGTTTCATTGGACGACTTAAGCCCTTCATGATACCATCATAGTATATACACATATACTATGATGGTATCATACAAGATTTTAGGAAGAGTCTGCTTGTAGGACTGGTGATTCCTTAATGATACTATGATAGTATATGCATATACTGTGATGGTATCATTGAGGATTTGAGTAATGTATTCCTGAATAAATCTCAATGATACCATGCCAATATATGGATATAATGTAATGGTATCATGAAGGATTGAGAGAGTGTCTTATTGGATGACTTTATCCCTTGATGATACCATCATAGTATATGCATATACTATTATGGTATCATATAGGTTTTTAGGGAGAGTCTACTTGTAGGACTGGTGGTTCCTGAATGATACTATGATAGTATATGCATATACTATGATGGTATCATGAAGGATTGGGGACTATCTCATTGGATGCCTTAAGCATACCTTCATGATACCATGCCATTAAATAGATATAATGTGATGCTATCATGAAGGATTGAGGACTTTAAGCAGACCTCCATGATACCATGTCAGTATATACATATACTGTGCTGGTATCACACATATTTTTCAGGACTGGCGGTAGTTCATTGATACTCTGGGAGTATATGTGTATACTACAATAATACCAACACAGTATATGCATATAGTGTGATAGAATTTTTGAGTATATGCATATGTAAATAATAAAGCAAACGTTATATAGTAACAATTACAAAAGCTTTGATATGCTAAAATATGAGTACTACATAAGAATGTCTTGCTAATTTTTGCTAAATGAATAAGAGCAGTATATCAATTTTTCTTTGAAATTTTTTTACATGTTCTTCGGTTGTGTCCTTGACCTCCACAACTCTTGCATGATATTTTTGTCGCAGCAAAATAAGGTTCAAATCCTCCCTTTACTCTCTGTTTTTTAGGTCTTCCTAGTGGGATTCTGACATTTGGTGGAAGTACCTTACGTGAAGATACATAATCCGAAATGTGGCACATACTGTGATGCAGTATAGGATGCACTGGCATTTCATATGTCTTGATTAAGAAATCCCTCATGTAGTAAGGAGAGCAATAGGTGTATTTGTCAAGATGAAATTTGCCAAAACTGTCATTGCATGTGCACATGGGAATTCATCAACTTGAAATTTTTGACACGTGCATGTTTTTTCATGTCGGCAGACAATGTGTTTGATATGTCCATCTTTGACTAAATGCACAAATTAAGTTGAAGGCACGACCTGTTTTTGTATTTTCATAAAAAATGTAAATTAGTAGTTGACTGAAATTATAGGTATAAACATATGTGAAAGTAAAATTAGATTTGGTAAAGTATCTCACTGACATTGCTTGTGATGCTTTGAGTGTGTCATTCAATAAGGCCTCGTACTTGTTTGTTAGTCTTGTATTTTTAAATTTGGTAGCAACACCATTTGTGTAATTCCATCTCTGTACCATTTTGTCATAAAATCAAGCAAATCTACAACTGGGAGCTCTCTTGCGTGCTTGTTTGCTGCATTTATTGATTCTACTATCCAACTTGTTGCAAATAAGGTTTTACTCTTGGATCAATAACATCTAATTCTTCCATAAGGGTGTTGAATTCTTGAACAGTGTATGCTCTTGATAATGTACAACATATGTCTTTGATGTTTTTTGCATTCTTGTTAAAGTTACTCTTCACGTTGTTCCAAAGATGAAACATACATACACAATGAGGGACTGCTGGATAAATAGTTGTAACTGCCTTAGCTATACTTTCATGTCTATCTGAGACTATGCACATCCCATCTCTTTCAGCATATATTTCTTTCAAACGTTTGAAGAACCATTTTCAAGATGTATCATTTTCTAAATCTACAATACTACAAGCAAGAGGTATAATTTGTCCTGTGTGAAAATGTGTGGTAATGTTAGAAAAATAACAGTAGTATAAAATGAAAGTTGTACTCTATGGTACTCTATTAGTGTGTTTATATATTTTGTGTGTATCACAGATTCTTGAAACAATAAACTAGTCAATATATGAGCATGTTTTACCTTGTGCATCTTGTGTGGAAGCTGTGAGCATAGTACCTCTATATGTTGCCTTTAGAAAGGTCCCATCCACCACTAATGTAGGTTTGTAATACTTCCACCCTTGAATTGGTGCATTTAATGCCATGAAAAGATACAAGAAAGAGTCATTTTCTGTGGTGTCTAATCTTGTGACTATCCCTGGATTTGCATATTCCAACATGTATAGGTATGTTGGTAATTATTTGTATGAATCTGTTGGGTTCCCTCTTAACAGTTGAACTGCTCGCTCCTTCGCCTGCCATGCTTGCATGTAGGTCAAGTTGATGCCATATGCATTTTTAAAATCTCGTTGTATATCTGTTAGTATGTACGCTATTTTTGGATCATTAAGTTTTTCTTGTATGATACGACTAACAAAATTGTGGTGGCATGTCTCTCTATACAAGATCTTTGATTCTGTGGGCAGGTGTGTACATCATTGAATTGAGTCACTCCAAATATTTTTGATTTTCGTATGCTTCTTGCTTTAAGAGTCCGATCAAATTTTTCAGTTACACAAACAATAGAAAACCTGCATACATTGGTTAGAATGTCTCACTGTACTGATATGTATATTAATGATACAATCTAGTATGTAGGTATGCTGTAATTGTATGATGAAGGATTGAGATAGTGTTTGATTGGATGACTTAAGGAGCTTTTCATCATACCATCATGGTATATGAATATACTGTGATGGTATCATACATGATTTAGGATAGTTTGCTTGTAGGACTGAGGGATTCCTGAATGATACTATGCCAGTATATGTATATACTGTGATGGTATCATGCAGTATTTTTTAGGAATGTGTGCCATACCATCACAGTTTATCTATGCAGTTAAACGAAGTCAGTTATAGGATATATACTATGATGGTATCATACATGATTTTAGGAAATTCTGGTTGTAGGACCGGTGGTTCTTTGAATGATACTATCCACCATATGCATATACTCTGATGGTATCATGCAAGATTTTTTTAGGAGCGTATGCATAAAGGATTGAGCATTCCTCAATGATACCATCACAGTATATCTATGCACCTAAACGTATTTATGGGATATACTATGATGGTATCATACAGGATTTTAGGACAGTCTGGTTGTAGGACTGGTGGTTCCTTGAATGATACTATGTCAGCATATGCGTATACTCTGATGGTATCATGCATGGTTTTTTTAGGAGTGTCTGCATAAAGGATTGAGCATTCTTCAAAGATACTATTACAGTATATCTATGCACCTAAACGTACTTATGGGATATACTATGATGGTATCATACAGGATTTTAGGAGAGTCTGGTTGTAGAACTGGTGGTTCCTTGAATGATACTATGCCAACATATGCATATACTCTAATGGTATCATGCAAGATTTTTTTAGGAGCGTATGCATAATGGATTGAGCATTCCTCAATGATACTATCACAGTATATCTATGCACCTAAACATACTTATAGGATATACTATGATGGTATCATATAGGATTTTAAAAGAGTCTGATTGTAGGACTGATTTTTCCTTGAATGATACTATATCAGCATATGCATATACTCTGATGGTATCATACAAGATTTTTTTAGGAGTGTATGCATAAAGGATTGAGCATTCCTCAAAGATACCATCACAATATATCTATGCACCTAAATGTACTTATGGGATATACTATGATGGTATCATACAGGATTTTAGGAGAGTCTGGTTGTAGGACTGGTGGTTCCTTGAATGATACTATGTCAGCATATGCATATACTCTGATGGTATTATGCATGATTTTTTTAGAAGTGTCTTCATAAAGGATTGAGCATTTCTCAATGATACCATCACATTAAATCTATGCACCTAAATGTACTTATAAGATATACTATGATGGTATCATACAGGATTTTAGGAGAGTCCGGTTGTAGGACTGGTTTTTCCTTGAATGATACTATACCAGTATATGCATATATTCTGATGGTATCATGCAGGGCTGTTAGGAGTGTATACATAAAGGATTGAGCATTCCTTAATGATACCATGTTGGTATATTGATAGAGTGTGACATAATCATCCATATGCTATGATGGTATGATAAAGGGCTTAAGTAATCCAATGAGACACTCTCTCAATCCATCATGATACCATTACAGTATATCTATATACTGCAATGGTATCATACATGATTGAAAGAGAGTGTATTTAAAGGCTTGCTCATTACTTTTTTTGGATCATATATAATACGTCTCGTACCTTCTTTTACAAGACTTGTGAGTTCGATATTAGAAATCTTCCTAGACTGAATGTTGTCGTATAGCTTTGGATAGTGTGCTTTTGTCAGTATAGATCTAGCGAACTTCAATTTCTTGTTTGGATATGTCAGTAATTATCTTTTTCCAATGGATCACTGGATGATCAATTTCAGGAACAATAATATGGTTGCACTTATATGTATCTGTAAAACTTATTACCTGTGTATTTTTTGATGAGCTTTTAGGGCAATCAATTATTTTAGTGCTTACGGAGATGGGCGTGTCTGTAAAAGATATAGCCAATAGATAGGCGGTGATGGCAGGATTGTACTTCTTCAATTCAATATACATTTTCACTCCCATATCGTTGAATATTTTCAATAGTGGTAATCCAGGTGATAGCGCATACTTGATTTCAATGTTGCTCATGGTGGCATCAATTTTCAATTGTGTTGATATTTGTTCGATCAAATCTGTGAAATTGCAAGTAGTGTCAACTAATATTGCATCAACGTCAAAATTGATGTATTGTTGATTTGAATTCCAAGTTCCATTGTGTTGAACTAAAACCGTGACTAGATTCGTTATTGAAATTATGAGAGGCAAAACTCAAATTGAATTGGGGAAGGAATGTAGGCTTTTACTGCAATCCTGACAGTTGAAGGAAAACTCCATTTGAATTGAATTGGGGAAGTAGCGTATGCCTTTTGATATAAGCGCGAGGGGGGATATTTCCTGTAAATAATAAGGGGGTAGGAAAAGTAAAGGTGTAGCGGTATGTAAACATTTTAGATCGTTGGGGCATCTTCGTAACTTTCCCAAAAAGAAAAAAGAAAAAACAAAGGTCTGGCCCAAGCCCGCCCAAATATAAAAAATGAAGTTACATAAATACTACTTTTTAAAATTATAATTACAAAAATTATAACTATTTTTTTATTTATATAATATACAATATATATATATACACACACACACCTTATACATCATTAAATGGATAAATATTATAAATATGGTAATTTTCTATAAATAACATAAGTAATAATTTCTTCCATAATTTAAGTAGATTAAATATGGTTAAAATTTAATATGTATTATTACATTTAACACCACACATGTGGTAAATATGTATTATTATATTGTAAAAAAAATTATTGATATTATCCTCATATTCATCATAAATAAATTTTCCTTTTGCTTTAATCTTTCACATATAAAGATTATGAATGTAATATATATTAGACATCATATGCTATATATTATATTGTGTATATGTGCATCATTATATTATATTATATAATTGAAGCATATATGTGCATCTACTTTTTTTATATTATGCATAATTTTTATTAATAAATTTATACTAAAAATTTAACACCATACATATACTGAATAGGTATTGTTATATTTTTATTTTAAAAAAAATATTCATATTATTCTCATATTCATCATCCATAAAAAAAATTACTTTAGTCTTTCTCATATAAAGATTATGAATATAATATATATTAGACAACATATACTATATATTATATTATGCATATATGTATTAATATATTATATTATATAACTGAAGCATATATGTGCATCTAATTTTTATATTATGTACAATTTTTATTAATACAAAAAGACCTTTGATGAACTTTTGGATGAATTCACCCTTTATTAAAGGATCTTAAAATAATTCTATAAAAAAAAGTAAATTTTAATAAATCACGATTTATAAAAAATGAAGGAGAGAGAGATTCTTGGGAAATCAAATAAAAATGGAGAAAAAGGAGGGATTTTTAGATTTTTTTGAGAAAATAAATATGGAGAAGATAGAGAAATTTTTGAATAATAAAAAAGAGTATTTTATATTATTTTATGTATTTTAAATTGTTATTTTTAGGTATATAATCTTTTTCTTATAGTTAATTAAAATAGATATTTTAGGAAAGTAAAATTTATATAAAATATAATTAAACAAATAAAATTTTAAATAATTTATATTTATGTAATTTTATTAAAGAAGTTGTAATTTTTTTAATTATGATTTTAAAAAATAATAGTTGGATAAGAAATCCAAAACAAAATAGACAAAACACAAAAGGGAAAGTCAACTAATCTAATATGGTAAAAGAGTAACTTGCATCAGGCCTTCTTCCATCGCATCACCTTCCTATCAGCAAGGAAATGCCATGGAAAGTGCATCATTGAAGCTTACAGCGGAAGCTTTGTATTGGAGAATCTTGCATGTTAGATCTGGTAAGTATCTTTTCAATCTGAGATCCTGCTTCAAGCCCTGTATTATTGACAATTTTAGCAACCTCAAGCTCACACAGGTGTTTTATTGACAAATTCGGGAGGAGGAACTCTCCTCTTGCAACAAATTAGAGATCTACAAGTAGCTTACACCTATCCTTTCAGCCCTTTGATAACTTGTGTACTCCATCTAACTCTAATATTTCTCTCTTGATAGAATGTATCTCTAAGAGATTAATACCATACATCTGGTAGACCAATGTTAAAGTAGATTTCGTATGTTTTTAATTTACGTATTCACCATGTAATTGCTTCCATTTGTTCTGGGTCTGACCTTGCTTTTATTTACAATGCATTTGCTTCTTTCGTGGTGCTCTTCATTTTCTTGCTCAATATGGTTCTCTATCCATGACTGATTTGATTCTGATATTTAGAATCTGGAACTTATACATCTGGATAAGTGTTTTTGCTTGTGCTAGTAGTTCTTGATAGTTATTGAATTCCTTAGTACCTGCAAAAACAAAAACTAAATTAGTGAAAAAATCTATCACTTTGTTGCCCTCACTTAGGGTGTAATTGATTATATAATCTCCTTAATTCAAATCCCTCTTAGTCCTGCTAACGATGCTATTAATTGTTCAAGGAACTTCTCAACTCCCCTCTAACACTTTTTTCATGAATAGAGAGCATGTCTCTATTATAAGAGGAAACAAGCCATGATCTTTGCAAAATTATACTTCATCTCTAATTACTAGAGCTTCAGCCACTATACTTGTAGTGTTCTCAATCCTCCTCATCTTAGCAAACACAAATTCTCCCTCAAAATTCCTTATGCAAAAGACTGATGAACTAGGACCAGGGTTACGTCTTGATGCACCATTAATATTACACTTGAACCATCCTACAATAGGCTTTGACTAGGTCACCTTCATATACCTTACTTTGGGTCTATATTCTTCCATAAATTGAACAATCTCCCACCAATAGAAAGGTATATCTAGCCAAGAGTAGAATTGCTTGGCTAGCACGTGAAGATTCCAATTGATTTCATATATCACCCTATTTTTTATCATGTTCCTTTCATGAATCTTAGCATTCCTTCACTTTCAAATCTTCCATAAAACAATAGCTGGTGCTGCTTGAAATAATGGCTTTAGTTTAGGTCCACATTTAGCATTCCACCATTGAAACACAGTTTGATTAACATGAAGAAAAGGGCCCAGAATCTCTGCTGCAGAGTTAAAGATTCCCCAAATACCTTGTGCAAACTGCCCTAATATGAATAGATGATCTATGGTTTCTTGACTAGGAATAACACAACAGCTACATCTAGAAACCATAGCCACCCTGCGTCTTGCCACCACTTCATCCACAGGAATTTTTTTTCATAACCTCCATAGAAAGAAAGAAATTTTGAAAGAAATACCTTTCATCTGCATCTTCTTAAACATCATCTGTTCCTGGCCTCTTTGCCTTAATATCTTACAAGCGCTCTTAATAGTGAAATTTCTACTATTGGTAGCCATCCATCTTGGTATATCCCATTGATCCCTTGTGTTAACCAAGTCCATATTCTTGAATACATGTTCTGCCATGTGACTAAGCAAGTGTTATATTACTAACACTTGATTCGAGTCACCATCCTCCATAAAAAAGGCTGACCTCATCTATGCTTTCATCAATCTGATCTTGTGGTATAATATGATATAATGGACCAAGCATAGTCCAACTATCAAACCACACACTAGCTATCTCTATTTTAGGTTCCCATAATATTTCCTGTTCTATCAATGATCTTACCTCCAACATATTTTTTCATAATTGTGAGTCTCCCTTCCACTGCATAGTACAAGAATGTATCTTTTACAATATTTATTCCACATAAAACTAGTCCACAATGGCCTGGCTGTTCTAAATTTCCACCACAACTTTGCAAATATTATTTTAGACACATCAAATAAATATCTGAACCTGAGATCTCCTTCAACTTTAGGCAAACAAATCTGTTTCCATGACATCCAGTGCATACTCTTTCCTTCTTCTTTTGTACTCCATAAGAATCTTGCAAAAATTTTGTCGAGTTCATTGATAGTGTATTTAGTAGGGGCTAATGCAGATAGCATGTATATTGGCATGCTCTGAAGAACACTATTAATTAACCCTGCTTTTCCTCCAAAAGACAACTGTCTACCCTTCCAATTTTGCAGCCTTTGTTTCACCTTCTTAATAAGTTCATTATAGTAGTTTTTTTTTCTGGAATGAAAAATGGGGTAGCCCAAATATTTGAAAGGGACCTCTCCATGACGAAACCAGGTTGGCTTCCTACATCTTCTATTTAACTTGTGGCAACATTCTTGAATATGTAATAAGCACACTTTGCTCTATTTATCTGCTGACCTGATATCTTCCCATACTCTATAAAAATTTTCATAATCAAATCTAGTGAATTCTTATTAGAAGATGTGAAGATAATAGTGTCATTTGCATATGCGAAATGATTAAGATTTGCACTCCACCTAGGCATCCCATAACTTTTATATGCTCCATTATCAAATAAAGAATTCAAAGCCCTAGATAGAACTTCTGCAACAATAAAAAATAAAGTAGGAGATAAAGGATCACTTTGTTTCACTCCTCTTGTTAAATAAAAAAATCATGGCTTTGACCATTTATCAATACTGAGTACTAATTATTGGCTATCAACCTCCAAATCAGATCAACATAGTTATCTCGAAAACTCATTTTTCTTATGACTTTGGTTAGGTATAACCAGGAAGCTTTGTCATATTCTTTTGCCATGTCCAACTTGATAACTACATTGGATGGTTGCCCTCTCTTTCTGATGTCTGTGCCAATTTCTTGTGCGAGAAGTACATTCTCAATTATATATCTTCCTTTCACAAATTCAATTTGATTAGTGGAAATAATCTGGGACAGCAATGCATCTAGTCTATTATGAACAACCTTAGACAAAATCTTGTTAACAAAGTTGCTTAAGCTGATTGTCCTAAGATCTGAGAAAGACTAAACACAATCTTTCTTAGGTAGTAGGACCAAATTTGTGTGAGTGAAAGCTTTGGGAATAGTGTCTCCAGCAAAAAAGACATTTACCACCGTAAACACATCTTCCCCTATAATTTTTCAGCAAGATTGATAAAAATAACCTGAAAGTCCATCTGGTCCACTGGCACTAGAACAATTTAAAGCAAAAACTGCCTTTTTCACCTCCTCCATAGTTGGAGACCTACACAGTTCCTCATTTGCATTATGATCAATCATTTCAGGAATGTGTTCCAACAGTTGAAAATCTGCTCCTTTTAGCTTTTGTGTGAATTGACACTGACCATACTGTATTGCCTCTCTAGCTATGTTTGCCTCTTCTTCCACCCATTGCCCTTTAGTATTCTGAATCCTCTTGATCTGCACCTTTTTTCTTCTACCATTTACTAAGTTGTGAAAGGGCCTAGTATTCTTGTCCCCTTCTGCAAACCATGTTACTCCAGCTTTCTATTTCCAGAATTCTTCCTCATAGTGGAGGTGTCTCTTTAGCTCTGCTTGTGACTGCTGCAAAATCACTCTGTTTGTTGGTGAGGGTTTTTCTTCAAATAATTGTTCCTTGATCTTGACCAATTCTTCCCTTATAATAACCTGTTAAAAAATATTGCCACATGTTTCTATACTCCAAACTGTTAGGGCCTTCTTAATATTCTTCACTTTATGCTTAAAAATCAAGAAAGGGTGTCCTTCAAAGTCTGCAACCCAATGCTGCCTCATTGTTCTCTGGAAGTATTCATGTTTTATCTAGAACTTCAAGAATTTAAAAGGTCTCCTACTATTGAAATTTATAGAATTCATCTTGACTAATAATGGAGCATGATCAGACCCTGTCTTGATCAAATGTTCAATTTCAAACTGACCAAACTGCTCTTGCATTGTTTGATTGACTAACACTCTATCAAGTCTTTCAAAAATACAATCATTATTAGTCCTTCCATTCCACCAAGTAAAAGGATTGCTCTTAAATCCAACATGAATAAGAGAAAATAAATTAACACAGATAGCATGATCTTCACACTCTTGAGGGCTAACAGGTAGACCTCCAATCTTTTTATCTTCACTTAGGACTACATTAAAATCTCCTTCTGCTAACCAAGAGAGGTTCATAGAGCTGGCCAATTGATAGATATTATCCCATAATGACATACTTTGAATAGCCTGACATTTGGCATACAACAGAGTAGCAACTATAGAAGCGTTGTCCTCCGAAAATCTTAACTTCAGAATAATCTGCTGCTTTGTATCAGAAAGCACCTCCACTTCTATATTTTCTACTACAAGTGCCATATCTTAACACTACTGTTAGCACCTGCAATTGACATTTTTAATTTCCTCTTATACTTGTGAATGTGACTTGTTGGAAAGGTTTTAATAAAACAATGAGAAAAAACTGATGTTGTCTATGAGTAATCTAAAGTCGAAAAGCCTGTTGTGTCCTGACCGATATGATATTCCAAAATAAAGCCTGCTTATCATCTACTTACTGATATAGATGTTTCTCTTCTTATAACAACCCCAACAAGTTGTTGGATGTCTGTTGTTTATTGTTTCTTACTTCTCTTATTTCCTTTGGTGGGAGTGAACTCTGCAACTTTATTTGTGTCTGCTTCTGTGTCCCTGCTTTCTTCCCCTCCTTGATGTGAATAAATATCATGTAAAACCCTATTAGGAGGCTCCTTTCTCACAGATTATTAGTTGTTACTTTTCTCCTCTACACATACCTCTCCTATAGAACTTGGCTGATGTTTGTCACTCTTGTTATCATCTGATCATCACTACTCAACCTTGCATTGTATTTACTAAATTTTCTACCACTTTTAGCTTGCTTGTCTTCCACCTGACTATCAGTCCCATTTTTGGTATCTGGGCATTGATTTTGGATATCTTCTCCAAATTGACAGATGGTCATCACCTCCTGCTGGATTATTACTTCAACTAGATCATCTTTAGTGTTATTTTCTTCCTCTTCCACTCTGTCACTCCATCTTTTCGGAGTCTGCTCCTTTGCTACTTTCCTTCTTGAGCTTTGAACCACCTGTTTTTCACTTTGGGGCATAAAAACTGTATCCTCACCAATTGTCTGTTGTTGTGTCCTGGTATGTACTACAATGTTAGTGGATGAACTAATATCCACCTCTTCTAGCCCTTTGGATCCCTCCTCATCATGATTTTTCCTCCTCTGTATTCAATAAATTAAACTTATTAGAGATATTCACTTCCTCTTTTGAGGCAAATGCTTGTCGTATAGTTGGTGTGTTGCTCTCTTTTGATATGGTGACTTCTTTTCAGTTTTTGACTTCTCTCCAAATTGCTTGATCACCTATTATTTTACCACTCGAGAGCATTCTAGGTGGATATATGACTTGTTTGTTGCTTCTTCCATGTGTGTGTTGTTTATCCATCTCCCCTTCTTCTTGTGTAGTCTTATCTAACTCCTTATATTTTTGTTTCATCTCTGGATGTAGGACGCTACATCCATCAATATTATGCCCTTGAAGGTTACACTCCGTGCAGTACATAGGAAGACAGCCATAATGTATTTTAATATCTATTATACAAGTTTTTATTGTTGTATCATTCTTTATCTCAATTTTCACCAAGGTAGGAATTAAGATCGGCCAATAGGTTTACTTGGACCTTAACTATAGCACAATTAGGCCTTGTCTTATTTATTGTGGTCATATCTAGATGTAACGGCTTACCAACTGCTGAAGCTAAAGTGAATAAAGCTTCCTTCACAAAGAATGTAGGCAAAAAATTAGGAAAGGAGATCCACGCCATTGCTTGTGTGGTTGTTCACACGAAAATGAGAATCATAAATCAGTGGCCTCATCTGATACACAACCCCTTCACTGTCTTCAATGTAATAAGCACTCTTAGACATCAGATTGACAAAATCCTCCAGCAATTCACATCAGATTAAGACATGCCTATTTCTCAATACACCTATGCTGCATTGTCCTTTGATTCGGATGTTCTTCCTTATGTCCTCTATAGCAGGTCATCCATAAGAAAATTTACCAATTACTGCGTATTGTAAATTTTTTATTTTGTCCATATGAATAACTTCCTCTTTTGTCTACTGTATGGTTGGAACCCCTTTTACATATTGTACCTATTTCCTTGGAATAGGTTCTATATTGGTCAAGCTTTTGGCTAAGTTTAGATGCTTTGGAGTGAGTATTTTACCAAAATTTAGAGCTTTGCTGGGAGAATCTATGGTGGGTTTGTCTAGTTGTTGGTGAGTGAAAGATAATAATGGAAATTGGGTGTTATCTAAAGTCTTCTCCCCCACCGGTGCAGGCATATCCGCCTCCGGTGGCATGTGTTGAAGTGGGTGCATGTGGCGGCGCTTAGGTCATCTGTCTTGTTCTAGATTCGCGAACTAAATAATTATATGTTAGTATGAGTCTCATTCAATTTGAATATGTGACCATGATTGGGTTTTTTTTTATTTCGAAATGTGAGGCTTATGAGTTGTTTTTGTAGTGAAATCTGAGATATAAGTGTCTGAGTGTAGCTTTAATATGTTGTCAATTGTCATTCACTTATATCAAACTTCTTTTCTTAAATAAAGCTTTTCAATCTAATCCTTATGTGATTATCTTGAAACATATAATATTCAAAATAGTTAAAGATTGATACTGACACTTCTAGTACCTTAAATATTCTGAAAAGACATATTGATTTAATTAAATTACATACTGAAAAAAAATTAACAATTTTAAGAATTTAATCCATAATTTCATAAATACTTTAGAAATGAAGTTGTTGAAAGGTGATAAAATGAGAAATATCTCAGACTGGTCGGGAGTGTTAGACATTAAAATATCAACCACATACTTTACCTTTTGTTTTTTAAAATTAACACAAATTTCAAAAAGGAGATAATTTTATAAGACTCGATACATTTTCAAAACTAGAATTAGAAGCGGGATCATATTATAGTTATCACCTACGATTTCATTTAATAATAACATCGACCGACATAAGTTCTTCTTATGTTCTGACATCTTCGATCAAATTTTGAATGAAAACAAGATTTTTGTGATGAGAAGTATTTTTGTTTGTTGGAAGAGACGGGTGTCTTGAATTGAAACTTAATTGGGTCATGAGTAACTCAAAGATAAGGCTCAAAAGTCAAAAAGCCCCAAAAGTATTATTTTTATTATATAACTAGTGATTTTTTGATGGTTATACTTTGTATCTACGTATGCAAAGAGTCATTATTCTATTATATAACTTGAAAGAGTTTTTTCAAGTTAGTAAAATAGTACTCATTTGTTGCATTACAATATTTTGGTTTTGGTTTTAAAAAATTTATAATAAATTTTTAATAGTTTAATTCAAAGCTCTAAAATAACACACGAAGCTATACTAGCATTCAACTAAAAAAAAAATTGTAAATTTGAATTTTTTTTAAACTATATTTCTAATGTGAAGACTATATAAGGAAATAATTAAAAATTTTAAATTAATTGCAGCTTTTAATACATGTAGTAGTAATTTTTAGTGGTTATAAGAAATTTTTTGATAATAAACTAAAATTAATCTTAACTTGAGATATTAAAATAAAGACTTGATAATTATATGGAAAGGAGATTTATTGCATGTCACTATGAAAGAAAATGATAATATTTTATATTAAAAAGACTTGGATAGTATTTTAACTCAATATAATATATATATATTTTTAATTATTATAAATAAAATATTTAATTTTTGAGATTTTAGTTTGGATTGTTCAAATGCGTGAGAAAATTAGATTAAATTTTTATCTCTCATTAATTAATACATATGTCTCCATTTTTTTTCATACATTTTTTTCTATTTAAGACGGTTTTATATATTATTTAAAATTTTTTATATTTTGATGAAAAGAAATTAATGAATAAAATTTTAAATATTTATGGTTTCTTATTTTGGTAATTTATAATTTATTTGGTCAAGCTTCTAAAATTAGTTTATTTTTAAAAGTATTTTCAAAAAAATATTTTTGGCAAGAAGCAGTTTATATCTGACCAATATATTTTAAAAACACTTTTAAGCAACAATTAGTGTTTGACCAAGCTTTAGAAAAATGCTTTTAAGTGAATTGTTTTCGCAAATTTTCTTTTTAAAAGTGCTTTTGGAAAAAAATTAGTTCTTACATTTTTGAAAAACAGCTTCTGCCACTTTCTACAAACACTTATTTTCTCTCAAAAACATGTCATAAAACCTCACTTTTTTAAAATAAGCATTTTTGACCTCCCAAAAACTTAGTCGGACAGACTATCAGATCCTTGATTGTATTAAGCCACCTTGGAGTTGGGTGACTACAACAACAATAATATGTCCAGTGTAATTTTATAAATATGGTCTACGGAGGGTGATGTGTACGCATTCTTACTCCTACTTTGTGAAGGTAGAGAAATTGTTTCCAATAGACCATTAGCTCAAGTAAATCATAATAAAATTAAGTGTGTGTTTGCGTATATGTGTATTTATATTATATTAAAAGTGTGAACGCCCTTAAAAATGTTGATTGAACTTTTTGCCTTTCATTAAAAAAACTTCACAGTAGACAAAAATTACCATTTACTATCTTTACACAATTATTATTTAAAATTATTTCATTACCTTATTTTATCATATTAATTTTTTTATTTATGGTCTAAACTTTTTCTTAAAAAAGAATCCATCAAATTTTCGCCCTCAAAATTATTTTCCCGTTTTCGTAATCACAAAAATTTATTTTTTCCTTTCTTAGGGTAGCTAACTTTTAAACTTCTTTTTTTCCTTTTTTGATAAAAAATATTTTCCTTTTTAAAAAGTCACGAATTTTTTTTATTTTTCCCCTTTTTGAAGTCACAAATTTTTTTCTCCTTTTTTTTTTTCATTTTTGATAGTCCCAAATGTTTATAAATAGAACCCTACTTTTTTTTACACTTTTAAATTCTTTTTTAGTTTATCAATCCTTCTACTTCTATAAAAAATTATAATTGCATAATTTAATTCATAACTCTTCTACATTAATACATTTGATTCAATCTCCAACTTTATATGTTTCGTGTTAATCTATCTTCTTTTTTCTTCATATTGTATTTTTTTTCATATTGTGAATTTGAAAAAGACAATAATAATAGCTATGTCAGCTCAAGTTATTTATATTCAAAATAATTTGCTTAAGTTATTTATAGTCAAAATAATTTAATTTAGATTTCTCCTTTAGTTGACTCTAATATTGATACTAGTTTATCTTCTTTCATTGAGTCTTACATTGATATCATGTGATTTAAAATTTATGTAATTTGCAACTAACATTCTTCATCTACTCATACATTCACAAATTTCATCTATTCAGGTAAAGTAATCTCCTCATCTCATAAAATAATTCTTTTTATAAAAGTATAAATTACTATAATTATTACTCTTGTGCGCAATTTATAGATAATCTTGCAATGAAATCTGAAAAGGATCTCATGAATGAAATTGTACCAATTGACAATTTAAGGCGGTACAATTCTCATTAGATAATAAAAGTCTTAGTTATGGAAGTTGGATTAGTAAAAGAGTATTAAATGGGAACAAAGAAAGGCAAGCGAATGACTATAATTAGTTGACAAAGAGGTAAATAATAATTATTTTTTGTATTAGATTCTATATTTATATTTTATATTTTTACATATATGTTTGAATTATTATCTATTCTTATATATGTGTGTGTGTGTGTGTTTAACCATTAAACTTTAATTTTTTTTACTTGGCACAAAAGTTTATGCTATATTTTTCAATAATTATGTTAAAAAGTGAAAAAAACATTTACAATAAGACAAAATCTGTTACATCATAAACGAGCTTAATTTCATTAATTTTTTAATAAATTAATAAAACTATAAGTATTAAGTAGTTATAATTATATATAAATAACAACACCTAAATCTAATATGAGATCTTGTGCACAGATTTTTCCTATTGTATTTTGGTGGTACTTCTTTTTTAATTTAAAAAATTATTATATTATATATTTTAAATAAAAAAGGATTTAATACATATTATTTAGTTGATTTTAAAATTTAGATATTAGGAGAGTATTAAAATAATAATTAAACTTAGTTAATTTTATAGTTTTAATTATTAGAAACCTTATTCATCAACTTTCTCCAACTCTATCTCATAATTTTCTTCATCAACTTTATCGTAATTTTGATTCGATCTCCAACTTTATATATTTTTCTATATATAATTTATTAATTAAAATAATGAACACATGCAACGTACATACATCAAAACTAATATATATATATATAATACAGTAGTAAAGCAACCGTGCTGAACAGAGGAGAACTAAAGCTGAAGTGAAAAATTACACTAATCTACTAGTGCATATCTAAGTCTCAGCAAATTAAGAAAAGAACCTGACATGAATTGGCAATTTATTTCTATTAAAAATAAAAAGAAATTTCACTTTATTGATCTTTTGTTCTCTGCCAACCCCACCCCACCCCACCCCCTCCTCTTCTTGTGTTCAATTTTAGAATGTTCATTTTTGTTGGATTTTTCTCTAAGAATAAATTATATAAAACGTAGTACAATAGTAAGAATCTCTAAAAGTATAATTATGCGGCAAGATTCAACGCTTCCATTTGATCATGAATTTTGAAGTTGAATTTGAAATTTTAAATTTTTGAAATTATATTTGAACATATATGTTATTTGAAAAAAACAAATAAATTTGTGAATGATCAATTTTTGAAAACTTAAAAATATTTAAAAATTAATTTTTCAAAATCTGATCAAATTTAATAACCAAACAAATATTTAATGACAATTTTTGAAAATATACTCCTAATATTTATAACCAAATGCTAGCTACCTTTCTTGTTATCTCCAAATAATCTGTTCAAATCTTTGTTTTCTCATTGAGCAGTTTGTCCTTATTAAACTATAATTATTCCCCTATCTACATGATAATTATTTCAATTTATATGTATAATGATTAGTGAATAACGTAAAGTTTTACGAATCACTTTATTACGACTTACAAATAATATAATAAATACTGTTTTTCATATGGATTAGTAACAATGTAAGTGTTATTTTCTATTGGGATTAGTTTAAAGGTAATAATACGTGTCATATGCAATTAGAATAATTGAATAAATAAAAGGAATATTGAAAAAAAATTATAATTAGGTAAAATTCTTATTGTTTATTGTTAGTGTAAAGATATAGCATCTGAGTCTAACTCAACCTCAAAAGCTAGCTCATGAGGGGAGGATTGCCCAAGTCCATATAAACAAACCATCGGTCCATTCCCCAACCAATGTGGGACTTTAAAATTGCGTTTGATAAGTGTGCATTTTGCAAGCAGAAAAATCATTGGAAGGCTCAGTGTCCCTTGTTACTCAACAAGGCTAAGTTTGGTCAGCAACAGAAGAATGGACAGCCACACTCCTTTGGTACTCCTCCACAGTTCGTTGCTGCTGCACCATCAGTAGATGTTGAGTCTAGCACTGTGCCTCCTTCGGCGTTGGATCATCGGGTGTTCGAACAGTTTAGACAATTTTTGGCATCTAATCCTACTGCCATGTCAGCGTCCAACTTAGGCCCAGCTTCCTCCAGTACATCAGGTATTCCCCCATCCTTGTAGATTCTGGATTCTGGTGCGACCCATCATATGTCACATTGTCTGTCATCTTTTGGTTCCTTGTCACCCATTTCACTACTCTCTGTTATGTCTGCCAGTGCTACATCTATGCCAGTCGAGGGTGTCGGTTCTATTACTACCTCTCACATTGTTCTGTCTGATGTCTATTATATTCCTAAACTTGCTTTCAATCTTGCTTCGGTCAGTCAGTTGTGTAGAACTGGTCATTGGGTATTCTTTTCTGACTCCGTTTGTGTTGTACATAACCAACACACTCAGAAGGTGATTGGGATTGGCCGTAGGTTGGGGGAACTCTATGTCCTGGAGAGTCTCAGAGTGTCTGCTGTTGCCGCCTCCAGCATTGATTTGTCTTCTTTTCGTTTGAGTCCATTGTCGTCGCAGTTTTATCTTTGGCATTCCCGCTTGGGACATGTATCAGTGTCATGTTTACGTTTTTTAGCCTCTACTGGTGCTTTAGGTCATGTAAGCACTTCTGATATTTTTGATTGTAATGGTTGTAAACTGGCAAAATTTTCTGCCTTACCTTTTAATAAAAGTATGTCTTATTCAATTGCTCCTTTTGACATTATTCATTCTGATGTATGGGGACCATCACCAGTATCCACTAAGGCTGGTTCGAACTATTATGTTTCATTTATAGATGACTATACTCGGTATACCTGGGTTTATCTTATGAAGCGCAGATGGACCGATGGTTTGTTTATATGGACTTGGGCAATCCTCCCCTCATGAGTTAGCTTTTGGGTTTGAGTTAGGCCCAGGTGTCATATCTTTACATGGTATCAGAGCCAGGTCCATTCCGTTTGGGCTCCTAGTCCACACGCCAGTCGGGCCTGGGTGTGAAGGGGGGTGTTAAGGTGGGTTAAAGTCCCACATTGGTTGGGGAATGGACCGATGGTTTGTTTATATGGACTTGGGCAATCCTCCCATCATGAGCTACTTTTGGGGTTGAGTTAGGCCCAGGTGTCATATCTTTACAGTTAGTACATGAATGATGAATTGTTGCGAAGGAATTAGATTCGGATCATTCATATGGGTTAATTCGAATTCATATAGCTAATAATAATAAATAAATATATATTTGTTACATATTTAATTTCAATTAAAAAATTAAAAAAAAAACACGATGGTCAGAACTACTCTCGAACCATTGTCTCGCGTCTACTAAATAAGTGGAGAATGTGCTCCCAAAAACAGTACATCAATAAAATTATAAAAAAAAAGAGTCTGTGAACTTTCTTATTCCCCTTCTCAATGTATCTCGAATTAAGTTTCTTTTGTGAAACAGGAAAACAAAACAACTCTAATCATATTATTATATAAGTGGGAAAACCTTAAGAGAAAAGTTAAATGACATTTTACCCCTCTACTAAATAAAATAATTAATTAATCATAAAATAAAATAAATCATATCATATTATTATATAAATGGGAAGTCCACAAAGTTAAAAGTTGAATTATCAAATTACCCATTAAAAGCGAAGTGGCCATTTCGCCCTTCAACTAAAACAACCCTTTTATTAATGAATATTTTCAGCTTTATTTTTCTGAATATTTATTTACAATATCAAACCTTTC
This sequence comes from Datura wrightii, assembly GCA_035772735.1. NCBI lineage: Eukaryota > Viridiplantae > Streptophyta > Magnoliopsida > Solanales > Solanaceae > Datura > Datura wrightii. The sequence continues at coordinate 12,419,724 of JASDFA010000001.1, forward strand.
ACATTTCATTTTCTATATAACTTTGTAATTTATTCCTTCATTATCCGACCTCTTTGTTGATACAGAAAAAAATGTAGAATTAATAATCTATTAACAAACTAATTGTAAGGCTAATTCAATTAATAACTATGCGAAAGAGAAGTCCAAAGAACATCAATAAGAAAAATAACTATATAAAGACAAGAAACGATTTTCATTTCCCTCAAAGATGTCCTTTTAGTTTAGCAAATCTTTTTACTCTTTCATTTTTCTTTTTCCTTTTTAATAAGAAAAAGGTAGTGAAAATACTAGGTGAATTACAAGCACTGTAATTATCTTCACTGAAATTCAAGCTAAGTTTTTGTATAAAATCAACTGAATTGTGAAGTTGCTTCAGAATTATTCTGATTTCATAAAATAAATGTAGTTGTTGGTTGACCAATGAGCACAAACAGATTATAACATCATGTTGTGTGTGTGTGTGTGTATCCTATTTTTATGTAATTTTCTGTGTCTTTCTTTTGTATCTCTGGACAAGATGTTTTTGCAAATTAGAGTATATATAAATTTTTATAGTTAAAAGATTTAAATTGCAATCTAAAAAATGTGGCTTTAATTATTATTTATTGTTCACTCTCCTATGATATTTTTAATCTCTTATTATGCTTTAGATGTTAATGTCTTTACTGCTTTCCCAGAGGTGACTATAAATTAATGTCCTCCTATTTGCAATAGAGAAATATGAACATAGTAGTTTTAGATTTATCTTTTTAGAAATGTGCAAATAAAAGCTAGATAAAAATTATTTAAAAAGATACTTCTCTTTATTTTAATTTTTTTCCCTTCTTTCCGCTATATATATATATATATATATATATATATATATATATATATATATATATATATATATATCACTATAAGAAAAAAAATCAAACTTACAACGAATTATAACGACTTGACAAACTTCATCAATGTGGATGATGAGTCCGAAATTAAAAAAATTAATTTTTAATTTTTGTTATTTGATAAATATTTGAAGAATCGTGATTAAAGTATTTTTATGTTTTGTTTTTAGTATTAAGTCATATATAACAATAGTTTTCATTAGATATTATAATATGAGTGAATATGATTTTTTGATTTTTTTAGCTACTAAATGAGAATAAAATTCAATCATTTCAGAAAGTTTTCTTTAATTTTTTAATTTTTTTTATATATTCAAACACATTATCTAATACTAATATTTAGCTAATTCTTCTTAAAACTTGTGTACTCATTAATATAGATACTTGTGAAATAAGTACTTGATATAATGCGCATTCAAATAAAGATAACTCAAAAAGTTAATTTAGGAGTGAAAAGAAATTTCTCTCTTATTTTAAAATTTTGAATAATTTAAGAAGTTGCACCGAATTAGATTATACACAAGATTCATTACAGAGTGAAAAAATCACATATACACAAAAAAGTCCACAAACAATAGTAAATATAAAAACTCAATAGTTCTATTCTTTAGAAAGGATAAAAGCACTTATATATATTGGTGAAGTTCACTTCAACTTCTTTATAACAACATTTATAAATTAGCTTAACTAAGAATCTGCGTCATCCTAAATATATTACTGGTAAATAAAAATTGAACTCGTGCTTCTAGACATGGCGAGTTCTACGTATTCATATACAACCAAAGAATAGATTGATTCCATAAAAAGATAAGATCAACAAATTACTATTTAATGAAATTTTATTTTATATGAATTATTACTTTTTTGTAAAGAAAGTTTGAAAATATATATAGCATTTAAATATTTTTTATTGACATATAAATTTTAAAATATCTATTCTTTTGAAATAAACGTGCAACGCACGCTCAAAAAGGCTAATGAAATATATAAACTCTTCATCATCGTAGAATCTTTAGTAACATAAATAGCTCTAGAATATGAATATTCGGATAAAAATATTGTAGATGACTTATGACTAATATTATCTATTTATTTGCTTTTGAGATAAGATTTTAAATATATTTGAAAACATAAAATCACGCAGATATATATTTATCAATAAAAGACATACAAAGAGCACACACCACATTATTTTTATCATGACAAGACCTATGAAATTGGAAATTGTGAGTAGTATTAATTATTAAATGATAAATTTGATTTTGAAACTTAAATCATGGTAAGTGCTCATTTTGTAAGAAATTTTGTGCCGAAAATAAAATTAGGGTATCTATTGTTGAACAAACTTAAAGAATGATTTGAATTCTAAATTTGATTTTTATGAGAAAATTAAAGTTAATATTATTTTGACCTTTTTAAATTTTTTAAGAAGATTGATCTATATACTTAAGAGGTATTGGAGATGTGAATCGATTTTGAATAAGAATTATAATAAAAAATCATAGAAGTAATTCGTTACTCTAGTTAGTTACGTTTATATAAATTTAATAAATTATATAAATAATAGTGAAATTAAAATTTTCAAATACAGGATGATAATGTATACAAGTATTAAGTATATAAATATTCTTACTTGTGCCGTTTCTCTTCGAGATGGACCCTTTGCGCCGTGTCCTAATTTCTAAACCAAAGAAAAACAGAAGGAAAATTCCGCAGTCTCTCTCTGCTTCAAATTCTTATTGAACACATAAACTCAGAATCCATCATCAAATCATCCCTAAACGCATAATTGCATGACTTATAATTCGTGAAAAGCTCCTTCATCTCCGGCAAAAATTTGGAACAAAGCACACAGTAGTAATTGGATATCTTCAAGGTTGTCGACGGACGATGGATATTGATCCCCGGCAATACGAAGACATTGTAAGTTGGTTCCCTTTTCATGTTCTGTTATCGTTTTCCTGATGAGGGTATTTCCGATTTTTTAGTTTCTTTTTTCTTTTTGTTAAATACCATTGTGGACCCTTTTGCTCAAATCTTTTGAATCTGTAACTGCTAATAATTGACTTCGGCAGTTCTTTTTGATAATCGACTACTTGTATCTGTGGCATTGTGGTTTTATGTATATATTGTTGTTCTTGTGTGTCTTCTTTGGTCTTATCTGTGATAATTCGACGAGTAGACAACAGGGAAGGGTTTTGAAACTTGTTAAATTTGGAATAGGTCTTCTTTTTCTTCTTCTTTTGGTTGAGCAAAAGGAGATTGTAAGTAGGATGAGATTCAGAGGACTTGTAAGAGCTTTGGCAGAAATAAGTTAGAAGACGGAGGCAGAAAGAGATAGCGAAGAAATTAGGGAAACCTTGTTGTGTGTTACTCCTTCCTTCTTAATTTTTTGCTATCCTATTTTGCTTTTGGATTTTTCTAAAGCCTTTGAGTTGGTGGTAGCTAACTCGAGTTTTCCTACGAAGGAAGAACACTTGGTAACCTTTCGCAGACATTGCTTAAGACTCAGATGGATTACTTATTCCTTAAAAAGGGTGATAGAGGTCTGTGTAAGGACTGCAAGATTATTCCGAGTAGGAATTTTACAACCCAATATAAGTTCTTGGTGTTAGATTTGGTTGTTAAGAGGAAGAGGAGAAATGTGTGTGACTGGCCAAGGATTAAATGAGATGGCTTGACTGTTGTCAGTGGTAAGGAGATGGGGGAAAAGTTGATGGCGTTGGGGGTCTGGGGGGAGCAGAGGAGATGCTAACAATATGTGGGATAGGATTGCTTGTTGCATCAAGAAAACAACAAAAGAGGTGTTTGGGGTTTCGAGGGTTTACTTGGGTGGACATCACGGGGATTAATGGTGGAATGGAAAAGTCCAAGGGAAAATGAAAGCTAAGAAGGCTGCTTATGTGAAGTTGTTGGAGAGTGAGAATGAGGAGGATAAGTGGATGAATAGGTAAATGCATAAGATGACAAAGAAAGAGGTGAAGTTAGCAGTGAAGGAGGCAAAAGGAGCAGCCTTCGAGCGTTTGTACGTGGAACAAGGCTTGAGAGAGGAAGACTCAAGACCTGGATCAGGTGAAGTGCATCCAAGACGAGGAAGACAACATATAAATGGAAAAGGTATTCATTAAACAGAGAGGACAGACATACTTCCATAAGCTCTTGTACAAAAAAGGGACAAAGACATTATGCTGGTTGATTTGGAGCACTATAAAATACGGGAGAGTGGTGGAGATGAGGGTGAGGAGGGGTGTGTCTATTTTCGAGAACCAGTTCGGATTCAAGCCGAGGCATTTTACTACATAAGTCATTCATCTTGTGAGGAGATTGGTGAGCAGTATAGGGAGAGCAAGAGGAACATACATATGGTTTTTAATGACCTATAAAAGGCTTACAACAAAGTCTTAAGGGAGGTTGTATGGAGATGCTTGGAGGTTAGAGGTGTATTGATGACAGACTTTAGGACAATTAAGGACATGTACTATGGGATCAAGATTCGGATAAGGACAGTGGGAGAAGATTCGGAGAAATTCACAGTGGTAGTGGGGTTGCATCAGGGATCAATCCTTAGTCTGTTTCTATTTGCCTTGTGATGGATGAATTGATGTGGTCATATACAAAAGGAGTGCCATGGTGTATGTTATTTGCGGATGACATTGTTTTGATTGACGAGATTCGTGGCGGGGTTAACACCAGGCTAGAGGTGTGGAGACAAACCTTAGCGATTAAAGAGTTTAGGTCGAGCAGGACCAAAATTGAATATTTAGAGTGCAAGTTCAGTGATTTAGCGCATGAGGTTGGTGTAGAAGTGAGGCTGGATATACAGGCAATCCCCAAGAGGGGAATTTCAAATATCTTAGGTTTTTAATCCAAGGAAATGGATAGCTCGATGAGAATGTCAACCATCATATTGGTGCACCGTGGATGAAATAGAGGCTCACCTCTGGAGTCTTATGCAATAAGAATGTACCACCTAAACTTAAGGGCAAGTCTATAGAGTGGTGGTCAGGCCTATAATGTTGCGGAAATGAGGGTGTTGAGGTAGATGTGTGGGCATATGAGGGGAGATAAGATTAAGAATGAAGATATCCGAGACAAGATAGGAGTGGCCTCGGGTGGATAAGATGAGGGCAACGAGGTTGTGATCATTCGACATGTGAAGATGAGGTGCACAAATGTCCTAGTAAGAGGTTGGTGGTGGTGGGTTTAACGAGAGGTAGAGATAGGCCGAAGAAGTATTGAGAGAGGTGATTAGACAGGACATGACACATCTTTAGTTTACCGAGGACATGATCCTAAATAGGTGGATATGGAGGTCGGAGATTAGGGTGGAGGGTTATTAGGTAGTTGTGTATTTTCTGGTTCTGCTGCGGGATAGGCATGGTGCACTGTATATATTTCCTCTTGTATTCCAGTAGCATTAGTACTAGCCTCATAGTTTCTTGTCCTTTGATTTCTATTACTGCCTTTTGTTTCTCGGCTTTGGTTATCACATCATTTTGTTATTGTTACTGTCTTTTTTTTTGAATGCTATGTAATTTCTCTATTATATGCTATGTCTGCTTTACTTCTGTATTTTATGTTTGTATTTTTTAACTGCTTTGATCGAGCCAAGGGTCTTTTGGGAATAGTTTCCCCACATCTCAGGAGGTACACCTCTAGACTTTATACATCTCCAAAAGACCTCCCTCAGAACTTCATAATATGCCTTTTCTAGGTCAATGAATACCAAAAGTAAGTCTCTCTTCTTGTCCCTATATTGCTTCAACAATTTCCTTACAAGATGAATGTCTTCTGTAGTCAATCCCCTGGCATGAATCCATATTGATTCTCAGAGATAGACACACCCGTCGTCATTGTCATCTCGACCACCATCTCGTAGACTTTCATAGTGTGGCTTAGTAGCTTGATAACTCTATAGTTATTACAGTTTTGGATATTGCCCTTGTTCTTGTACAATGGAACCATTGTACTCCTCCTTAATTCTCTGGCATTTTAGCAACCCAGTCAACCATTTATACCTGCCTCGCCGACTTTTTTTAAAAAATCCACCGTGATCTCGTCTGGCCCGATCACTCTTCCCCTCCTCATCTTACGAATAGTCCCCTTAACCTCCGTATCCTTTATGCACCTACATTACCTAAAATCTCTAAGATTCTCGGAATGCTCCAACTTGCCCAGCATGATATTCCTGTCTCCTTTATTCAAGAGCTTATGAAAATATGTCTGCCATCTCCATATGATGTGTGCCTCTTCTATCAACACTTCGCCATTCTCTTCCTTGATGCACTTCACTTGGTCCAGAGGATTCATGTAGCCAATCCCGACTAGTTTGAGATATAGCCAACTCTGACTGATTTGGGATAGAGGAGTAGTTAGTTGATTGATATAGATTCAAAAGTTGAGTTTATGATCGATAAAGAAAATACTGAAAATAACCTATTATAAGAGAAATTTGTTTTGTTTGTGGACTCCGTCTCATTGTTCTGTCTTGGAAAACTTCCAAAAAATAAAAGATCTATTATTTAAATGGATCTTGTACTGTGTCTAACTTTGATTTGCTTTTTGCGGGCTTCTTCGATAGGCTGTGAATGACAATGACGTTCACAGCATTGTCATGTCATATCTCGCGCACAATTGCTTCACAGACACATTGGAATCGTTTAGTGCCTCCACTGGCATGAAGCAGACTGCTAATCATTTGGAGGATATGGAGAAGAGAAAAAGTAAGTGATAGTTTTCTTCAGGCTCAGGTTGCTTCTTGAAGCTTGTCTATAGCTCATTCTTTACATTGTATTACCGTTTATCACATTAACCTTTCGTTAAGTGACAGTTTTCATCATGTTCAAATTGCTTCTTTGAAGCTTGTTGTTGCTCATCTTTTCATTGTGTTTCAATCTGGCAGTAACATTCCTTAAGTCCCTTTTTTGGTATCGGTTTACTTCTAAGTTTTGAGAATAGTTTTCCATGATAAGTGTACCCCCTTTTTCCCCCTTAATGAGTATTTCTGTTTGAGAAATAGCCTTGTTTGTAATAGCTTGTTTCATTTTGAAATTCTGCTATTTTTCTGTTGGTTTTACAACATGCACATCTTGCATCCCTACTGTCTATTGTGCATATCGTCATATCCATTTTGATATGTCAAAAGCCTACTATAAGCTTGAAGATTGGCTGTGTAACAAATGATTGAAGGTGTTAAAAGGAGATGAGATATACCCAAAATAACATGGAAGGTCGTTATCTCAAAGACCTACAATCTCTTAAATCCATTTGGCATAGCATAAGAAAAACATAATAGAAGCAAAATACACATTTAGGCAATATTAGCTAGTGGGGAATAAGTTTGATCATTGTTGGTACACGTATATTAAGTCTAGTATGAACTGAGAATATTTTTGCCTTGGTTTTTTTATGATGTGTCAATGTTAGGATAAGCGTGCAATTTAGAAGATATTTATTCTTAGAGAAGCCCTAGTTTGTCTTAAGTGGCAAATTTTGAGTATTTGAATGAAACGATCCCTAATGGAGCAAAATGAATATATAGAACTTAGATAACCAACCCAATTAGCTTGGGGTTGGAACATAATGTTGTTCTATTCACCTCCAATGCACAGGAACAGTAGATGGTTTTACTTATTTCAATAAAGGAGCAGATTTGGTAATGTTAACATGAGACTGTTCTTTTTTTCCCCTTTCCTCTTTATTATTTAGTTTATGCACTTCAAAATGAGCATTGACGTGATGTAAGATGGTATCGTCTGGATTCTGGTGTTCCACTGTTAGTTTTATAGTCTTTTAGAAGTGTTTGATTGATGGTCCTAATTACAAAGTTATCTCCAGGGATTTATCATTTGGCATTAGAGGGGAGTGTTTTGAAGGCCATTGAACTTACAGAGCAGTTCGCTCCTGACTTATTAGAGAAAAATAAGGATTTGCATTTTGATCTGTTGAGCCTTCATTTTGTTGGACTTGTCTGCTCAAGAAAATGGTGAGCACAGTAGGTCACTTACTTTTCAGAGACGACCTTACATTTTCTGACAATTTCTATCTTGCTGTGGCAGCACAGAAGCTCTGGAATTTGCACAGGCGAAGTTGGCTCCTTTTGGGAAGGTGCAGAAATATGTTGAAAAACTTGAGGTACGTTTCTTCCCTAGTGAATATCTTAGATTCTTCCAAATCCCTTGTACTTGTCTAAATATTGGAGTTTTGTGGCAGGACTTCATGGCTTTATTAGCTTATAACGAGCCAGAAAAGTCACCCATGTTTCATCTATTAAGCTTGGAGTACAGGCAGCAAGTTGCCGATAGTTTGAATAGAGCAATACTTGGTGTGTTTTTATGAGTCTTTCTGATGTCGTGATTTCTAATGACTTTATTTTCCCTCCTCTCACTAATTTTTGATGTCATGCTGCTGGCAGCAAATTCAAACCTGCCCAGCTATTCTGCGGTTGAAAGGTTGATGCAGCAGACAACTGTCGTAAGGCAATGCTTAAGTCAAGAATCCAGTAAGGTTTGATCTTAGAACTTTTTCCAGTGAATTGTTGCTTAGCATTCTGTGGACAGGGAACATAGGAGGTGAAAAAAGTGTTACACGAGAAACTCTTGTGACAGGAGCCACTAGTGGTTCATCCCAGGAGCGACCCAATTTTGCATATCTATTAATGAACCCTACCCAGACATTCATGCAAGCAGTGTCACAGCTAAAATTCTGGCAAGGGTACTCAAAAACATACAAGAATGCCACACATGGGAATTTGAAGCTGCGACGTAAATTATCTTTTTGACCACATTTACAACTACAGCAGAAGCTGCTCTTCTTTTAAGGAGATTCAACAATTTTTATAATATATATTATATACCAATTTTTTAATCCTATTTGCCTAGTGTAAATTTTCAACAAAGGGGGTCCAACCCCTTCCCATAATTAGCTGCCCCCATGCATGCAAGGTTGTACCAACCTGCTGTTGGACCTAGACCACTTGAAAGTTTGGTTGTTCAAGATTCTTGATGGCCGGATAGAGTTGGTATACTAACCTTCATTTTTGATAACCCGAGAAATCCCTAAGGGCCAGCACGGTTCGAGACTCCATAGATAATGGGCCTGCCCTACTACCCTTAATTCCCACTTAAGTACTAACTTTTGATGGCTGTCATGTTGCAGGAAGGGCATCCACCATTTTCTTTGAAAGACTTTCTGAAGAGCTAGGTGAGCCAATTTAGGAACATGTTTCCACTTTCCAGCACCCGGAGGAGCAATTACTGCACCTTGAAGTCCTTTGGCAGCTAGATTCACATTGCCTACTTTCTGAAAGCAAAAAAGGGGATGGCTGATCATGGATTATACGGCGTGTTTAAGACCTCGCGAATCAGCCTTTAGGGCAACTGTGAACTAAGTTTTACTGAATACCACAATACAACTTGTGGCGATTTGTTTATACTTAAAATGTACAAGTGAATGTGTTCGTCAAATGCTCTGTTTAAATGAAAATTTCCTTGTCCGAAGGTTAGCTTAAAAGGTGATAGTAAATAAATGATCGATAAAGTATACTGTCTTGGTTTCTTTTTTCTTCAAAGGGGAGGAAAAATGGAGGTTTTCCCGTGGATAGTATCAAATTTGCCCACTACATATCATAGAGCCCTCAAGAAAGAGAGGAACTAGAGTCTAAAGGAGGAAAGTTAACTTTGAGAAATGACTTTTAGCTTTTAATTGAAGAGGGGGGGGGGGGGGGGGGGGGGGGGGGGGGGGGGGGGGGGGGGTGGGGGGATAGAGGGAAGGCAAGAAGAACTTGATGGAAATTGAATCTAATATCTGTGTAAATATAAGTTCTATCATGAGTAACAACATGATTCCCAATTGCAATTTGCATTGATGTAAATTGAAGTACTACCATGAGTGACTACATTATTCCCAATTGCATAATTTTCTTGTATAAACATGTGTGGTTTCAGAAAATAAATGTATTATTGTTGGACACAAATTCTCTACCTACACACCCCTACAACAATTTCCCTAAAACAAAATTCAGGACACTCATTAAAAGAGATGAGAAAAGGAAGAAAATAATACTATGACACAACAAATATTATTTTCTCTCTTTGAGTTTTTCTATAAAACCAAATAAGTGAATATGATTTGTTGAATCATCTCATTTCCTATTGTCTTTTCGTTACTATCTCTTTTTCAAATACTAATAATTTTTTAATTCCAAAGTAAAAAGAAAAAAGTACAATGAAACCTCGTTATAGTGATAACATTTGTCTGAAAATTTATTACTGCTATAATGAGGTGTTATTATATGTCTCTCTCTCTCTCTATATATATATGTATTGACATTTAGATCTCTTTAAAATAAAAGTATGCAAAATTCTAGTTTAATGATTTTGTGTACTAAGATGAATGAACGAATACACCCAATTTAACCAAAGAATAGAAAAAATATGAAAGTAGAAAAAAGTAAACACCCGTAGCCTTTCCTCGTGAATTTACGATTATAATTGGTGGACACTATTTTAATATAATTTTTTTAGATATTAATACTTGAAATTTAATATGCATGACATTAATGATGATTATCATAAATATTCTAATATTTATTTTTATATATCATATATATTTCTTACAAAATATTAGTGTATAATATTTGAGTATGACTGTTATAGAGGGCTAATTTTATAAATAGTGTATCGATATACTGAACACACTGCTGTTATAGAGAAATAAAATATAACATGAAAAATTAGTTTTGAAAAAAATTAAATTATTATAGTGAAATGTTATTATAACGTACGGCTGTTATACGGAGATTTAACTGTAGAAGCCCATTAGAAAAAACAAGAGCAAACTACTGAAAAGGAAAATCAGAAAAGAAGAGAATTCCAGCAAACAGTCCTTAATATCCCCTTGGTCCTTAATGTATAGGAATTAGATCATTTTGGTCTATATAAGAAGGATCTTTCAAAATTAGGGTCGATGAAGTCTTCCCTTTTCTTGTTTTGAGATGTCAGGTCAGGTGCCACTCACTCACTTGTAAAATTAGCATGTGTCTTTAACTTATTTTTCGAGTGAAAACATTTGTTTAAGGATTTGAAATCACATTTATCACTATTAGGACAATAATTGACTATGTATATCAAGGAGATACACCAGCGACCAAAATGATCCAATTCCCATACATTGAAGACTATTTTGGTCATTATCATAAAGCGGAATTTAATCCTCCCCCCTTTTCTTTGGCCCTTTCTCTTTTGATTCAAAAGAAGAGAAAAGAAAAATCCTGTTCTTCTATCCTCAATTCTGGCGCCCAACACATTGCTACTACTATGGCGTCTATGGTCTCTCAGTGGTCTTCTTCTTCCTTTCTCAACCTTAATTTTACTCATGATTCCTCCCTTTCCTTCTCTGCTACCTTATCCTGTTCTCGCCCGCAATTCCCAAATAGGTACGACTTTCTCTTTAATCTTGTGCCCACATATAGTTATCTCAGGTATATGTAAATCATTGAGCTTATATGAACTTTGATGAAGTTTTTTTACTTAAGAAGTGCAATTGCTTTTCGATTTTAAAAATTGCTCCTTATAAGTGCAGCTGAAATTCCGACATTCAGTCTTAGAGACTCCGATAAAGTATGAAAATGTGTAGTGCACTAAGCCCCTATAGACATAGGGACGAGTTTCTTCTAACAGTTGACGTTGTTTCCTCCTATATGTTTTGGGTAATTTAAATTGGATTTCACTTATTAAAAATGGCAAAAATTCTGTTGAAGGATTTCTTATTAGATGGGAGGAAATGTTTATAAAATGACTATACATGTATATTGATGATTTTTATTAAGAAAATTCGACTCGCCCAGTGTTTTCTTTTTCTTTTCTTTGGAATAGGTAGCAAGTTATGCTTCAATTGTGTTAACATATGAGAGTACTTTGGAAGAAAAAAGTAATCGATATTTTGAGAATGTAGAGCTTTAATTTTTGTAAATTTCAGGATTTACAGCTTTTGTACTCTTGGTGTAACTCCAAGCAGAATCATGATGTAAATGCCTTTGATATTTCTTGAATTCCCTCCATATTTAAAGGAACCTTTAGTCCTTTTTCTGAGTCACCCGGTACTTGTACCCCTGGAATTAGTCAAGTTGTATGGAAGCTGGCCCGAATACTATAAAAAAAGAATCTTTAGTCCTTTTTTGCTGTACATATTGGCACTTCTTTTGATGCAAATTAATGAAACGTGACTTATCAAAAAATAGAAATTATACTTCAACATTGTTAACCAGTTAAGGTATACTGTAAACTTCCGCAGGGGTATTCTGTTTGACTATTAGCCCGTAATGATTTATCATTTCATGGATTTGGTTGTTCCTGTGATTTGATTTGGTTAACTTGTGTTCTGATTACATTCCTTTACGTTCTTGTTGCGATAATATATATTGGTCTTTCCTTTATAGTGCTTCTCAAAAATGGAACAGTAATGAAAATTATAGAAGTTATACTGTAAAGTGTGCACTTGCAAAAGCCAGAGTGCCTCCTTCGCCGGCTTCCGATGCATACATAAGAGAACCCCACAAATATTTTGATGAGGTGGTTATCACAGTTCGTGCTGGAGATGGAGGGCATGGTGCCGTTCTTAGTATGCCCAACCATAAAGCTCCACCTAAGTCACAAGGAAAATTTGACAGAGATAAGAAAAAAAAGAAAGCCTCTTATAAAAGGGACTTTGATGGTTCAATAATCCTTCCAATGGGGGGACATGGTGGCGACGTTGTCATTTATGCAGATGAGAGCAAAGATTCACTGTTGGAGTTTCATAACAAGAGCAAGCACAAGGCGAAGCGTGGGGGAAATGTTGATTCCATGGGGGTGTTAACATCTCACTTGCAAAATGGAGTTGCTGCACCAACATTACGAATTCCCGTTCCACTAGGTTTGTTCTCCCTTTGGCTCTCTAGTGTAATAGCTCTTGTATGCATGGTAATGCCAGTGACATTTTAGACTTATCAATGTTTACTTTGAGATTATTACATTCTTTTATGTTTTGTTGCTATAATATATACTGGGAATCTTCTGTTTTCTCTACTAGTCACATCATTTGAAGCTGTTTATGATGGTGATTTTGTATTTTGAAAGGTATAATCTTAGTGTGATGCTAACACTTTTCATCTCATGCTTTTCCATATTTTCCAGGTACTGTTGTCAAACTTAAAAAAGGAAAGTTTTTGGCTGATCTAGCTAATCCAGGTGATGAAGTTCTTGTTGCAAGGGGAGGACAAGGAGGGGTGAGAAATCTTTGGCTCTCATATATAGCTAGCATGCTTGGCATTTTGTGCTTCTATCTATGTTTTAAAGTAGTCAGTATCTCACTTTTACACCTTCCCCTACCAAATATAAGAAAAAGATGTTAAAAAGGAGCAAATTAGTTGCTTTGTTTGGATATGTTCTTTGGTGTTTGAAGTACTTCATTGTGAGTAATAGATACTGCATCACTTATTTGGAACTGCATGCCTGGTCTTTAATTCTGTACATGGTTGTGGCAGATTAGCTTGTTGGAAGTTCCCGAGCACAGAAGGAAACAAATGACGACTTTAACAACAAATATAATGAGAGATGACACCGACAAGGTTTGTATAAGCCTAATCTTCAAGAGACGTCTTATTTTCATACAATCCATTTGTCGTGTTTGCTACCATGCCAGTGAATCTTATGATGGATAAGGAGCTTAGAAAATATTAATTTATGCACTTAGCTGATACTAGCTTTCTAGTGTTCGTGTCATGTGATCCAGCTAGGTAGTCCTGTATTCTGTCATGCTATGCTGTTGCTGCTTGCAGCTTACTGAATTTAATGTCAGCTCTGCTGGCAAAAGGTCTCTTTCCAAGTGATTGCATCTTGACGAGCTAACATGCTAATCTGACTTTTGCAAACAGCAAAAAATGTGCTGGAACCCACAAATTTTTTGATAATCTAATCAGACATACTCAAGCCAGTATAAATATTGCTAGTAATTTTTGGACTTAATACACTGTATGTTTGTTAAGCAAGTGACAGCTTTCCTGCATGTTCCCAGTTGACTGGTATTAATTTGTTTCACTTTGTCGTAGGTTTTATCTTTTGGACAGTCTGGAGAGGAAGTTAGCCTGCAGTTGATACTGAGAGTTGTTGCTGATGTGGGTCTTGTTGTGAGTATCTTTATTAGACAAACTCTTTCTGATTTGTAGATATGTGTATTAGAACTCATTCACTTGACTTGTACTAATATATGCCGGTATACACTGATGCATATAACAATTGATATTTCATTTCACCCATTTGCACATTTAGCTAGGTCATTTACTCAATTAATCTGCAAAATCGCTTATTACTTGGTTCCTCACATTCTTTAATGAAATTGTACCTTCTGAATGTTGTGTGGCAAAATTTTGAATTGTGTTAGTCAAATTGGAGGTTTCTTTGTTGTAATGAAGGGATTTATCAATGTTTATGGCATATCTTTTAGAACTTTTAATATATAACCCTTGAGAGCACCCAAGGGTAGCTAGTTGTCAATGAATTGGGTCAACAGCCATAAAAGACCATTTGTTCAAATCCTCACAAAGGTAGAAAATGCCAGATGATTTCTTCCATCTTTTTAAGCCTTGGTGGGCAGATATATCCGGTACCTGTTCTGGTGAGAGGTAGCAGGTACCAAGCTGAATAGTCGAGGTGCCTGCAAGTTGGCCCGACGCCATCAGTCACTATAAAAAATAAATTTTTGAGAAATAGAAAAGATTAATTCTAGAACCTTTATCCCCTTAATTAATTTAAGCATTTGTAATTGTTAAATATGTGAGTCTATATTGTTGGATGCTATGTATGCTTAGATGTCTATGCCATTTTGCTACTTTTAGAATTGAAATGATCTCTCTACCCGAGGCCACAAAAAAACACTTTGCTTTTCGGCTCTTTCCCGTTTGACCTTCTTTGTTTCTTTAATTATGCATGTTTGTTTTGCTTAAGTGCAAGGACGACATTTTTTTGGTTCAGCTTTTAGACCCCCAAGGACATATTGTGTCATTGGGACGAGTACAATAAGTAATAACATATAATAGGTGGATTATAATGGTCGATAGTAGAATTTATTTATAGTGATACATCTAGATGCTATAACCTGATTGGTTCATCACATTAAGTGATCATATACAGATGCAATTCTTCAGTTATCTTCAGACTCTTTGACTTTGCTCTACCAATTTTTCTCAGGGACTTCCAAATGCTGGAAAATCAACCCTATTGGCTGCCATTACACATGCAAAGCCTGATATTGCTGATTATCCATTCACAACACTGATGCCAAACCTTGGACGTCTTGATGGTGACCCAAGTTTAGGGGCAGACAAGTATTCATCTGAAGCAACTCTAGCGGATCTGCCTGGTCTCATAGAAGGTGCACATTTGGGAAAGGTATTTATATTATATTCAATAATCACTTTACTAATTTGAGGCCTCAAACCTTGTGGTTTTCTTTTTTACTTATTTTGCTCAGAAAAATGATATTTAGCATGCATGTGGTCCTTATTATCCTATCAGGGTCTAGGGCGTAATTTCTTGAGGCATTTGAGGAGAACAAGATTGTTGGTCCATGTTGTTGATGCAGCTGCTGAGGACCCAGTCAGTGATTACAGAACTGTAAAAGAAGTAAGTCTAACCTCACTCATCGAACATATTTTTTGTTATAGTTAATTAATTATAACACCTTTATTGCATCTTTACAGAAGAAAATATGTTTGGAATCACACATTCACAAGGTTTTTCTCACTGATCCAGTTTGGTTTGACAAGAAATTAACAACTTTTAAAGCTCTCTTAATTAGACCAGTTTGCCGCAAAGGCATCTAAAGGCTAAAGCAACTCTTGATTACTATTATAGCATTGCACAATTTCTTCCTATTTATTTCTGTAGAATGTTTCACCATGCAAGTTTTTTTATCTTCATTTTTGGATTGCGGCATGATATTTTGCTTAATCATTTTGGATTAGTAAGGGCTAAGGTGGACAAGTAATAAAGTATAATTGATGAGTTGCATGAATTCCTATGGCCACCTTGGTTATTGGTTACTGAGATGCTATCTTAACCTGGTTTTCCAACTAAGAAACATTTTACTTTGCAGGTATAGTAACCTTTATATTTATTAAATTCCCTTCTCTAATAGATGCATATTAGTCTTACAAGCAGGAAACTTGATCCATGTGATGTGTTTGTCTTACTCTGTAATATTTATTGCCTCATCATAAAAAGATCCAACTTGTATGTTCTCTAGCTCATGCCATTTCATTTCTGTCTTGCCTAATTGCTTTGGGCAGACCAACTTAGTACTTGAGTATTTTAACCTTGATATGTTTACAACGCCATAAAAATCCTTGTTTCACGTCATTGTTCTGTAGTTTGCCCAAATGCTTTAGTATATTTTTGCTGGAGATATAGTTGTTTCAAAGCTATGCTCATTCAGTCTCTCTGTTTTATGGTTAATACCCAAGGGGTTGGGGGGTGGGGGGTGGGGGTGGGGGGGTTTCACCTTTCTGAATAAGTAGTTCATCCTAATGACACTCTGGTATCTTTTTTCCTTGCCATTCTGCTGAGGGAAATGACCTTTTATTTGCAGGAACTGCGGATGTACAATCCTGAGTACCTTGACAGGCCGTACCTTGTAGTGCTAAACAAGATTGACAAACCTGAGGTATATGGCTTGTATCATCTCTGTTGTGTTGTCAGGTTTGTTATATATGAAAGATATGATTGTGGCTTTGACAGGCAACAGACAGGCTTCCTAACTTGTCCGAAGAAATATGGAGAATTGGGTGTGACAGAATATCTTCCGAGCCTGTCACAAGCTCTGGAACTGTGGCTGAGTCCATTTCTGTTGACGAGATACAACAAAACAGTGAGCTTTCTTCTAGATTATCTGCTATGGATCAGAAGGTTAAAGAACTTGAAGAGTATCCATGCCCTCTTGCTGTTGTGGGTGTTAGTGTACTGTAAGTTCTCTGTCATCTCTCCTCTTCCGGGTTTACAGACATTCAAGCCTCAAAGATCATACACACTCCTCTTTTCTAGTTGGGTTTTAACTTTAAAGAAAAGTTCGTAGAGCTCACCTAAACCTGTCTACTGAATTTGAGAATATAAATTCACGAAGTAGTTTCTACAAACAATAATCATATGCTTGTAAGAAGCTCATTTTTGTTTTTTCATTTTTTTCTGTTGATAAAGATCTTTGTAAAGAGCCCATATGATGAATTTAGTATTCCTGTATATTCTACGAAGTAGTTTTTTTTACTTGGGTTTACAAGCTAGCTCCGTTCGAAACTGTTAAAGCTATTCTTAACTCCCTCATGCTTTTAGATTGCCACTTGAGGGCATATCAAGTGACTTCATGAGTAAATGGTCTTTAGGTTGCTAGGTGAAAGATATTCTTTTTACATTTCCAAAAGATGAAAAAGAACATACCTGGTTCTTCAGAAGAGCTTGGTTAATGGAGCAACAGCAAGCTTTCGCTTCTCTCCTAATTCTTATAAACCCCTTGCATAATACCTAACTAGGAAGTGTATGAATCTTATTTGCCTTACTGTTGACCCCTTGAATAAGGTGTAACTAGGAAGTGTCTATGCTGCCTGATCTTTGGGCGAGGCATTCCTGTAGACATTAATAGACCCTTGTAGTCCAGCCCTTCCTTGGACCCTGCACATAGCGGGAGCTTAGTGCATCCGGCTGCCCTTTTTATTTTTATTTTTATTTTTTGGTTGTGTCTGTGTGTTTAAGACAAGTCTTGATTGTCCAAAAAATATGTCAGGTTCATAATTTCCGTTTATAAAGATTGATACTGTCATATCTATTAACTATGTGATAGTCCCAACCAAGTTTCATGAGTGAAGTCATTTGAATTAATTTTACTCCATAAAACAAAATAAAAAAAAAAGGAAAAAAGATGACTTTAATTTATTTTGGGCTCATTCACATGTACTATTGCATATTTTATGGTTTCTACATTTGACAAATACACTTGTTATTCTCCAAGACAAAAAAATAGCAGGGATGACTCAAGGATGAAGTTAGGCTTCCAAATTTTTTATTTAATAGTGAATTTTATGATTTTATTTTCACTTAAAACAATATTGAAAATAATAAAAACAAGGTTCAATATTCATATTTAAAAAAAACCATCTATCTTTTACGAGAAATATTTTACAACTTCAAGTTAAACAATACAAATTTTCATATTAATAAATAAAGTATTACAATAACATCCAAGGTAGTGTATTATAAACAAGTGCCTAACATCTTATTAACTAGAATTAATTTTATTTTTATAAATAACAATATTACTATTTGAAGTTAAAGACTTTTATCTCTTTTAAGAATACTACAGTAAAAATAAGTAGTGTCTAAGAATAGAAAACACAACTCTAAATTATTATTATTTTTGTGTGTATGTGTATATATTTAAAGCCTCTTATTCACAATTTTATTGAGATTCTCTTGAAAAAATAGAGCTAGTTTCAGCTTGACCTTTTCAATATATATATATTTACATGTTATTTTGAGCGGCATACGGCAAAAGATTTGTTATGTTTGTTACTCGTAGGAAAGGGATTAAAATCAATGAGATATTGAAGGTAATAAGGGCGGCGCCATGCGAATTCCTATAATATAACATTGCTATTGTCATAAACTTTTTTTTTTGGTCAGGAGAGAAATTTTTTAAACCACTCAAATGATTGGCTGCCTTAATATAATATAACATTGATTATATTTTGAATGCATTTTGGAGTATTATAGAGGCAAAATTTGTCAGCCTACTATTCAAAGATATGCGACTTTACGGTTGCACTGCAAGTAGTCCCACCTTGACCCTTTTTGCTTCATTTTTCTTATGTATTAGAGATAGAAAAAAAACTCTATTTTGATATATGTATTTTTCGTATTATAACATTATGATATCAACTATTTATATGGGATAGTGTGATATTATGTTGCTGAGATTTTAACTTAATCTAAAGTCGGAATTAATTATTTTGACCGTAACTTGTCTAGGAATTGAGGCATAGACACTTAAGTTCAATATCATAACGCATATTTCTTATAGACTATAGTTAAAATAATGTTGTGTAAGCAATATGTCAGGTTCATAATTTATGTATAAATTATTGATATTGTCATATCTGCGGTTATGTGATAGATCCATGAATGAAGGTTGCTTGATATGCCGTCAAGTAGACATTTTGAATTAATTTTACGCAATAATTACGCCAAAGAGAAAGAAGGGAAAATGAAAAAGATACTTCTATTTCTATATTCTATTTTGTGCTCATCACATGTACTTTTGCTTATTTTTGGATTCCATATTTGATAAATAAATTATGTGATTCTCCAAGACAAGAAAACCTCTTCAGCATATATATATATATATATATATAATTTACATGTTATTTTGAGTGACATATGGTGAAAGTTATGTTATGTTTGTTGCTTGTAGGAAAGGGATTAAAGTCAACGAAATGTTGAAGGCGATAAGGGCAGCGCTACGCGAATCTCTATAATATAACCCTCGCTATTGTCAGATTTTTGCTAGAAAGATGTAGTTTTAAGTTGTTAAAATAATTGGCTGCCTTAACATATTATAAAACTCATATATATAATGAAGCTGCTAGTGATACATGTATGCACATTTTCCTTTCTCAAAATATATGTTTATATTTTTGGACGCATTATGGAGTATTTTAGAGTCAAAATTTGTCAGCCTATTCATCAAAGATTGTGACTTTAGAGTGCAGTTAGTGGAATATGTACCTCAATCATCTCATGCTGGAAATTATATAGCGGCTATGTGTGTGAATATTCTTGTGACCCACTCGACCCTTCATTTTTTTTAATATACCAGATACAGGAAAAAAAAAGCTTTATTTTTTATATATGCATCTTTCATGTTATTAACATTACGATGTCAACTGTTTGTGTGGAATATTGTGATACTATGTTGATGAAATTTTATTCTTTTGGGAGTTAGGATTGAGACATATACCTTTAAGTTTGATATCAGATATACAATTTCATATATATATATATATTTATTTATTTATTTATTTATTTATTTATTTATTTTTTCCTTCTTCGCTTTTCTGTTTTTGGTTAAGAAAATTGCATTTATTGCATGAGTAATAGCTTTTGACTTCATGTATTGTGGATTTTGACTTTTTTTCACGGTGTTCATATTTTTGTTCTTTATTTATCTTTTCGGGTTTGCTCTTTACACATTTGATTCGTCACTAAGATGACCTCATTCTACCTCATCCAGTAAATACTTATTTGCATTCATACTTGCATCAAATTAACCTTGTTACATTCAAACTTAAAATTTGAAATACATATGTTAAAGTGATAAATTTACATCTGAAAAACATTTTATATATATAAGCATCAGTGGGGGTGAAAAATACATATGTTAAAGTGCATATAAATTTTTACAAATTTCATGAATTATTTTGCTTGTATTGGGATAAGGAGCCTACCCAACATCAACGGGGTGAAAATGTTATTACTGAGGGACAGGAGGACATTTTCCTGGACTGGTGTGAAACAGCTGTTTGGGAAACTGCACTAAATTTAGTTTACCCACAGTTTGATGAGCTAATTAGTTTATGGATGGTCGTCGTTTCTGGTTTGCTTTGAATGAATCTGAACTAACTTCCAATTCATTACAACTGGATCCATCACACTGTGGGATGACACGTACTTTTCTTACTTGCCCTTCTTACTTCATTTCATGTGCTAAGTTTTTGGAAGGATTCCGTACTTATCCACATCTCCATTTTTTTCTGGGAATTTGCGTATACAGTTTCTCTTCCTTTTTTTTTTCCCCTCCTTTACTTTTGTTTTCATCTATCAAAAGCAAGAGAAAAATAAGGGCAATGAGTATAAAGATAGAGTCACGATTTAAATTTAGAATAGTAAATATTTTAATATAAATATAGAGTTTGAATTAAAATTACATATGTTTCTAGCTCCGCCTCAAGGATGAAAATTTAGATTCAAATTTACTTTTCTGATATACAAAATATTTCAATTTTATCTTTTTTTATAAAAAAGTTTATAATTTTGCAGTTAGTAAATTATTTCATAGTTGTCCTTATTTTGAGGAGTTCAAAGTATATAGTGAATGATTCTGGGAACTGACGTAAGTAGTTTCACATTCTTTCTTCTACTTTATTTTTGTTTTATACATGCCAGTTTTCATTCATCAAAAGCAAGGAAAAAAAAAGTTTAAAAATTGAGGAGCTCCAAAGTATATTGTGAATGATTCTGAAAACTGACGTAAGCAGTTTCCCATCTTCTTTTTCTTCTTTGTTTTTGTTCTCTGCATACCAATTTTCTTCATCAAAAGCAAGGAAAAAAGGGAAGTGATTCCTGATGAGCGTAAAGGCAAAGTCACGATTTAAATTTTAGGATAGTGAATGTTTTAATATAATAAATTATTTTTAATATTTTAAAATAAATAATATTTTTAATTTAAATATATTTCTTAAGAAAATTACTTATTTTTATAAAGTAATATATTTTTATTTAGAAGTTTAAATAAAAAGAGTTTCATCCGTCAAAAGCAAGAAGAAAAAGGGGTAATGATTCTTGATGAGCATAGAAGCAAAGGCCCTATTTAAATTTTAAAATAATAAATATTTTAATATAAATTATAAAATTTGAATTAAAATTACTGATTCGGTAAAAGCTGTACGTATGATTTTAGCTTTGCCCTTGTTGACGAGGAGCTAAAAATGAAAATTTAGGTTCAAATTTATTCCTTTGATATACGAAACATTTCCCAAATTTACTTCTTTGATATATGAAACATTTCTCAAATTTACTTCTTTGATATATGAAATATTTCAATTTGTCTTTTTATTTTTTATATATATAATTTTGCGATTAGTAAATCATCTTGTTGATGTCCTTATTTTGAGGAGCTCCAAAATATATTGTGAATGATTTTACATGTTAACATACTACAAGAAAAGTTCAAGTTTATCCTTTTATTGTTAACTATAGTTTATAACTATCTGCTATACCTTATATTGGAGTTTCATTATAAACATACGATCAAGAATAAATACGAGACAATTTTTCTAGCAACACAAATATTAAACATCAAAATATAACAAAAAATAAAATTCACTACAAATAATGTAATTTTTTATAGGACCGACATAAGTAATTTCTCATCTTTTTTTCTTCTTTGTTTTTGTTTTCTACATGCTAGTTTTCATCCATCAAAAGCAAGAAAAAAGAGGGCAATAATTCTTGTTGAGCACAGAAGCAGAGCCATAATTTAAATTTTAAGATATTGAATGTTTGAATATAAATTATAGAATTTGAACTAAAATTACTTATTCCGTGAAATTGGTACATATGTTTTTAGCTTCATCCCTGCTGATGAGGAGTTGAAAATGAAAATTTAGGTTCAAATTTACTCCATTGATTTAAAAAAATGTTTCAATTTTATCTTCTTGTTTTTTTTAAATAGTATATAATTTTGCAATTAGTAAATTATCTCGTAGATGTCTTATTTTGAGGAACTTTAAAATATATTGTGAATGATTCTACATGTTAAAATACTTCAAGAAAAGTTCAAATTTTATCCTTTTATTTTTTATCATAGTTTATATCTACCCGTTATATTTTATATTGAAGTTTCGTTATAAACATATCGATCAAGAACAAATATGAGACAATTTTGCTAGCGAAAAAACATTAATCATCAAAGAATAATAGAAAATAAAATTCACTATAAATAACTTAATTTTCTTCGGAGATTGATGTAAGCAGTTTTTCATTTTTTTTCTTTGTTTTTGTTTTCTACATGCCACATCAAAAGCAAGAAAGAAAAAGGGTAATAATTCCTATGAGCATAGAGTCAGAGTCACAATTTAAATTTTAGAATAGTGAATATTTTAATATAAATTATGAAGTTTGAATCAAAATTACTGATTAAACAGAACCAATATACATGTTTCTAGCTTTGCTCCCGTTGATGAGGAGCTGAAAATGAAAATTTAGGTTCAAATTTACTTCCTTTGATATAAGAAATATTTTAATTTTATTTTTTTCTTTTTTATAATTTATAATTTTGCAATTGGTAAATCATCTTATAGTTGTCCTTATTTTGAGAAGGTGTAAATTATATTGTGAATAATTCAATGTGTGAAAAAATGTATAAATTCATCCTTATTTTGGTTAACTACAATTTAAAACTACTTTATATTCTATATTGGAGTTTCATTATAAACATAAGATAAAAAATAAATATGAGATAACTTTTCTAGTGATAAAAATATAAATCATCAAAGTATAACAGAAAATAAAATTCACTATAAATAACATAATTTTTTCAACAATTTTATTCACTATAAATAACATAATTTTTTCGACAATTTTTTTTACCGGAATGTCGTCTGAAATATAGGATTTCAAACAAAACATACATTGGAATTTTTTTTTTGTTGTTTTTTTTTAATTTTTTTTATTTTTAAAGTCGTGATATACAATATTTCGTATACTAGGGGAAGTTCTTTTGACCCTTTTCTAAAAAATAAAAACGGAAAAGAAGAAGAAAACCATAAACAGTATTCTTAGGTGTGACACTCTTCTCTTCGACACCTTTGCCTCAGTACAAAAAATAACACATAAGCACTTGTGTGAACTAAACATGATCATCTTTTAATAATTAAAAAAAAAAAAAAGACAAAACAAAAAAAAAGAAGAACATAGAAATATGATCAAATGTTGCACTTGACATGTATCAAAAAGTTAACCATGTAAGCAGCCACGTATCCTAGACCAGTTCCCACCCATTAAGCCCAATTTCTGCTTCTCCCATCTATAAATTCTCCCTTCTCAGCCCAATCTTTTTATCTACCCAAAAACATTGTTTCTGATCCTTCTCTAAAGAAAATTTAGAAAAAACATCACTCTCTTCTTTTGTTTTCCCCCTCTCCACAATGTCATCAACTTTCTCTGTGTATGATCAGAGAAGGACCAAAAAAATAGTCCAAGCAACTTCCCGAAAAGGCTGCATGAGAGGCAAAGGTGGGCCTGAAAACGCTAGCTGCACCTACAAAGGTGTCCGTCAGCGTACCTGGGGCAAATGGGTTGCCGAAATCCGCGAACCCAATCGCGGAGCTCGGCTTTGGCTTGGTACCTTTGACAATTCTTACGATGCCGCTGTAGCCTATGATGCAGCGGCCCGTAAGCTCTATGGTCCCCAAGTCAAACTTAATTTGCCCCATCTCTATGACCAACCTCAAGCCCAAGACCAACCTCAGGCCCAAGATCAAGACCAGATCTCCGGGCCCATTACCATCAGCCCAGCTCCGGCTCCCGCTCCAGCTCCAGCTCCAGCTCCAGCTCCCCCTCCAGCTCCAGTTCCACCAACTGTTTATAATGTGGCGTCACCATCAACCTGGAGCGTTGGAACTGACGCCTCATTTTATTTCAACAATGATTTTCTTGGTACCAACTGTTTTTCTCCTAATGATCAAACTTCATTTGAGTTTCCAAACATAAACCAAACAGCTGATGAAGAATTTGTTGAAAAAGAGATGAATCAGATCAGCCAAGGACTTGGTCGAGAAATGTGGAGTGATTTGAATATGAATCTGCCATTAATTGATGACTCATCCATCTGGGAAGAAGCAAAAGCAACAACTTCATTTCAAGAAGCAGTGAATGATCCAGGGATCTATGCAGCATGCAACATGGGATGGTGGAATTAATTATCCTACCTGGTGTGGCTAAGTACTTAAGTTTTTATTTTATGTGTTTAGCTTTTTATATATATGGTAAAAAAAAAAATAGAAAAAAAAATATAAAATAAAAAATGCATGCATATATATACTTGTAAAGGTATTAAAGCATGCATGTGTATAGGTATGGTTAAGTTTATGTACAGGAGGAAGTTACTTAAGGTGTCTAGCTAGTAATAAATGTGACGTGTAACTATAGTGCGTGTGTTGAGAAGCAGTATATAGATATGGGGACTGAAAAATGTTCAACTTGTATTAAGAAAAATTAAGAAATAAAAAAAAATATTATGTATAACTCTACATGTTTAATTGTTTTTTATAGTGCTAGTTGCTTTAATTATATGTTTCTTGGATTTGTTTCTTTTTTTTAACTTTTGGTTTGAGTTTAAGTGTGTGTAAAATTATCGACATGCATGCGCTATAAACTTCATGTCAGTATTTATTTTTTATACAAATCAAACTCTCATTCTTATTTTTTTCTTCCTGTTATCGACTTCATAAAGAGAAGGCTAGTAGCTAGAGAATCAATATAAAATGTTCTACGATGTATCATGTGACAGTTATCACCTTAAAGAAAATAAAGAAAAATAATTTGCTATGCTTTTTTTACTAAGTAATTAAAGGTGGGTACTCAATATTGGCAATAATATTTTATACCTCGTCATTTTGTGAAACATAACATTACGTATACATATTAAACACTGTCTTTTGGCGTGTGAAAACACGCGATCTTTACTTCTTTTTCATTCATAAAAGTCTAATATATATTTTGGCTTTATCGAAAAAGCTTGAAGTTTCATGCAAAATTTTTTTTAACGGTCATTCTTTTTTGCCAAATTTTGACCTTTTTTTTTTGTTTGGTAGCTGCCGTAGCTCCACCTTCTCCGATGCTCTTCTCCGATGATCCTCCTCCTTATTCTTCAGATCAAATTATCACCACCATCTCTTAATCTTTTTCTTTTTTCATATCAGCCTCGTGTTGCCGCTATTACTACCTCTTCCTTCTTCTTTTCTGATTGAATCGTCATCGTTGTAGCTGCCATTGATTGAATCGTCATTGTTCTCGCTGCCATCACCACCACCTCCTTCTTCTTCAGATTCAACCACCACTACCTTCTTTTTCAGATTCCGTCATCACCCACACCTTCTTATTCTTTTCTGATTGAATCATTGTCTTCGTTGTTGTCGCTGCCACCGCCACCTCCTTCTTCTTCAGATTCGAGTACCACCACCATCTTTTTCAGATTTAATCACAACCACCGCCTCTTTCTTCTTTTTTTTTAGATCGGCTTCATGCGCCACCATCAGTTCCTCTTTCTTCTTCTTTTCTGACGCATCATCATTGTCATTGTCGCCACTGCCACCACCTTCTTCTTTTTTTCCCTATTTGACCACCACCATTTTTTTTTCAAATTCAATCACCACAACCTCCTCTTTCTGTTTTTCCCCTCTTCAGATCTGAGCGACATCACAACCACCTCTCTTTTTTCCTTTAGATATGAGTAACATTATAATCGTCTCTTCTTCCATACCTCACCCCCCTAAATTTTCCTTTTTTATCTTCTAATTCGACCACCACAACCACCTTGTTTTCCCAATCCTCTTTTTTCAGATCTGGCCACTACCATCATTTCCTTCTTCTCCTTCTTCAGATTTGTCTATCACCACCTCCTCCTTTTTTTCTGACTGAATTATCATCATTGTTATTGTCGCTCCACCACCACCACCCCCTCTTTCTTAAGATTCGACTATCACCATCACTTTCTTTTTTTAGATCCAATCATCACCACTCTTCAAATTATATTCTACCATAAACACCTTCTTTTTTAGATTCGCAAACCAATTATCACCTTTTTTTTTTCCAGATTTTACCAACCTCATAATCATCATTTTTAATTTATCTTTAGATCGGGTAATATCACAATTACCACCTCCTTTTTTTATTCAAATTAGGCAACATCACAATCATTCACTTTTTTTTCATAAGAATTAAGCAACATCATAACCATCTCTGTTTTACCAGATTAAGGTGACATCACCACTAGCTTCTTCTTTTCTTTTTTGATTCAACCACTACCGCCATAACCATCACCATCTTCTTCTAATCTTCCTTTTCAGATCCGACCACCACCACCACTTTCTTCTCCTCCTTATTCAGATCTCGCCATCATCACCAACCCCTCATTCTTTTTCAGAGTTATATATTTTTAAAATTAATGACTAAATGTTTTTGTTAAATTAATCTTAAGAATAAATGAACTGACTTAAGATGGTTGAAGTTATTTTTGTTCCTCGATTTAGGGATAGTGGTGATGATCTTTTCTTCATTTGTTTTTTTAGAATATAGTTGCAATATAAAACTTTGACTTTTTTTTTTTGATATAATTCATTATAATTTTCTTGTAATGTATGTGCAACTCACGTGTTCGATGATGAACCATTATTCATCGATCTTTCTATGGTACATATTAGACACATTTTTGCGCTCCATTTTTCTTGCGAAAAGCGGGATTCAACATATGACAACTCTTGAAGGATTAATTAAATTGAAGAGCCGCCACCTAACGATTTGTGGTGCGTTAGGGCACCGTACTAAACTAATTTACACGAAAATCTATTTGAATAGCCCACATCACCAGATTCGAGCAAGAGTTTAAATTACCTCAAAAGGAAGGTATTAGGCACCTTTCGAGGTCCACAAATGTAGTTCCCGGCCGGATTCATTAATATGTGGGAGAAACTAAGTTATCAAGTGAGATCAATCATTATTTAGCCTAAAATATATTTAAATTATTTAAATACACTATTATGAAAATAAATTAATCTTTTTTAACATTAAAATTAGAAGACCACTATATCATTACAAAAGAAGAAGGGAGATAAAATAAGAAAGAAGAAGGAAGCTTAGGACAATATACATATTTAAGGAGAAATCACCATTATTTTGATTGAAAAAAAAATAAAAGCATACAAACAAACAAATAAAATTATTAGAAATTGGACCGACCTCAAAGAGACGACTACGTATCCCTGAAGGAAATCAGGTCAAACGTAGTTCTGCGATTTAAAGGGGGGGTATTTTGACCTGACGGGATCACCCAATGCAACTAAAATAATACTTTGCAACCGTTTAGATTGCTCGTATTATTCAATGAGCACAGACTATCATGTCCCGCTACCCACTTGATTAATTAGTTATTAATCCTAAAAGCGTTCAAGGAATAAAAGAAAATGAAAGACTAATGCCCTAAATGTGCCTACCAGTCCCAAACTTAATGTCCACGAGACATTTGGACTTCTACTTCGGGTTTTGGGTCTAGAGTTCTGAGGGCTGTTGAGGGTGATAAACGTCAAGAAAATAGATAAGAATGAAGCAACCAATTAACACACAAAAGGATCAAATGGAGAGTTCTATATGTACCAAGATGTACAGGTACACACAGATATGTACGAAGGCATAAAAAATTTAAAAACGATTAATTTTCAAAAAATATTTAACAAGATTAGGGCATAGAAGAAAACCAAATTCATAAACACGAAGATTTTCATGTTATTTAAACAGCAAGCGATAGGTAATAATAGAGATAATAAAAGAATTAACAACGAATCATGAATGAGAAGCAGATAAATAAATAAAAGAAGTAGACCCGATTAATAGAAGAAGAGGGGCGTTGGGTGGTGTTTCACCTGTTACACCCCGGAAATTTTTTGGAAATTACTTGATATTTGTATGCTATGTTAAGGAAAGTACGAATTGTATATTTATCATAGATGACAAGGGAAATGTGTACGAATGGAAAAAAACAAAGAGTATGTAAAGTTTATAAATTAGGGTCAACTTTAAATGACCATAAATCCCAATATATAATGAATTAGAAGCCCCACAACCTATCAAATTAAAGGTCTTTGAGTTTAGTTTTTAGAACATCAAACGACTCGTCAATCGGAGTTCGGAATAAAAACTTATAGATATTTTACGGTAGCACTATCGGGAAGTGACATGGCCACCGCCCAAACACCTTTGTATTTTATGTTTTTGGTTATGAGATCATTTTCAAATTTTTCAGATTTGAGGTGCTTGCTTACCCTCTGAAATCCTCTTTCTTTTCCAGGCAAAGCCTTAGAAACCAAGAGGAAATCCCTCAAGAAAATACCATCAAAACACAAGCAAAAGTTGATGGAAGTGAAGGCAATATTTTGGTGAAGTTGTTGCTGCCTTGTAGCTTCATTTCGGCAGGGTTGCTGCGTGTTTGGGACTATTTTGAGCTAATGTTATACTCCTTAGTAAGAATTGTTCCTAAGAAATAGTAAGTCACTTACCTCTTTTGAAATCTCTAATAAGTGTATGAATTTTTGAAGGAAAACTAGAAGAAAGTTATGGTTTGTACATTGACTTGTTGTAGTTGTTATGCTGTTATTTTGCTACGTTTTGGGCAGAAAAATTTCTGCATTATTGGAAAGTGATTTGTAGGAAAATACTCCTATTATATCAAACAATATTCTCATGCCAAGGGTAAGTGTTTCTAATTTCTTAACTTGTCTGACAATCCTAGCTAAAGCTAGAAGTTGGAGGTTATGTTGGACTGTCGTTGTTGGTATGTTGTTGTTGAAGTTCTGCTCGTTTTTGATGGTTGGAATAGCTATGTTTTTCTGAGAATATACTCTATATTTGTGGGAGTTTTTCATGAAAAAAGTGAGGTAATTTCCTACCTCTATTTTCCCCCAAAGTTGTTGAAACGAGTTGAAATAAGAAATGCTAAGTGTTGCCTTATTTATTTGTGTTGTGACTGCCTATTGATGTAACATTTTGGCTGGATAAATTGGCTTGAAATAGCCTTGCCACTTGGTGGTAAACTCAATTAATTTAAGGGGCTAAAGTTCTGGTTGTTGAAAGAAAGAAACGACATAAGAAAGCTCGCCAGAAAAAAAGGTATGTGAGGCGTTCTTTGTCTCTTGATTTTCAAGCACGAATTCATGCCGAGGATTAGTCCGGCATTCCTCGGTACTTGAGCTTCTGTAGTAGCATATTATGGTTCCTCCCAATTTTTATGATTACTTGTTATTAAGGTGTGCATTTGCTAAAGAGTTGGAACGCATGAATGTGAAGCAGAGAGGGCAATTGCCTTCTATTATTGTCATAGTTGTAAATTGAGTCTGAAGTCCCCTCGGCGTGGGCACTGTGAGCTGGTCCTTTATATTATGTTATGTATTTGTGGTTTAAAAGTTGTTTCACATTATTGTTTATAATAAATTTGGTAAGCATGGCAAGACGACGACGCGCAAACAAACCTAATAATTGAAATTGGGTTTTAACTCAATAAGGGCTAACGAGGGTAACGAAATAGAATTTCCTTATGACAGTTACCTACCCTCTCATATTCATGTTTTAAGATCCCTAGGGCCATGAGGTGATTCCCCGATCCCTCTTCGTTAAGCTAAGAGGCTAATTAATACGTTTCTTAATGAACCGATACGTTAAACTTGGAAGATAGAACCCGAATGGGTAAACTATTGATATTTATATGGAACCATCTTTATTGGCAGGTTATGCACAATATCTTGATGTTAACATGTTAGACGAAAATTATAATATATATATATATATATATATGTATATATATGTTTACGCTTACATTCAAATTACGCGCTAAAGCGGCAACGATTGCCTTTAGAAAGTCACTATATGTTTATTAGAGCTCTTGAGTTATCTAGACCTCCTGAGAAGTGCTTAAGGCTTTAAGTAGACACGTCGCATGTTCTTTGAAAGTTGTAGATGTGTAAGAAAATTAACCTAAGTGTAAAAGTTGAGGCGCTAGTAGCAAAGGAGAGATAAGAGTAAATGTTAGACCTTTTAATGTAATATGTGAGGTATATGCCTTCTGTCCGTAGTTGATTTCAAGAACCTTTGAGCGACGTTAAAATATGAAGCAAGACGAGTTTAAGAGACAAGGTTGGCTATTAGGTAAGAAGGTAAGTGCGTACAAGAATTGCTGGAATAGTGAACACGAGAGTAAATAATTAGGTAGGGAATGACGAATCCTGTTTGGAAAAGAATTTAAGATGAATACGAAAAGTAGAGCTAAAGGTTAAATTTGATGATAAGTGTTACGATTTTTAATGAATTAGGCAAATAGCTAGGAAGATTTACCCTGTTCTAAAGACGTTTAGCAAAAGAGTTATAAATAAAGTTGTTTATGTTCAGTTGTGTTAAGCTAATGAAAGACCAGTAAAGTGTTAACTCCTTAAGAAATAATTAGGATCGAACATTTTGAGATAGTGACTCAAGTTACAGAGAAGTTCTTCATTGTACTTTTAAACAATTATCTTTGATTATTTGTTCTAAGAGTTGGATTAACTTTTTCAAGTTTTAAAGGATTTTATTTTTCTTGGAAGTTTCTAAACTTTTTATAATGCTGCTAAGATTTTCTAAGCTCCACATATATTGCAATGTTTCACATGAGCTTTTCCTACGCTGTCTGAAGCACGACTACAAGTGTTTATTTATTTTAAGGTGACCCCTAGACAGTTGCTTAGAATTTGTATATTAAAGAGCTCCAGGTTTAAGATACACAAGTTATGTCTTCCTGTTCATAAGTTACCTCGAGATGTGATATGATGTGCAATGAATGAGGTATGCTCGCTATTCTTGATATGAAAATATGAAAGTCAAATGAGTATAAGCACGAAATGAATGCTAAGATTGTTAATAGAAAATATTAGGTTAAGTGATTCCTCTCTGCTCCTCGGTTTAGAATTGCTAGGAGATGTTTAAAATCATGAATGTGAGTCTACACATGTCTTTATGATATTCCAGTTCTAGGAACTTCCCTGAATTCATTCATAGCATATGTATGTATTTAAATGCTAAATGAAAGACCTATATGTGTATGAAATAATTGTAGTATTAGGAGTCGTGGTAAGATCCTACACATGTTATAGGTACTGATTAGCATATTTTATGGTTTCCAGTATTCAGATAATTTGTATGAGCTCTGTCAGCTCCATTTATGATGGTGATTAAGATTTACTTTTATTTTACCCTGGTGTGGTACACCGGCTGGAGATATTTTTATTTTACCCTGGTGTGGTACATCGGCTGGAGATATTTTTATTTTACCCTGGTGTGGTACACCAGCTGGAGATCTTTTTATTTTACCCCGGTGTGGTACATCGGCTGGAGATATTTTTATTTTACCCCGGTGTAGTACTCCGGCTGGACAAATTTTATATATGGATTTACGGTTAGCTGGTCGCTGGCATTACATTTATAGTTTCTTTCTTGTGCATTTCTTAATTGCATTTTCATCTCTTTGTAGAGTTATTATCAGGTTTCAGTCTCCAGGATTCCAGGTTGTTACCATTCCTTATTCCTGGTTCAGTTATCTTGAGTTCAGTTATGTTATAGTAAGGTTTTATCAATTATAGGTTGCAGAGTTCCAGGTTATATTTATCCTCTATATGTTTATGTGCTAAGTCAGTTTTTACAGGATTGTTATCTCATGGTTACAGTTTCAGCCTTACATATCAGTACATTTCATTCATACTGACGTCCCCTTGCTTGGGGACCTGCGTTCGTGCCGCAGGTGCAGGTAGAGGTAATGATGGCCAGTTGAGTAGCAGTTCGTGAATTCAACAGATGGTTGGTATGCTCTTTTCTTTCTGGAGCTAGGATTTAGTTATTTATACTTGAGTTTTGAGATGCAGGTATGGGTAGGTCGGAGCCCTATTCCGACCGTCAGTTAGTTTACTCCTTAGAGGCTTTGTGGACTTAGTGTGTACAGTGTTATTCAGTTTGTGGCCTCATCGGCTTATTGTTGCTTAGTTAGCACACTAATTGCCTTGATTGCATTTCGATTGTTTACCCCGTATTGTTGAGACCTTATGGGTCCAGTTTATTCTTCAGTTGATTGTGACAGGTGGCCTGGCTGACCTAAATGTTACAGTTACAGATGTCATATAGCTGGCTTCTCGATCAATCATGAATCGAGTGACAGTTGCGCCCTACCCAGTTTTGGGGCGTGACATCTCCGGTGGATGACGACCTGATTTGGGTTACTTTCCGAAAACCCATGGTTGTTCGCCAGAGTTCACATAAGGATATAGAGAGGAGAGCGACTGGTTCAGATAGGGAAGAGAAAGATGATGCCAACACGGGAGATAGGGAGATGGAGAGGAGGGTGCCGCGGCGGATGGGTTTGGTTGTCGTCGTCTGCTGCTAGTCATTGGTGGTTTGGTCGAAGAGGTGAGAGGGAGAGAGGAGATAGGGAAATAATGGAGAGAGAGAGGGAGAGGGTGGCGGCGGATCTGGTTGAGAGGGAGTGAACAATGGGCTGGAGAATTAGGTTTTGGGGTGTAATGTAATTAAAAAGGAAAAGAAGTAGGGTTTTATCTAGACCGTTGGATCAAATAAAATAAAGGGATGAGATTAAAATTTAGATTAAATGGGTCGGGTCCGGGTCGCGGGTAGGTTAAATGGGTAGAAATTAATTAAATTTGAATTGGATTTAAAATGTGGCCAGATTTGATAAAAATAGGCTAAATTGATAAAATTTAGGTATAAAGTGGATAGATTTTAAATAAATTAGTTGAAATTAAAATTAGCTGCTATTAAATTAAATAAAATACTACATTTGTAAATGAATGAATAAATAATAGTATAATAGTTTAATTTACAATAAAATTATATAAATTTCATTATCAATATAAATAAATTATAAAATTTAAGTAAAATTATACAAATATTATTATATAAATAGTTTATAACATTTAAGTAAAATTACACATTTTAAAATAGAGGCTTATTTAATTGAAACTATGTATGCGTATATATTAATACACAATATACTATACACAACATAATTACATAACATTAAAGAAATTAATAAATTGAAACTAAATGTAAACAAATATTATAATTTGGAATAATTATACAAAAATTAAAAGTTATTGATAATTAATTATCAAAATATTCTTAATGCGAATTAGGTAATTACATAAAAAATGTAATTTTTAAAAATATGCATATATAAGCAGCATATATGGGCGTAGAGAGGTTAAAATTGGATGTCAACAACTTTTCCTTCTTTGTTCGAGAATGAAGGATGAATTGGCGAACAAAGAACATTGACTTAGTAGCTTATTTTATCTGATGGAAAGAAAAATTTTCTGTGGGGCTGGATGAGAGTAAAATGGTGTTATGAAGATATTGCAGCCGAGACTTCGGTTTCAATTCCCCTAAATATCTCGAATTTCACGAGAATTAGGCCATGTGTATTTCTAGATTTAGAGACAAAAGGGATTTCTAAAAGAAATTGATAGTACGAGGGTTGAATAAAGATGAAAGCGACACGAGGTGATAATAGTGGTGAGATGAAGGAGGAATGAGAATCATTACTTTGGTATCATACCAAGGATAGAAAATCGAGAGTGGGAGTAAAAACGAAAATCGATTCAATTTGACGGAAGAGTTGTCGTTGTCTTTGATTTTACACCTGCTAATTTTAACACTACTAGATAAAGTGGTTAATCAAATATAAGAAAATATGGATTTATATGAGACTAGTTTCATAATAAGTAGAAATAAAGGGAATATATATTCTTTTCGGGACCTTCAAAAAAATTTGCCAAAGTTTCAGCTTTCTAAGGATGATACTTGCAAAATTAGGTAAGTTTTTTAGTACTTAGATACATATATAAAATTATTTTAAAATTTACATATTCTATTTTAGGGCGGATAAACTCAATTATTCGGTCTCAAAATGTAAATCACGGGCTAAAAAATATAAATCATAGGGCTCAAAATTAATGAACGGGCTCAAAATTAATTCACAGGCTCAAAATACAATACTCGGGCTCAATTGTCCATTTTTAGGACAGACTAACCCAATTGTCCATTTTTAGGGCGGAGTAACCCAATTCTCCTATTTTAGGGAAGACTAGCCCAATTGTCCAGTTGTAGGGTGGACAAACCCAACAGTAGTGACATAATAGTAGCAAAATAGTAACCTGAACGTAGAATAATACAACCTGATTGAATACGGGCTTGGTTTGAATAGTGGCCATGATAGTGGCATAATAATAATATGATACGAGGACCTGATTGAATAACATAATAGTAGCAGATAGTGGCATAATAACACGGTAGCAGCTTGATGGTAACATAATACGGGTCTGATCGAATAATAGTAGCAAGATAGTGACCTAATAACAACACGATAACAACTTGATGGTAGCATAATACGGGTCTAATAGAATTATGGTAGAAAAATAGTGGCATAATAACACGATAACAGCTTGACAATAGCATAATACGAGCCTGATGGAATAACACAATATGATACGACATAATAACTTGAATAGTAGCGTAATATGGGCCGGATAACACAATAATAGCAGAGGATGGCAGCATAATAATAACTTGAATAATCATCTTTGCTTGTCCTGTCGTTATTTTGACCTCTAAAGGCTTTGCAATTCGTCTTGGTAAAATTTTTCAAGGGTCCTCAAAAATTTCTGCCCCATTTTAGAATGCAAAACTACTTTGCGCATCTCCTTGTTTCCTGCTTGTGGAATTTTTAAGAAAACCTTAAAAATTTTGCCCCTGTTTGACTGTTGTATTCTTGCTTCACTCAAAGAAAATCGTCAGTTCAACAGGAAATGATTTTCTTTATATTTGAGCATCAAGATCCAGTTTTGAATCTACATTTGTCATTTAAGAGTCGAATCAATTGTCATGAATTTCACATTGGGACGTGAGCAAGATATTTGACTTGGCTATGGGGAAAAGAAAATTTTATTCTATTGAGAGCAAACCCCAAAATGGGTCCAGAAGGAATTATGTCACACGTTCAGATTAGGCACTTTGCTTATTGGTCTCATTTTTGTCAGTTTCTTTTGCTCTTCCTTATCAAATATCTTTGAAGTATCTTTGTCGGATCACCTTGGACAATGATTACTCCAGGACTGATGTAGTTGTAGTTTATTGTTCGTCGATGCACTACTATCTTTCTCTTCTCAATCAAATCTTGAATCTGGTACCTTAGTGCTGCACATTTTTTAGTATCATCGCCTTGAATATTTGAATGGTATGCACATCTCTTGGAAGGATCAAAATTTAGGGACGGGTGTTTAGGAATCCATCAACACCTTTAGTCTCAAAATTCCTTGGGCCCTCAACCTTTCAAATATCCACGCCTTGAATACCTCACTTCTTTTAATTGACAAAAATTGGATTGCACCGGATGAGTCTGGTATCGAGAATCATATTGGCTAAAATCAAATGGTGTATGATAAACTTGATGTGGAGAACTCTGCACATTGCAAGAGTCAAATATGGCGGGTACTTGTTGTGTATCTTGGTAATGTTGTGGTGGAGGTATAGTGGTTGAGAGACCTTCTTTTCTCTTATTCGGAGGACTTTCTGGTGCTTGAGAATTTGTCTGTGTTGCGGTTATATCAATAATTCTCCCTATTCAAATGCCATATTCCAAATCTTTTTCAATTCGAGATAGCCTTGCAGGCCATAAATGATTATGAAATACAAGTATTTATGGTATATACCGTCTAGTGACTTGATGAAAAATTGAACTAATTCTTCTTCAGATAGTGAATGTCGTATCTTGGATGCTTCCCTCTTCCATCGTATCACATATTCCTTAAGAGATTCATGATCCATTTTCTTTAGTTCGAGCAAATCTAGAAATATCGGATCAATCTTGGTGTTAAACTTGTATTGCTTTATAAAATCTCGAGCCATATCTTCCCATGTATGCCATTTGTTAAAATCTGGCTTGACATACCAAGTGAATGCCATTCCCGACAGACTCTGCATAAATAATCTCATTATAAGAGCTTCATCATGTCCAATTCTGACCAATCTGCTGCAATAGTTCTTCAGATGCTCGATTGGGTCTCCATGCCCATCGAAGATGTTGAATTTTGGGATCTTGTATCCCAATGGCAACTTAACACTTGGATGTAGACATAACTATTTATAACTTAGATATGAAATATTTCTGGAGCGTAATTTTTCATCCACAATCTTCTCCAAATCATTAAGCTCTTTCTGTAATGTCATGAGCTTGGTCTGCTCGTCTGCTGATGTTACCATATTTTGCAAAGTGCCAGGATGAGCGTGTGCTGAAAGAATCTGTTGAGGGAGTGTATGAATGTGGGCTGGATGGAGAGGTACAGTTTGTGTTGGGGGAGGATAAAAGTTTGTGTTAGTAAGAGGGTTAGGATTGTTCGGGATGCTGGACATTTTTTCAAATTGTAGATTCTCAACTGAATCGATTGTTCAAATACCTGAAAACGTTTAAGAAAAATAAATAAATTAAATACAAACGTGAGTTAACTTGCAACACAAATAAGAATGATAAGATTAATAACATCAAAATTACAAATTCATTAAAAGGAAGATAATCAAATTCAAACTCTGAATTAAATGCAAACATTTGATGGCACGAAATGTACAACAATATGGAGCTTATTAATTGGTGAGCGCTAGAGAGATAAGATATGAATGAATGGATAGTGACAATGCTAAAGAATTTATCAAGTCAATGGAATAAATAAGGTCGACTTATGTTGAACATCATACTTTTGGCTTAAAGCATACCCTCCATTGTTGCTACCGTATCAGTTTGTCAGCCCAGTTTCAACTTCAGAAAACTACTTATGGAGTTTTAAGGAACTTGGGAGAAAGTAAAAATTTTATTATGGTGAGACCGAACCCATTAAATGAGCGCCTACATATCATGAATGAGGAATCAGGTCAACCGTAGTTCACAATACAAAAAGTTGAAAACGAGGAAAGCAAATAGAAATGGTAGTTCTGCAACCTATGAGATGTCATCTCTTATTCAAATGCCTTGTTGCCAACTTTATTGGTTGAAAGTTGCACCCATTTCTAGATTGCCCTTGGCATAGTTGCTTGGTTGTGGGAATAAGTTGAAGCAATAAATTGTGGATAAGGTGTGGGGATATAAAGTAATGTTGGAGCAATGGGTTGGAGGCGGATGTCACATAGTCGAACTGGAGGCCTTATGGTGAAGGGTGGGTGATATGTTGGAGTATAGTTTGATGTTGGAATGATTTCTGGGGGTTAATACCATATTAGCTGAGGGTGAGGTCTTTGTGATATCCTACCACTAATTATCAGCTTTCATATCTCTTCCTTAAATGGTAGCACTCATTTGTATAACGACCTTGCATGCCAGAATAGAAAGCCCAATGCTTATTTAGGTCAAAGTCCTTGCGTAAAGGATTAGGTATGCCGTCGTTCTTTGGTTGTAAAATTTCATGTGACCTTAACATCTAAAAAGTAACTGCAGGTGGTTCAGCCAACTGAGACATAACTTGGGAATTCCTTGCTTTGAACTTTGGAGGTTCGATCATAACTTTTCCCTTATTCTTGGATTGTGTTTTAGCCTGACCAAACTTGTTCTGCACCATCACATCTTCCATGACCGGCTCTATAATCTTTCTCTTCAGTTTATTGTCGTACTGCTCCAGAAAGTTGTTAACCAAATGGTTCCAAGAAATCCATTCTTTTGTGTCTTTTTTTGCGTACCATATCAAAGCTGATCTAGTGAGTGTCTTAATGAAAAGTTTCATCTTAAGATTTTCACTTTGCCCAATACTCACTAGTTTGTCGAGGTATGCTTTCAAATGGTAATGAGGATCTCCAGACCCATCAAATGATGGAAAATTAAGGTCTCTTTTTCCATCTTTCATTAATTTGGCCAACTTATCCATCTCCCTTTGTTGAGTAATTCAGGCCATGTTGCTTGAGGGCTTATCTCCTCTTTCCTTTCCCTTGCCCATTCTTTCCAAACCATCGAGTGATCTTTGTAGGGCTAGTGAATACAAACTTGATCCCTCTTGTACATTCTGTATGAGTGAGGTAGATAGTGTGAGAGTCGCCACAATGTGGACGAGAACAGAGCGACCCTTAGACATTGATTCTGGAAAACCTGGTGGCACATCGGATGAGTTTCTAAGGTCAACAACCAATCCTCTTATTCGGTCTATCTTCCTTTCCATGCTCTCCATGCTTGCCTCAAATGGAGTAATCTTATCCTAATGAGAGCCAAAATCTTGGTGTTCAACTTCGTTGTTGACGAGATCAATAAACACTTTTTGGCTAGCCATATGATATGTTTTGATGTTCAACTTTAGTCAAACTTTTGAGTAGAAGAAGTACGCAAGATGATAAAATTATTGAAAACAGTTATCAAAGGTTCAATATAAATATCGAAACCATAATGGCCAGAAGATAAACTAAAGTGGAGTTTGGACCTAATCTGAAAAAGCATGATTATTACGAAATGATTATGTAATCGCGAAAAGAATGAATTCA
Source organism: Datura wrightii (assembly GCA_035772735.1). Lineage (NCBI taxonomy): Eukaryota > Viridiplantae > Streptophyta > Magnoliopsida > Solanales > Solanaceae > Datura > Datura wrightii. The sequence goes on from JASDFA010000001.1 coordinate 12,458,776, forward strand.
AGATGCAGTGGAAAAAACGTGCTAAAGAGAATATTTTGGAAGATGCATAGGAAATGATATTGATGAAGAAAAAATAAATGTGGATTAGCTCTCCAAGATTATATGGTTTGAGCCTAAACGCAAGATATATATATATATATATAGAATGTAAGATAGATCGAGTGCAAGCAAGTGATGGTTATAAAAAAATTAGAAAGTAAAACAAATATACAAGTAATTAAAACAATAATATATATCTTATATTAACATGTAGCAAATAGTTTGCGCGTCCTAATGTACTGTGACCTCTTTTGTGCCAGAGGTAGGCCTAGCGAATTATGAAGGATGGATATGCCATAATGTGTCATCCTATTTGCTCCCACTAAAAATATAAATATTTTTTTCTTTTTACAAAATGAAATATTACAAGAAATGAAAAATTATAACATAAATAAAATTAGTCTAAATAAAATTCTTCTCCTTCTTTTGGCTTCTTTGCAACTCATATAAAATTTCATGTCGGATTTTTTTTCGTAATAACTTGCATCATAAAATGTTAGTTTACCCTTCCTTCCTAAAGAGCAAATAGTCTACATTTTTAGGCATATAAACCTCTCAAAATGCAAATAAGTATGATGGCGTCCTTTTCAAGGTTGTAAACCCCTTTGGGACATCGGGAAAGATCAAACTATTGGTCTTAATACACCAAGGGTGTCAAGACCTCCTAGGAATAATGCATGCATGACATAACCTAGACTTCTATGAGATGGGTAGACACAAATTGAAAGATTTCTTATGTGAGAAGGCACATGATCATATGGTAGTAAAACTATACATTCACCCCACGTATATTCCAACTCTCTAAATAGGCTTTTGAAAGAGTTTCGGAGAAGTGCAAAGCACGACTTGCGTGTATAGTGTGTGATAGTGAGAGGTTCCCTAGTGGGGGAAATATAAGCGAAATGACAGTTAAAAAGCAGAACATTTAATATGTAAGAAAAAAGAAATAAAAAATATACGGTTTAAACGAAACACAAATTACATCAAATAAAGCAGTTAAGAAAAATAATACCAAAAGAAACTTGTTAGTCATAAAAATAACATGTAGGTAAAGATAAGAATGATTATAAAAAACTCATAAAGTAAAAGAACATAAAGGGGTAGGGAAAAGAATATACATGGAACGAACGTAAATTAAGCAATGAAACATATAAGAGGGGAAGAGAGAATAATTAAACATGAAAAGAAATTAAATCAAACAAGGAAACAAGTAAATAAATCACATATAAAAAGAAATTAATATTTTTAAGGAAATAAGTATAGGGAAAGAAAGGGGATTAACATGGAAGCAGATTGATTATTTAATACACTACGATCAAATGTTGCACTTGACATATATCAAAAAAGTTAACCATGTAAGCAGCCATGTATCCTAGACCAGTTCCCACCCATTAAGCCCAACTTCTGCTTCTCCCATCTATAAATTCTCCCTTCTCAGCCCAATCTTTTTATCTACCCAAAAACATTGTTTCTGATCCTTCTCTAAAGAAAATTTAGAAAAAACATCACTCTCTTTTTTTTTTCCCTCTCTCCACAATGTCAACAACTTTCACTGTGTATGATCAGAGAAGGACCAAAAAAATAGTCCAAGCAACTTCCCGAAAAGGCTGCATGAGAGGCAAAGGTGGGCCTGAAAACGCTATTATGTATAACTCTACATGTTTAATTGTTTTTTATAGTGCTAGTTGCTTTAATTATATGTTTCTTGGATTTGTTTCTTTTTTTAACTTTTGGTTTGAGTTTAAGTGTGTGTAAAATTATCGACATGCATGCGCTATAAACTTCATGTCAGTATTTATTTTTTATACAAATCAAACTCTCACTCTTTTTTTTTTCTTCCTGTTATCGACTTCATAAAGAGAAGGCTCTTAGCTAGAGAATCAATATAAAATGTTCTACGATGTATCATGTGACAGTTATCACCTTAAAGAAAATAAAGAAAAATAATTTGCTATGCTTTTTTTACTAAGTAATTAAAGGTGGGTACTCAATATTGGCAATAATATTTTATGCCTCGTCATTTTGTGAAACATAACATTACATATACATATTAAACACTGTCTTCTGGCGTGTGAAAACACGTGATCTTTACTTCTTTTACATTCATAAAAGTCTAATATATATTTTGGCTTTATCGAAAAAGCTTGAATTTTCATGCAATTTTTTTTTTAACGGTCATTCTTTTTTGTCAAATTTTGACCTTTTTTTTTGTTTGGTAGCTGCCGTAGCTCCACCTTCTCCGATGCTCTTCTCCGATGATCCTCCTCCTCATTCTTCAGATCAGATTATCACCACCATCTCTTAATCTTTTTCTTTTTTCATATCAGCCTCGGGTTGCCGCTATTACTACCTCTTCCTTCTTCTTTTCTGATTGAATCGTCATCGTTGTAGCTGCCATTGATTGAATCGTCATTGTTCTCGCTGCCATCACCACCACCTCCTTCTTCTTCAGATTCAACCACCACCACCTTCTTTTTCAGATTCCGTCATCACCCACACCTTCTTATTCTTTTCTGATTGAATCATTGTCTTCGTTGTTGTTGCTGCCACCGCCACCTCCTTCTTCTTCAGATTCGAGTACCACCACCATCTTTTTCAGATTTAATCACAACCACCGCCTCTTTCTTCTTTTTTTTTAGATCGGCTTCATGCGCCACCATCAGTTCCTCTTTCTTCTTCTTTTCTGACGCATCATCATTGTCATTGTCGCCACTGCCACCACCTTGTTCTTTTTTTCCCTATTTGACGACCACCATTTTTTTTTCAAATTCAATCACCACAACCTCCTCTTTTTGTTTTTCCCCTCTTCAGATCTGAGCGACATCACAACCTCCTCTCTTTTTTCCTTTAGATATGAGTAACATTATAATCGTCTCTTCTTCCATACCTCACCCCCCTAAATTTTCCTTTTTTATCTTCTAATTCGACCACCACAACCACCTTGTTTTCCCAATCCTCTTTTTTCAGATCTGGCCACTACCATCAGTTCCTTCTTCTCCTTCTTCAGATTTGTCCATCATCACCTCCTCCTTTTTTTCTGACTGAATTATCATCATTGTTATTGTCGCTCCACCACCACCCCCCCTCTTTCTTAAGATTCGACTATCACCATCACTTTCTTTTTTTTAGATCCAATCATCACCACTCTTCAAATTATATTCAACCATAAACACCTTCTTTTTTAGATTCGCAAACCAATTATCACTTTTTTTTTCCAGATTTTACCAACCTCATAATCATCATTTTTAATTTATCTTTAGATCGGGTAATATCACAATTACCACCTCCTTTTTTTATTCAAATTAGGCAACACCACAATCATTCACTTTTTTTTCATAAGAATTAAGCAACATCATAACCACTCTGTTTTACCAGATTAAGGTGACATCACCACTAGCTTCTTCTTTTCTTTTTTGATTCAACCACTACCGCCATAACCATCACCATCTTCTTCTAATCTTCCTTTTCAGATCCGACCACCACCACCACTTTCTTCTCCTCCTTATTCAGATCTAGCCATCATCACCAACCCCTCATTCTTTTTCAGAGTTATATATTTTTAAAATTAATGACTAAATGTTTTTGTTAAATTAATCTTAAGAATAAATGAACTGACTTAAGATGGTTGAAGTTATTTTTGTTCCTCGATTTAGGGATAGTGGTGATGATCTTTTCTTCATTTGTTTTTTTTAGAATATAGTTGCAATATAAAACTTTGACTTTTTTTTGATATAATTCATTATAATTTTCTTGTAATGTATGTGCAACTCACGTGTTCGATGATGAACCATTATTCATCGATCTTTCTATGGTACATATTAGACACATTTTTGCGCTCCATTTTTCTTGCGAAAAGCGGGATTCAACATATGACAACTCTTGAAGGATTAATTAAATTGAAGAGCCGCCACCTAACGATTTGTGGTGCGTTAGGGCACCGTACTAAACTAATTTACACGAAAATCTATTTGAATAGCCTACATCAGCAGATTCGAGCAAGAGTTTAAATTACCTCAAAAGGAAGGTATTAGGCACCTTTCGAGGTCCACAAATGTAGTTCCCGGCCGGATTCATTAATATGTGGGAGAAACTAAGTTATCAAGTGAGATCAATCATTATTTAGCCTAAAATATATTTAAATTATTTAAATACACTATTATGAAAATAAATTAATCTTTTTTAACATTAAAATTAGAAGACCACTATATCATTACAAAAGAAGAAGGGAGATAAAATAAGAAAGAAGAAGGAAGCTTAGGACAATATACATATTTAAGGAGAAATCACCATTATTTTGATTGAAAAAAAAACAAAAGCATACAAACAAACAAATAAAATTATTAGAAATTGGACCGACCTCAAAGAGACGACTACGTATCCCTGAAGGAAATCAGGTCAAACGTAGTTCTGCGATTTAAATGGGGGGGTATTTTGACCTGACGGGATCACCCAATGCAACTAAAATAATACTTTGCAACCGTTTAGATTGCTCGTATTATTCAATGAGCACAGACTATCATGTCCCGCTACCCACTTGATTAATTAGTTATTAATCCTAAAAGCGTTCAAGGAATAAAAGAAAATGAAAGACTAATGCCCTAAATGTGCCTACCAGTCCCAAACTTAATGTCCACGAGGCATTTGGACTTCTACTTCGGGTTTTGGGTCTAGAGTTCTGAGGGCTGTTGAGGGTGATAAACGTCAAGAAAATAGATAAGAATGAAGCAAACAATTAACACACAAAAGGATTCAGGTAAACCTCTATATTAAATGTAGGCATGATTTCTAGTTATTATATATAGGATTAAGCATATTGAAAAACGACTGATTTTATTGTAGGCCAAATAAAAATAGACACTAGATTCTTGCAGGCGTGGCTTTGATTAAACTACATTGTTAGACATCTTCTTACGGATTCTGTGATAGAGCATTAAGGACACAATATAGGTTATTTGATAAGATTGAGATCATGTAGGCAGGAGGGTCGTGAAATCACATGTTAACAATGTTTTCCCAAAAAATTATTACAATATTTAGTCACGAAATCAGACTCTAACATTGACGGATTAAACAAGTTATGCAGTAGTTAAACCCAATAAACATGGTCTCTAGCATTGATGATCATATTAATTCTTGACAGATAAAATTTCATGCCAAATGAGTTTTGGCAGATTCTTTGACACGGACAATTTATGACCCGATTAACTACCATCAAGATGGGTTCAAATAGATTATTGTTAAATCAGATTCTACACCCTTATACTGAATACATATGAAGCAGTTCATTAAATATCCCAATTCATTGAGATTAAACAGATCAAGAGTACCAACATCTACCGAAAATAATCCCTTTAGGCAGATTTACTAATATTTAAACATAAGGCATGCTCCGTATCAAATTATTTTAGCTCCTATAGGCATGATTTCTAGTATAAATCATTAAGCCATGTTCTTCCTATAGGCAGGATTTCTATGTCAAATTCTTAATTAGCAGTCGAGAGAAAAACGACAAAGCGTATCATCCCCACCCCCATAAACCCCTTTCCACTATTATTAGCATATATTACAATTATTACAGAATTGAAAAAAATAAAATAGCAAATTAATACAAAATAACATAAAAAAATACTGAATTAAAGAAAAATCCACAGTCCCTCTTGCCCCGGGCGACTCTTCCTTCCAAATTAAGAATAACCTGTTAAACAGGCAATACAACAAATATGCACGTACAAACATATATTTGGGAATCCATAAGTTACAACTAATTTAGTTAAATCTTTTACAAAACACTTATGCAAATAAGTTAAATTACAAAATTCAGGCACGTATTATGAGGCCTAAGAATACACAAAAATATTTAAAGGGTTCATATTTATTATAATATGGTGCAAGTACGGGTCCGCACATTGTATTATCAAAAAGAGACATAGAAAAGTAAACTAACCAGTTAATCAGTAAAGGATATAATTACGCAACAATCAGCAGTTTCAAAAGAGGCTTTTCCAATAATTGAGATCCGAATCTCAACACATCAACATCACAAGAATCTCGTGGATTTCGAGCAGTGCTTGTGTTGAGGCAGGATTAAAGAATTATGAATTTTTAGGAATAAAACAGTATTTTAGAAGTAAAGTAATTTTTTGTGTCTATGACAGTGTACGAATGAATCCCCTAAAAGAGAAAAGAGGGCCTCCTTTTATAGCTAATCAGTAAGAAAGTCTAAAGAGGAGAAAAAATATTCAAAAATCAGCAAGCGATAGGTAATAATAGAGATAATAAAACAATTAACAACGAATCATGAATGAGAAGCAGATAAATAAATAAAAGAAGTAGACCCGATTAATAGAAGAAGAGGGGCGTTGGGTGGTGTTTCACCTGTTACACCCCGAAAATTTTTTGGAAATTACTTGATATTTGTATGCTATGTTAAGGAAAGTATGAATTGTATATTTATCGTAGATGACAAGGGAAATGTGTACGAATGGAAAAAAACAAAGAGTATGTAAAGTTTATAAATTAGGGTCAATTTTAAATGACCATAACTCCCAATATATAATGAATTAGAAGCCCCACAACCTATCAAATTAAAGTTCTTTGAGTCTAGGTTTTAGAACATCAAACGTCTCATCAATCAGGGTTCGGAATAAAATGTTATAGGTATTTTACGGTAGCACTATCGGGAAGTGACATGGCCACCGCCCAAACACCTTTATATTTTATGTTTTTGGTTATGAGATCATTTTCAAATTTTCCAGATTTGAGGTGCTTGCTTACCCTCTGAAATCCTCTTACTTTTCCAGTAGCAAAGCCTTAGAAACTAAGAGAAAATCCCTCAAGAAAATACCATCAAAACACAAGCAAAAGTTGATGGAAGTGAAGGCAACATTTTGGTGAAGTTGTTGCTGCCTTGTAGCTTCATTTCGGCAGGGTTGTTGCTGCATGTTTGGGACTCTTTTGAGCTAATGTTATACTCCTTAGTAAGAATTGTTCCTAAGAAATAGTAAGTCACTTACCTCTTTTGAAATCTCTAATAAGTGTATGAATTTTTGAAGGAAAACTAGAAGAAAGTTATGGTTTGTATATTGAGTTGTTGTTGTTGTTATGCTGTTATTTTGCTACGTTTTGGGCAGAAAAATTTCTGTATTATTGGGAAGTGATTTGTAGGAAAATACTCCTATTATATCAAATAATATTTTCATGCCAAGGGTAAGTGTTTCTAATTTCTTAACTTGTCTGACAATCCTAGCTAAAGCTAGAAGTTGGAGGTTATGTTGGGCTGTCGTTGTTGGTATGTTGTTGTTGAAGTTCTGCTCGTTTTTGACGGTTGGAATAGCTATGTTTTGCTGAGAATATACTCTATATTTGTGGGAGTTTTTCATGAAAAAAGTGAGGTAATTTCCTACCTCTATTTTCCCCCAAAGTTGTTGAAACGAGTTGAAATAAGAAATGCTAAGTGTTGCCTTATTTATTTGTGTTGTGACTGCCTATTGATGTAACATTTTGACTGGATAAATTGGCTTGAAATAGCCTTGCCACTTGGTTGTAAACTCAATTAATTTAAGGGGCTAAAGTTCTGGTTGTTGAAAGAAAGAAACGACATAAGAAAGCTCGCCAGAAAAAAAGGTATGTGAGGCGTTCTTTGTCTCTTGATTTTCAAGCACGAATTCATGCGGAGGATTAGTACGGCATTCCCCTGTACTTGAGCTTCTGTAGTAGCATATTATGGTTCCTCCCAATTTTTATGATTACTTGGTATTAAGCTGTGCATTTGCTAAAGAGTTGGAACGCATGAATGTGAAGCAAAGAGGAAAATTGCCTTCTATTATTGTCATAGTTGTAAATTGAGTCTGAAGTCCCCTCGGCGTGGGCACTGTGAGCTGGTACTTTACATTATGTTATGTATTTGTGGTTTAAAATTTGTTTCACATTATTGTTTATAATAAATTTGGTAAGCATGGCAAGACGACGACGCGCAAACAAACCTAATAATTGAAATTGGGTTTTAACTCAATAAGGGCTAACGAGGGTAACGAAATGGAATTTCCTTATGACAGTTACCTACCCTCTCATATTCATGTTTTAAGGTACCTAAGGCCATGAGGTGATTCCCCGATCCCTCTTCCTAAGCTAAGAGGCTAATTAATACGTTTCTTAATGAACCGATACGTTAAACTTGGAAGATAGAACCCGAATGGGTAAACTATTGATATTTATATGGAACCATCTTTATTGGCAGGTTATGCACAATATCTTGATGTTAACATGTTAGACGAAAATTATAATATATATATATATGTTTACGCTTACATTCAAATTACGCGCTAAAGCGGCTACGATTGCCTTTAGAAAGTCACTATATGTTTATTAGAGCTCTTGAGTTATCTAGACCTCCTGAGAAGTGCTTAAGGCTTTAAGTATACACGTCGCATGTTCTTTGAAAGTTGTAGATGTGTAAGGAAATTAACCTAAGTGTAAAAGTTGAGGCGCTAGTAGCAAAGGAGAGATAAGAGTAAATGTTAGACCTTTTAATATAATATGTGAGGTATATGCCTTCTGTCCGTAGTTGATTTCAAGAACCTTTGAGCGACGTTAAAATATGAAGCAAGAAGAGTTTAAGAGACAAGGTTGGCTATTAGGTAAGAAGGTAAGTGCGTACAAGAATTGTTGGTATAGTGAACACAAGAGTAAATAATTAGGTAGAGAATGACGAATCCTTTTTGGAAAAGAATTTAAGATGAATACGAAAAGTAGAGGTAAAGGTTAAATTTGATGATAAGTGTTACGATTGTTAATGAATTAGGCAAATAGCTAGGAAGATTTACCCTGTTCTAAAGACGTTTAGCAAAAGAGTTATAAATAAAGTTGTTTATGTTCAGTTGTGTTAAGCTAATGAAAGACCAGTAAAGTGTTAACTCCTTAAGAAATAATTAGGATCGAACATTTTGAGATAGTGACTCAAGTTAAAGAGAAGTTCTTCATTGTACTTTTAAACAATTATCTTTGATTATTTGTTCTAAGAGTTGGATTAACTTTTTCAAGTTTTAAAGGATTTTATTTTTCTTGGAAGTTTCTAAACTTTTTCTAATGCTGCTAAGATTTTCTAAGCTCCACATATATTGCAATGTTTCACATGAGCTTTTCCTACGCTGTCTGAAGCATGACTACAAGTGTTTATTTATTTTAAGGTGGCCCCTAGACAGTTGCCTAGAATTTGTATATTAAAGAGCTCCAGGTTTGAGATACACAAGTTATGTCTTCCTGTTCATAAGTTACCTCGAGATGTGATATGATGTGCAATGAATGAGGTATGCTAATAATTGTTGATATGAAAGTATGAAAGTCAAACGAGTATAAGCACGAAATGAATGCTAAGATTGTTAATAGAAAATATTAGGTTAAGTGATTCCTCTCTGCTCCTCGGTTTAGAATTGCTAGGAGATGTTTAAAATCATGAATGTGAGTCTACACATGTCTTTATGATATTCCAGTTCTAGGAACTTTCCTGAATTCATTCACAGCATATGTATGTATTTAAATGCTAAATGAAAGACCTATATGTGTATGGAATAATTGTAGTATTAGGGGTCGTGGTAAGATCCTACACATGTTATAGGTACTGATTAGCACATTTTATGGTTTCCAGTATTCAGATAATTTGTATGAGCTCTGTCATCTCCATCTATGATGGTGATTAAGATTATTTTTATTTTACCCTGGTGTGGTACATCGGCTGGAGATATTTTTATTTTACCCTAGTGTGGTACATCGGCTGGAGATATTTTTATTTTACCCTGGTGTGGTACACCAGCTGGAGATCTTTTTATTTTACCCCGGTGTGGTACATCGACTGAAGATATTTTTATTTTACCCCGGTGTATTACACCGGCTGGACGAATTTTATATATGGATTTACGGTTGGCTGGTCGCTGGCATTACAGTTATAGTTTCTTTCTTGTGCATTTCTTAATTGCATTTTCATCTCTTTATAGAGTTATTATGAGGTTTCAGTCTCCAGGATTCCAGGTTGTTACCATTCCTTATTGCTGGTTCAGTTATCTTGAGTTCAGTTATGTTATAGTAAGTTGTTATCAATTATAGGTTGCAGAGTTCCAGGTTATATTTATCCTCTATATGTTTATGTGCTAAGTCAATTATTACAGGATTGTTATCTCATGGTTACAGTTTCAGCCTTACATACCAGTACATTTCATTCATACTGACGTCCCCTTGCTTGGGGACCTGCGTTCGTGCCGCAGGTGCAGGTAGAGGTAATGATGGCCAGTTGAGTAGCAGTTCGTGAATTCAACTGATGGTTGGTATGCTCTTTTCTTCCTGGAGCTAGGATTTAGTTATTTATACTTGAGTTTTGAGATGCAGGTATGGGTAGGTCGGAGCCCTGTTCCGACCGTCAGTTAGTTTACTCCTTAGAGGCTTTGTGGACTTAGTGTGTACAGTGTTATTCAGTTTGTGGCCTCATCGGCTTATTGTTGCTTAGTTAGCACACTAATTGCCTTGATTGCATTTCGATTGTTTACCTCGTATTGTTGAGACCTTATGGGTCCAGTTTATTCTTCAGTTGATTTTGACAGGTGTCCTGGCTGACCTAAATGTTACATTTACAGATGTCATATAGCCGGCTTCTCGATCAATCATGAATCGAGTGACAGTTGCGCCCTACCCAGTTTTGGGCGTGACATCACCGGTGGATGACGGCCTGATTTGGGTTACTTTCCGAAAACCCATGGTTGTTCGCCAGAGTTCACGTAAGGATATAGAGAGGAGAGCGACTGGTTCAGATAGGGAAGAGAAAGATGATGCCGACACGGGAGATAGGGAGATGGAGAGGAGGGTGCCGCGGCGGATGGGTTTGGTTGTCTTCGTCTGCTGCTAGTCATTGGTGGTTTGGTCGAAGAGGTGAGAGGGAGAGAGGAGATAGGGAAATAATGGAGAGAGAGAGAGGGAGAGGGTGGCGGCGGATCTGGTTGAGAGGGAGTGAACAATGGGCTGGAGAATTAGGTTTTGGGGTGTAATGTAATTAAAAAGGAAAAGAAGTAGGGTTTTATCTGGACCGTTGGATCAAATAAAATAAAGGGATGAGATTAAAATTTAGATTAAATGGGTCGGGTCCGGGTCGCGGGTAGGGTAAATGGGTAGAAATTAATTAAATTTGAATTGGATTTAAAATGTGGCCAGATTTGATAAAAATAGGCTAAATTGATAAAATTTAGGTATAAAGTGGATAGATTTTAAATAAATTAGTTGAAATTAAAATTAGCTGCTATTAAATTAAATAAAATACTACATTTGTAAATGAATGAATAAATAATAGTATAATAGTTTAATTTACAATAAAATTATATAAATTTCATTATCAATATAAATAAATTATAAAATTTAAGTAAAATTATACAAATATTATTATATAAATAGTTTATAACATTTAAGTAAAATTATACATTTTAAAATAGAGGCATATTTAATTGAAACTATGTATGCGTATATATTAATACACAATATACTATACACAACATAATTACATAACATTAAAAAATTAATAAATTGAAACTAAATGTAAACAAATATTATAATTTGGAATAATTATACAAAATTTAAAAGTTATTGATAATTAATTATCAAAATATTCTTAATGCGAATTAGGTAATTACATAAAAAATGTAATTTTTAAAAATATGCATATATAAGCAGCATATATGGGCGTAGAGAGGTTAAAATTGGATGTCAACAACTTTTCCTTCTTTGTTCGAGAATGAAGGATGAATTGGCGAACAAAGAACATTGACTTAGTAGCTTATTTTATCTGACCGAAAGAAAAATTTTCTGTGGGGCCGGATGAGAGTAAAATGGTGTTATGAAGATATTGTAGCCGAGACTTCGGTTTCAATTCCCCTAAATATCTCGAATTTCACGAGAATTAGGCCATGTGTATTTCTAGATTTAGAGACAAAAGGGATTTCTAAAAGAAATTGATAGTACAAGGGTTGAATAAAGATGAAAGCGACACGAGGTGATAACAGTGGTGAGATGAAGGAGGAATGAGAATCATTACTTTGGTATCATACCAAGGATAGAAAATTGAGAGTGGGAGTAAAAACGAAAGTCGATTCAATTTGACGAAAGAGTTGTCGTTGTCTTTGATTTTACACCTGCTAATTTTAACACTACTAGATAAAGTGGTTAATCAAATATAAGAAAATATGGATTTATATGAGACTAGTTTCATAATAAGTAGAAATAAAGGGAATATATATTCTTTTCGGGACCTTCAAAAAAATTTGCCAAAGTTTCAGCTTTCTAAGGATGATACTTGCAATATTAGGTAAGTTTTTTAGTATTTAGATACATATATAAAATTATTTTAAAATTGACATATCCTGTTTTAGGGCGGATAAACTCAATTATTCGGTCTCAAAATGTAAATCACGGGCTAAAAAATATAAATCACAGGGCTCAAAATTAATGAACGGGCTCAAAATTAATTCACAGGCTCAAAATACAATACTCGGGCTCAATTGTCCATTTTTAGGATAGACTAACTCAATTGTCCATTTTTAGGGCGGAGTAACCCAATTCTCCTATTTTAGGGAAGACTAGCCCAATTGTCCAGTTGTAGGGTGGACAAACCCAACAGTAGTGACATAATAGTAGCAAAATAGTAACCTGAACGTAGAATAATACAACCTGATTGAATACGGGCTTGGTTTGAATAGTAGCCATGATAGTGGCATAATAATAATATGATAGGAGCAGACCTGATTGAATAACATAATAGTAGCAGATAGTGGCATAATAACACGGTAGCAGCTTGATGGTAACATAATACGGGCCCGATCGAATAATAGTGGCAAGATAGTGACCTAATAACAACACGATAACAACTTGATCGTAGCATAATACGGGTCTAATAGAATTATGGTAGCAAAATAGTGGCATAATAACACGATAACAGCTTGACAATAGCATAATACGAGCCTGATGGAATAACACAATATGATACGACATAATAACTCGAATAGTAGCGTAATATGGGCTGGATAACACAATAATAGCAGAGGATGGCAGCATAATAATAACTTGAATAATCATCTTTGCTTGTCCTGTCGTTATTTCGACCTCTAAAGGCTTTGCAATTCGTCTTGGTAAAATTTTTCAAGGGTCCTCAAAAATTTCTGCCCCATTTTAGAATGCAAAACTACTTTGTGCATCTCCTTGTTTCCTGCTTGTGGAATTTTTAAGAAAACCTTAAAAATTTTGCCCCTGTTTGACTGTTGTATTCTTGCTTCACTCAAAGAAAATCGTCAGTTCAACAGGAAATGATTGTCTTTATATTTGAGCATCAAGATCCAGTTTTGAATCTACATTTCTCATTTAAGAGTCGAATCAATTGTCATGAATTTCACATTGGTACGTGAGCAAGATATTTGACTTGGCTATGGGGAAAAGAAAATTTTATTCTATTGAGACCAAACCCCAAAATGGGCTGCCCACATATCCAGAAGGAATCATGTCACACGTTCAGATTAGGCACTTTGCTTATAATGGTCTCATTTTTGTCAATTTCTTTTGCTCTTCCTTATCAAATATCTTTGAAGTATCTTTGTCGGATCACCTTGGACAATGATTACTCCAGGACTGATGTAGTTGTAGTTTATTGGCCGTCGATGCACTACTATCTTTCTCTTCTCAATCAAATCTTGAATCTGGTACCTTAGTGCTGCACAGTTTTTAGTATCATCGCCTTGAATAGTTGAATGGTATGCACATCTCTTGGAAGGATCAAAATTTAGGGACGGGTGTTTAGGAATCCATCAACCCCTTTAGTCTCAAAATTCCTTGGGCCCTCAACCTTTCAAATATCCACGCCTTGAATACATCACTTCTTTTAATTGACAAAAATTGGATTGCACCGGATGAGTCTGGTATCGAGAATCATATTGGCTAAAATCAAATGGTGTATGATAAACTTGATGTGGAGAACTCTGCACATTGCAAGAGTCAAATATGGCGGGTACTTGTTATGTATCTTGGTAATGTTGTGGTGGAGGTATAGTGGTTGAGAGACCTTCTTTTCTCTTATTCGGAGGATTTTCTGGTGCTTGAGAATTTGTCTGTGCTGCGGTTATATCAATAATTCTCCCTATTCAAATGCCATATTCCAAATCTTTTTCAATTCGAGATAGCCTTGCGAAGCCATAAATGATTATGAAATACAAGTATTTATGGTATATACCGTCTAGTGACTTGATGAAAAATTGAACTAATTCTTCTTCAGATAGTGAATGTCGTATCTTGGATGCTTCCCTCTTCCATCGTATCACATATTCCTTAAGAGATTCATGATCCATTTTCTTTAGTTCGAGCAAATCTAGAAATATCGAATCAATCTTGGTGTTAAACTTGTATTGCTTTATAAAATCTCGAGCCATATCTTCCCATGTATGCCATTTGTTAAAATCTTGCTTGACATACCAAGTGAATGCCATTACCGACAGACTCTGCATAAATAATCTCATTATAAAAGCTTCATCATGTTCAATTCTGACCAATCTGCTGCAATAGTTCTTCAGATGCTCGATTGGGTCTCCATGCCCATCGAAGATGTTGAATTTTGGGATCTTGTATCCCAGTGGCAACTTAACACTTGGATGTAGACATAACTTTTTATAACTTAGATCTGAAATATTTCTGGAGCATAATTTTTCATCCACAATCTTCTCCAAATCATTAAGCTCTTTCTGTAATGTCATGAGCTTGGTCTGCTCGTCTGCTGATGTTACCATATTTTGCAAAGTGCCAAGATAAGTGTGTGCTGAAAGAATCTGTTGAGGGAGTGTATGAATGGGGGCTGGACGGAGAGGTACAGTTTGTGTTGGGGGAAGATAAAAGTTTGTGTTAATAAGAGGGTTAGGATTGTTTGGGATGCTGGACATTTTTTCAAATTGTGGATTCTCAACTGAATCGATTGTTCAAATACCTGAAAACGTTTAAGAAAAATAAATAAATTAAATACAAACGTGAGTTAACTTGCAACACAAATAAGAATGATAATATTAATAACATCAAAATTACAAATTCATTAAAAGGAAGATAATCAAATTCAAACTCTGAATTAAATGCAAACATTTGATGGCACGAAGTGTACAACAATATGGAGCTTATTAATTGGTGAGCGCTAGAGAGATAAGATATGAATGAATGGATAGTGACAATGCTAAAGAATTTATCAAGTCAATGGAATAAATAAGGTCGACTTATGTTGAACATCATACTTTTGGCTTAAAGCATACCCTCCATTGTTGCTAACGTATCAGTTTGTCAGCCCAGTTTCAACTTCAGAAAACTACTTATGGAGTTTTAAGGAACTTGGGAGAAAGTAAAAATTTTATTATGGTGAGACCGAACCCATTAAATGAGCGCCTACATATCCTGAATGAGGAATCAGGTCAACCGTAGTTCACAATACAAAAAGTTGAAAACGAGGAAAGCAAATAGAAATGGTAGTTCTGCAACCTATGAGATGTCATCTCTTATTCAAGTCTCTTATTCAAATGCCTTGTTGCCAACTTTATTGGTTGAAAGTTGCACCCATTTCTTGATTGCCCTTGGCATAGTTGCTTGGTTGTGGGAATAAGTTGCGGCAATAAATTGTGGATAAGGTGTGGGGATATAAAGTAATGTTGGAGCAATGGGTTGGAGGCGGATGTCACATAGTCGAACTGGAGGCCTTATGGTGAAGGGTGGGTGATATGTTGGAGTATAGTTTGATGTTGGAATGATTTCTGGGGGTTAATACCATATTAGCTGAGGGTGAGGTCTTTGTGATATCCTACCACTAATTATCAGCTTTCATATCTCTTCCTTAAATGGTAGCACTCATTTGTATAACGACCTTGCATGCCAGAATAGAAAGCCCAATGCTTATTTAGGTCAAAGTCCTTGCGTAAAGGATTAGGTATGCCGTCGTTCTTTGGTTGTAAAATTCTATCTGACCTTAACATCTCAAAAGTAACTGCAGGTGGTTCAGCCAACTGAGTCATAACTTGGGAATTCCTTGCTTTGAACTTTGGAGGTTCGATCATAACTTTTCCCTTATTCTTGGATTGTGTTTTAGCCTGACCAAACTTGTTCTGCACCATCACATCTTCCATGACCGGCTCTATAATCTTTCTCTTCAGTTTATTGTCGTACTGCTCCAGAAAGTTGTTAACCAAATGGTTCCAAGAAATCCATTCTTTTGTGTCTTTTTTTGCGTACCATATCAAAGCTGATCTAGTGAGTGTCTTAACGAAAAGTTTCATCTTAAGATTTTCACTTTGCCCAATACTCACTAGTTTGTCGAGGTATGCTTTCAAATGGTAATGAGGATCTCCAGACCCATCAAATGATGGAAAATTAAGGTCTCTTTTTCCATCTTTCATTAATTTGGCCAACTTATCCATCTCCCTTTGTTGAGTAATTCAGGCCATGTTGCTTGAGGGCTTATCTCCTCTTTCCTTTCCCTTGCCCATTCTTTCCAAACCATCGAGTGATCTTTGTAGGGCTAGTGAATACAAACTTGATCCCTCTTGTACATTCTGTATGAGTGAGGTAGACAGTGTGAGAGTCGCCACAGTGTGGACGAGAACAGAGCGACCCTTAGACATTGATTCTGGAAAACCTGGTGGCACATCGGATGAGTTTCTAAGGTCAACAACCAATCCTCTTATTCGGTCTATCTTCCTTTTCATGCTCTCCATGCTTGCCTCAAATGGAGTAATCTTATCCTAATGAGAGCCAAAATCTTGGTGTTCAACTTCGTTGTTGACGAGATCAATAAACACTTTTTGGCTAGCCATATGATATGTTTTGATGTTCAACTTTAGTCAAACTTTTGAGTAGAAGAAGTACGCAAGATGATAAAATTATTGAAAACAGTTATCAAAGGTTCAATATAAATATCGAAACCTTAATGGCCAGAAGATAAACTAAAGTGGAGTTTGGACCTAATCTGAAAAAGCATGATTATTACGAAATGATTATGTAATCGCGAAAAGAATGAATTCAAGATGCAGTGGAAAAAACATGCTAAAGAGAATATTTTGGAAGACGCATAGGAAATGATATTGATGAAGAAAAAATAAATGTGGATTAGCTCTCCAAGATTATATGGTTTGAGCCTAAACGCAAGATATATATATATATATATATATAGAATGTAAGATAGATCGAGTGCAAGCAAGTGATGGTTATAAAAAAATTAGAAAGTAAAACAAATATACAAGTAATTAAAACAATAATATATATCTTATATTAACATGTAGCAAATAGTTTGCGCGTCCTAATGTACGGTGACCTCTTTTGTGCCAGAGGTAGGCCTAGCGAATTATGAAGGATGGATATGCCATAATGTGTCATCCTATTTGCTCCCACTAAAAATATAAATATTTTTTTCATTTTACAAAATGAAATATTACAAGAAATGAAAAATTACAACATAAATAAAATTAGTCTAAATAAAATTCTTCTCCTTCTTTTGGCTTCTTTGCAACTCATATAAAATTTCATGTCGGATTTTTTTTCGTAATAACTTGCATCATAAAATGTTAGTTTACCCTTCCTTCCTAAAGAGCAAATAGTCTACATTTTTAGGCATATAAATCTCTCAAAATGCAAATAAGTATGATGGCGTCCTTTTCAAGGTTGTAAACCCCTTTGGGACATCGGGAAAGATCAAACTATTGGTCTTAATACACCAAGGGTGTCAAGACCTCCTAGGAATAATGCATGCATGACATAACCTAGACTTCTAAGAGATGGGTAGACACAAATTGAAAGATTTCTTATGTGAGAAGGCACATGATCATATGGTAGTAAAACTATACATTCACCCCACGTATATTCCAACTCTCTAAATAGGCTTTTGAAAGAGTTTCGGAGAAGTGCAAAGCACGACTTGCGTGTATAGTGTGTGATAGTGAGAGGTTCCCTAGTGGGGGAAATATAAGCGAAATGACAGTTAAAAAGCAGAACATTTAATATGTAAGAAAAAAGAAATAATAAATATATGGTTTAAACGAAACACAAATTACATCAAATAAAGCAGTTAAGAAAAATAATACCAAAAGAAACTTGTTAGTCATAAAAATAACATGTAGGTAAAGATAAGAATGATTATAAAAAACTCATAAAGTAAAAGAACATAAAGGGGTAGGGAAAAGAATATACATGGAACGAACGTAAATTAAGCAATGAAACATATAAGAGGGGAAGAGAGAATAATTAAACATGAAAAGAAATTAAATCAAACAAGGAAACAAGTAAATAAATCACATATAAAAAGAAATTAATATTTTTAAGGAAATAAGTATAGGGAAAGAAAGGGGATTAACATGGAAGCAGATTGATTATTTAATACACTATGATCAAATGTTGCACTTGACATATATCAAAAAAGTTAACCATGTAAGCAGCCATGTATCCTAGACCAGTTCCCACCCATTAAGCCCAACTTCTGCTTCTCCCATCTATAAATTCTCCCTTCTCAGCCCAATCTTTTTATCTACCCAAAAACATTGTTTCTGATCCTTCTCTAAAGAAAATTTAAAAAAAAACATCACTCTCTTTTTTTTTTCCCTCTCTCCACAATGTCTAACAACTTTCTCTGTGTATGATCAGAGAAGGACCAAAAAAATAGTCCAAGAAACTTCCCGAAAAGGCTGCATGAGAGGCAAAGGTGGACCTGAAAACGCTATTATGTATAACTCTACATGTTTAATTGTTTTTTATAGTGCTAGTTGCTTTAATTATATGTTTCTTGGATTTGTTTCTTTTTTTAACTTTTGGTTTGAGTTTAAGTGTGTGTAAAATTATCGACATGCATGCGCTATAAACTTCATGTCAGTATTTATTTTTTATACAAATCAAACTCTCACTCTTATTTTTTTCTTCCTGTTATCGACTTCATAAAGAGAAGGCTCTTAGCTAGAGAATCAATATAAAATGTTCTACGATGTATCATGTGACAGTTATCACCTTAAAGAAAATAAAGAAAAATAATTTGCTATGCTTTTTTTTACTAAGTAATTAAAGGTGGGTACTCAATATTGGCAATAATATTTTATGCCTCGTCATTTTGTGAAACATAACATTACATATACATATTAAACACTGTCTTCTGGCGTGTGAAAACACGTGATCTTTACTTCTTTTACATTCATAAAAGTCTAATATATATTTTGGCTTTATCGAAAAAGCTTGAATTTTCATGCAATTTTTTTTAACGGTCATTCTTTTTTGTCAAATTTTGACCTTTTTTTTGTTTGGTAGCTGCCGTAGCTCCACCTTCTCCGATGCTCTTCTCCGATCCTCCTCCTCCTCATTCTTCAGATCAGATCATCACCACCAACATCTCTTAATCTTTTTCTTTTTTCATATCAGCCTCATGTTGCCGCTATTACTACCTCTTCCTTCTTCTTTTCTGATTGAATCGTCATCGTTGTAGCTGCCATTGATTGAATCGTCATTGTTCTCGCTGCCATCACCACCACCTCCTTCTTCTTCAGATTCAACCACCACTACCTTCTTTTTCAGATTCGGTCATCACCCACACCTTCTTATACTTTTCTGATTGAATCATTATCTTCGTTGTTGTCGCTGCCACCACCACCTCCTTCTTCTTCAGATTCGAGTACCACCACCATAGTTTCAAGATTTAATCACAACCACCGCCTCTTTCTTCTTTTTTTTAGATCGGCTTCATGCGCCACCATCACTTCCTCTTTCTTCATCTTTTCTTACACATCATCATTGTCATTTTCGCCACTGCCACCACCTTCTTCTTTTTTTTCCTATTTGACCACCACCATTTGTTTTCAAATTCAATCACCACAACCACCTCTTTCTTTTTTTCCCCTCTTCAGATTTGAGCGACATCACAACCACCTCTCTTTTTTCCTTTAGATATGAGTAACATTATAATCGTCTCCTCTTCCACACCTCACCCCCCTAAATTTTCCTTTTTTATCTTCTAATTCGACCACCACAACCACCTTGTTTTCCCAATCCTCTTTTTTCAGATCTGGCCACTACCATCATTTCCTTCTTCTCCTTCTTCAGATTTGTCCATCACCACCTCCTCCTTTTTTTCTGACTGAATTATCATCATTGTTATTGTCGCTCCACCACCACCACCCCCTCTTTCTTAAGATTCGACTATCACCATCACTTTCTTGTTTTAGATTCAATCATCACCACTCTTCAAATTATATTCAACCATAAACACCTTTTTTTTAGATTCGCAAACCAATTATCACCTTTTTTTTTCTCCAGATTTTACCAACCTCATAATCATCATTTTTAATTTATCTTTAGATCAGGTAATATCACAATTACCACCTCCTTTTTTAATTCAAATTAGGCAACACCACAATCATTCACTTTTTTTTCATAAGAATTAAGCAACATCATAACCATCTCTGTTTTACCAGATTAAGGTGACATCACCACTAGCTTCTTCTTTTCTTTTTTGATTCAACCACTACCGCCATAACCATCACCATCTTCTTCTAATCTTCCTTTTCAGATCCGACCACCACCACCACTTTCTTCTCCTCCTTATTCAGATCTAGCCATCATCACCAACCCCTCATTCTTTTTCAGAGTTATATATTTTTAAAATTAATGACTAAATATTTTTGTTAAATTAATCTTAAGAATAAATGAACTGACTTAAGATGGTTGAAGTTATTTTTGTTCCTCGATTTAGGGATAGTGGTGATGATCTTTTCTTCATTTGTTTTTTTAGAATATAGTTGCAATATAAAACTTTGACTTTTTTTTTGATATAATTCATTATAATTTTCTTGTAATGTACGTGCAACTCACGTGTTCGATGATGAACCATTATTCATCGATCTTTCTATGGTACATATTAGAAATATTTTTGCGCTCCATTTTTCTTGCGAAAAGCGGGATTCAACATATGACAACTCTTGAAGGATTAATTAAATTGAAGAGCCGCCACCTAACGATTTGTGGTGTGTTAGGGCACCGTACTAAACTAATTTACACGAAAATCTATTTGAATAGCCTACATCATCAGATTCGAGCAAGAGTTTAAATTACCTCAAAAGGAAGGTATTAGGCACCTTTCGAGGTCCACAAATGTAGTTCCCGGCCGAATTCATTAATATGTGGGAGAAACTAAGTTATCAAGTGAGATCAATCTTTATTTAGCCTAAAATATATTTAAATTATTTAAATACACTATTATGAAAATAAATTAATCTTTTTTAACATTAAAATTAGAAGACCACGAAATCAGTACAAAAGAAGAAGGGAGATAAAATAAGAAAGAAGAAGGAAGCTTAGGACAATATACATATTTAAGGAGAAATCACCATTATTTTGATTGAAAAAAAAAACAAAAGCATACAAACAAACAAATAAAATTATTAGAAACAGGATCGACCTCAAAGAGACAACTACGTATCCCTGAAGGAAATCAGGTCAAACGTAGTTCTGCGATTTAAAGGGGGGGGGGGTATTTTGACCTGACGGGATCACCCCATGCAACTAAAATAATACTTTGCAACCGTTTAGATTGCTCGTATTATTCAATGAGCACAGACTATCATGTCCCGCTATCCACTTGATTAATTAGTTATTAATCCTAAAAGCGTTCAAGGAATAAAAGAAAATGAAAGACTAATGCCCTAAATGTGCCTACCAGTCCCAAACTTAATGTCCACGAGGCATTTGGACTTCTACTTTGGGTTTTGGGTCTAGAGTTCTTAGCGCTGTTGAGGGTGATAAACGTCAAGCAAATAGATAAGAATGAAGCAAACAAATTAACACACAAAAGGATTCAGGTAAACCTCTATATTAAATGTAGGCATGATTTCTAATTATTATATATAGGATTAAGCATATTGAAAAACGTCTGATTTTATTGTAGGCCAAATACAAATAGACACTAGATTCTTGCAGGCGTGGCTCTGATTAAACTACATTGTTAGACATCTTCTTACGGATTCTGTGATAGAGCATTAAGGACACAATATAGGTTATTTGATAAGATTGAGATCATGTAGGCAGGAGGGTCGTGAAATCACATGTTAACAATGTTTTCCCAAAAAATCATTACAATATTTAGTCACGAAATCAGACTCTAGCATTGACGGATTAAACAAGTTATGCAGTAGTTTAACCTAATAAACATGGTCTCTAGCATTGATGATCATATTAATTCTTGACAGATAAAATTTCATGCCAAATGAGTTTTGGCAGATTCTTTGACACGAACAATTTATGACCCGATTAACTACCATCAAGATGGGTTCAAATAGATTATTGTTAAATCAGATTCTACACCCTTATACTGAATACATATGAAGCAGTTCATTAAATATCCCAATTCATTGAGATTAAACAGATCAAGAGTACCAACATCTACCGAAAATAATCCCTTTAGCAGATTTACTAATATTTAAACATAAGGCATGCCCCGTATCAAATTATTTTAGCTCCTATAGGCATGATTTCTAGTATAAATCATTAAGCCATGTTCTTCCTATAGGCAAGATTTCTATGTCAAATTCTTAATTAGCAGTCGAGAGAAAAACGACAAAGCGTATCATCCCCACCCCCATAAACCCCTTTCCACTATTATTAGCATTTATTACAATTATTACAGAATTGAAAAAAATAAAATAGCAAATTAATACAAAATAACATAAAAAAATACTGAATTAAAGAAAAATCCACAGTCCCTCTTGCCCCGGGCGACTCTTCCTTCCAAATTAAGAATAACCTGTTAAACAGGCAATACAACAAATATGCACGTACAAACATATATTTGGGAATCCATAAGTTACAACTAATTTAGTTAAATCTTTTACAAAACACTTATGCAAATAAATTAAATTACAAAATTCAGGCACGTATTATGAGGCCTAAGAATACACAAAAATATTTAAAGGGTTCATATTTATTATAATATGATGCAAGTACGGGTCCGTACATTGTATTATCAAAAAGAGACATAGAAAAGTAAACTAACCAGTTAATCAGTAAAGGATATAACTACGCAACAATCAGCAGTTTCAAAAGAGGCTTTCCAATAATTGAGATCCGAATCTCAACACATCAACATCACAAGAATCTCGTGGATTTCGAGCAGTGCTTGTGTTGAGGCAGGATTAAAGAATTATGAATTTTTAGGAATAAAACAGTATTTTAGAAGTAAAGTAATTTTTTGTGTCTATGACAGTGTACGAATGAATCCCCTAAAAGAGAAAAGAAGGCCTCCTTTTATAGCTAATCAGTAAGAAAGTCTAAAGAGGAGAAAAAATATTCAAAAATCAGCTCAAGAGATTCTTACCTTAATTAACATATGAAATCAATTAGGCAGAAAAGGAGAGGAGCAGATAGGGAAAATATGTTAAGAAAATTCTTTCCTTAAGCAGCATAATTGGATCAATTAAATCTAGCTATTACAAATTACCTTATTCGAACATAAATTGGGTCAGAATGATAATTATAATTTACCATAAATAACGTCTAATATTAAAGAGAAGAATAGTCATTGAATCCTTTCCTTACTAACAGATACGAAATCAATTAAGTACCCGACAAATCAGAGCTTACCAAAATAAACAAATACTATAATTGTCAAGTTGAAATTGAAGAATGGAGTAAGTATTCAGAGAATAATCAAAGAAGCCTTAATCAAAATTGTATAACAACAAGGAGCTACCAAAATTAACCAAGCACTAAGTATTCCATAATTCCGTTAAGGAAAGGGGTGATAACAGAATCAATCAAAGAAAGTTATCTTTAGCTAACCAAACCCACATATATATGGTAATTAGTCATGCGTTAAGCTAATTGAAGGAAAATCATAATCAATCGCACAAGTCCCTTTTCAATTAAAACTATTTGAATGAGTACCAAAATTCAAGTAAGAGCAAAATCATATACTCAGAATATTTTAATACCATAAATTCAAACTAATTAGAGAAAAGAAATCATAGCTCAATGGTAATTTTTGCCACAATTCTCTCATGCTCAGCAAATAAGATTCATGGAGAGAATCTAAAAGTCAAATTCAAAACTAACCAGAAAAGATAACAACTTTAAATGGGTATAAAATTGTCACAATATTATACAAGTAAGAATCAAAAATTAAGATAAGTATCAAATGGAGAGTTCTATATGTACCAAGATGTACAGGTACACACAGATATGTACGAAGGCATAAAAAATTTAATAACGGTTAATTTTCAAAAAATATTTAACAAGACTAGGGCATAGAAGAAAACCAAATTCATAAACACGAGGCTTTTCATGTTATTTAAACAACAAGTGATAGGTAATAATAGAGATAATAAAAAAATTAACAACGAATCATGAATGAGAAGCAGATAAATAAATAAAAGAAGTAGACCCGATTAATAGAAGAAGAGGGGCGTTGGGTGGTGTTTCACCTGTTACACCCCGGAAAATTTTTGGAAATTACTTGATATTTGTATGCTATGTTAAGGAAAGTACGAATTGTATATTTATTGTAGATGACAAGGGAAATGTGTACGAATGGAAAAAAACAAAGAGTATGTAAAGTTTATAAATTAGGGTCAACTTTAAATGACCATAACTCCCAATATATAATGAATTAGAAGCCCCAATACCCATCAAATTAAAGTTCATTGAGTCTAGGTTTTAGAACATCAAACGGCTCATCAATCGGAGTTCGGAATAAAAAGTTATAGGTATTTTACGGTAGCACTATCGGGAAGTGACATGGCCACCGCCCAAACACCTTTATATTTTATGTTTTTGGTTATGAGATCATTTTCAAATTTTCCAGATTTGAGGTGCTTTCTTACCCTCTAAAATCCTCTTTCTTTTCCAGTAGCAAAGCCTTAGAAACCAAGAGGAAATCCCTCAAGAAAATACCATCAAAACACAAGCAAAAGTTGATGGAAGAGAAGGCAACATTTTGGTGAAGTTGTTGCTGCCTTGTAGCTTCATTTCGGCAGGGTTGTTGCTGCGTGTTTGGGACTATTTTGAGCTAATGTTATACTCCTTAGTAAGAATTGTTCCTAAGAAATAGTAAGTCACTTACCTCTTTTGAAATCTCTAATAAGTGTATGAATTTTTGAAGGAAAACTAGAAGAAAGTTATGGTTTGTATATTGACTTGTTGTAGTTGTTATGTTGTTATTTTGCTACGTTTTGGGCAGAAAAATTTCTGCATTATTGGGAAGTGATTTGTAGGAAAATACTCCTATTATATCAAACAATATTCTCATGCCAAGGGTAAGTGTTTCTAATTTCTTAACTTGTCTGACAATCCTAGCTAAAGCTAGAAGTTGGAGGTTATGTTGGGTTGTCGTTGTTGGTATGTTGTTGTTGAAGTTCTGCTCGTTTTTGACGGTTGGAATAGCTATGTTTTTCTGAGAATATACTCTATATTTGTGGGAGTTTTTCATGAAAAAAGTGAGGTAATTTCCTACCTCTATTTTCCCCCAAAGTTGTTTGAACGAGTTGAAATAAGAAATGCTAAGTGTTGCCTTATTTATTTGTGTTGTGACTGCCTATTGATGTAACATTTTGGCTGGATAAATTGGATTGAAATAGCCTTGCCACTTGGTGGTAAACTCAATTAATTTAAGGGGCTAAAGTTCTGGTTGTTGAAAGAAAGAAACGACATAAGAAAGCTCGCCAGAAAAAAAGGTATGTGAGGCGTTCTTTGTCTCTTGATTTTCAAGCACGAATTCATGCCGAGGATTAGTCCGGCATTTCCCTGTACTTGAGCTTCTGTAGTAGCATATTATGGTTCCTCCCAATTTTTATGATTACTTGGTATTAAGGTGTGCATTTGCTAAAGAGTTGGAACGCATGAATGTGAAGCAGAGAGGGCAATTGCCTTCTATTATTGTCATAGTTGTAAATTGAGTCTGAAGTCCCCTCGGCGTGGGCACTGTGAGCTGGTCCTTTACATTATGTTATGTATTTGTGGTTTAAAAGTTGTTTCACATTATTGTTTATAAGAAATTTGGTAAGCATGGCAAGACGACGACGCGCAAACAAACCTAATAATTGAAATTGAGTTTTAACTCAATAAGGGCTAACGAGGGTAATGAAATGGAATTTCCTTATGACAGTTACCTACCCTCTCATATTCATGTTTTAAGGTACCTAGGGCCATGAGGTGATTCCCCGGTCCCTCTTCCTTAAGCTAAGAGGCTAATTAATACGTTTCTTAATGAACTGATACGTTAAACTTGGAAGATAGAACCCGAATGGGTAAACTATTGATATTTATATGGAACCATCTTTATTGGCAGGTTATGCACAATATCTTGATGTTAACACGTTAGACGAAAATTATAATATATATATATATATATATATATATATATATATATATATATATATGTATGTATGTATATATATGTTTACGCTTACATTCAAATTACGCGCTAAAGCGGCAACGATTGCCTTTAGAAAGTCACTATATGTTTATTAGAGCTCTTGAGTTATCTGGACCTCCTGAGAAGTGCTTAAGGCTTTAAGTATACACGTTGCATGTTCTTTGAAAGTTGTAGATGTGTAAGGAAATTAACCTAAGTGTAAAAGTTGAGGCGCTAGTAGAAAAGGAGAGATAAGAGTAAATGTTATACCTTTTAATAAAATATGTGAGGTATATGCCTTCTGTCCGTAGTTGATTTCAAGAACCTTTGAGCGACGTTAAAATATGAAGCAAGACGAGTTTAAGAGACAAGGTTGGCTATTAGGTAAGAAGGTAAGTGCGTACAAGAATTGCTGGTATAGTGAACACAAGAGTAAATAATTAGGTAGGGAATGACGAATCCTGTTTGGAAAAGAATTTAAGATGAATACGAAAAGTAGAGCTAAAGGTTAAATTTGATGATAAGTGTTACGATTGTTAATGAATTAGGCAAATAGCTAGCAAGATTTACCCTGTTCTAAAGATGTTTACCAAAAGAGTTATAAATAAAATTGTTTATGTTCAGTTGTGTTAAGCTAATGAAAGACCAGTAAAGTGTTAACTCCTTAAGAAATAATTAGGATCGAACATTTTGAGATAGTGACTCAAGTTAAAGAGAAGTTCTTCATTGTACTTTTAAACAATTATCTTTGATTATTTGTTCTAAGAGTTGGATTAAATTTTTCAAGTTTTAAAGGATTTTATTTTTCTTGAAAGTTTCTAAACTTTTTATAATGCTGCTAAGATTTTCTAAGCTCCACATATATTGCAATGTTTCACATGAGCTTTTCCTACGCTGTCTGAAGCATGACTACAAGTGTTTATTTATTTTCAGGTAGCCCCTAGACAGTTGCCTAGAATTTGTATATTGAAGAGCTCTAGGTTTGAGATACACAAGTTATGTCTTCCTGTTCATAAGTTACCTCGAGATGTGATATGATGTGCAATGATTGAGGTATGCTCACAATTCTTGATATGAAAGTATGAAAGTCAAACGAGTATAAGCACGAAATGAATGCTAAGATTGTTAATAGAAAATATTAGGTTAAGTGATTCCTCTCTGCTCCTCGGTTTAGAATGGCTAGGAGATGTTTAAAATCATGAATGTGAGTCTACACATGTCTTTATGATATTCCAGTTCTAGGAACTTTCCTGAATTCATTCACAGCATATGTATGTATTTAAATGCTAAATGAAAGACCTATATGTGTATGGAATAATTGTAGTATTAGGGGTCGTGGTAAGATCCTACACATGTTATAGGTACTGATTAACACATTTTATGGTTTCCAGTATTCAGATAATTTGTATGAGCTCTGTCAGCTCCATCTATGATGGTGATTAAGATTATTTTTATTTTACCCTGGTGTGGTACACCGGCTGGAGATATTTTTATTTTACCCTAGTGTGGTACATCGGCTGGAGATATTTTTATTTTACCCTGGTGTGGTACACCAGCTGGAGATCTTTTTATTCTACCCCGGTGTGGTACATCGACTGAAGATATTTTTATTTTACCCCGGTGTAGTATACCGGCTAGACGAATTTTATAAATGGATTTACGGTTGGCTGGTCGCTGGCATTACAGTTATAGTTTCTTTCTTGTGCATTTCTTAATTGCATTTTCATCTCTTTATAGAGTTATTATCAGGTTTCAGCCTCCAGGATTCCAGGTTGTTACCATTCCTTATTGCTGGTTCAGTTATCTTGAGTTCAGTTATGTTATAGTAAGTTGTTATCAATTATAGGTTGCAGAGTTCCAGGTTATAATTATCCTCTATATGTTTATGTGCTAAGTCAGTTATTACAGGATTGTTATCTCATGGTTACAGTTTCAGCCTTACAAACCAGTACATTTCATTCATACTGACGTCCCCTTGCTTGGGGACCTGCGTTCGTGTCGCAGGTGCAGGTAGAGGTAATGATGGCTAGTTGAGTAGCAGTTCGTGAATTCAACAGATGGTTGGTATGCTCTTTTCTTCCTGGAGCTGGGATTTAGTTATTTATACTTGAGTTTTGAGATGCAGGTATGGGTAGGTCGGAGCCCTGTTCCGACCGTCAGTTAGTTTACTCCTTAGAGGCTTTGTGGACTTAGTGTGTACAGTGTTATTCAGTTTGTGGCCTCGTCGGCTTATTGTTGCTTAGTTAGCACACTAATTGCCTTGATTGCATTTCGATTGTTTACCCTGTATTGTTGAGACCTTATGGGTCCAGTTTATTCTTCAGTTGATTGTGACAGGTGGCCTGGCTGACCTAAATGTTACAGTTACAGATGTCATATAGCCGGCTTCTCGATCAATCATGAATCGAGTGACAGTTGCGTCCTACCCAGTTTTGGGGCGTGACATCATCGGTGGATGACGACCTGATTTGGGTTACTTTCCGAAAACCCATGGTTGTTCGCCAGAGTTCACGTAAGGAAATAGAGAGGAGAGCGACTGGTTCAGATAGGGAAGAGAAAGATGATGCCGACACGAGGGATAGGGAGATGGAGAGGAGGGTGCCGCGGCGGATGGGTTTGGTTGTCGTCGTCTGCTACTAGTCATTGGTGGTTTGGTTGAAGAGGTGAGAGGGAGAGAGGAGATAGGGAAATAATGGAGAGAGAGAGGGAGAGGGTGGCGGCGGAACTGGTTGAGAGGGAGTGAACAATGGGCTGGAGAATTAGGTTTTGGGGTGTAATGTAATTAAAAAGGAAAAGAAGTAGGGTTTTATCTGGACCGTTGGATAAAATAAAATAAAGGGATGAGATTAAAATTTAGATTAAATGGGTCGGGTCCGTGTCGCGGGTAGGGTAAATGGGTAGAAATTAATTAAATTTGAATTGGATTTAAAATGTGGCCAGATTTGATAAAAATAGGCTAAATTGATAAAATTTAGGTATAAAGTGGATAGATTTTAAATAAATTAGTTAAAATTAAAATTAGCTGCTATTAAATTAAATTAAATACTACATTTGTAAATGAATGAATAAATAATAGTATAATAGTTTAATTTACAATAAAATTATATAAATTTCATTATCAATATAAATAAATTATAAAATTTAAGTAAAATTATACAAATATTATTATATAAATAGTTTATAACATTTAAGTAAAATTATACATTTTAAAATAGAGGCTTATTTAATTGAAACTATGTATGCGTATATATTAATACACAATATACTATACACAACATAATTACATAACATTAAAAAATTAATAAATTGAAACTAAATGTAAACAAATATTATAATTTGGAATAATTATACAAAATTTAAAAGTTATTGATAATTAATTATCAAAATATTCTTAATGCGAATTAGGTAATTACATAAAAAATGTAATTTTTAAAAATATGCATATATAAGCAGCATATATGGGCGTAGAGAGGTTAAAATTGGATGTCAACAACTTTTCCTTCTTTGTTCGAGAATGAAGGATGAATTGGCGAACAAAGAATATTGACTTAGTAGCTTATTTTCTCTGACCGAAAGAAAAATTTTCTGTGGGGCCGGATGAGAGTAAAATGGTGTTATGAAGATATTGCAGCCGAGACTTCGGTTTCAATTCCCCTAAATATCTCGAATTTCACAAGAATTAGGCCATGTGTATTTCTAGATTTAGAGACAAAAGGAATTTCTAAAAGAAATTGATAGTACGAGGGTTGAATAAAGATGAAAGCGACACGAGGTGATAATAGTGGTGAGATGAAGGAGGAATGAGAATCATTACTTTGGTATCATACCAAGGATAGAAAATCGAGAGTGGGAGTAAAAACGAAAATCGATTCAATTTGATGGAAGAGTTGTCGTTGTCTTTGATTTTACACCTGCTAATTTTAACACTACTAGATAAAGTGGTTAATCAAATATAAGAAAATATGGATTTATATGAGACTAGTTTCATAATAAGTAGAAATAAAGGGAATATATATTCTTTTCGGGACCTTCAAAAAAATTTGCCAAAGTTTCAGCTTTCTAAGGATGATACTTGCAAAATTAGGTAAGTTTTTTAGTACTTAGATACATATATAAAATTATTTTAAAATTGACATATCCAGTTTTAGGGCAGATAAACTCAATTATTCGGTCTCAAAATGTAAATCACGGGCTAAAAAATATAAATCACAGGGCTCAAAATTAATGAACGGGCTCAAAATTAATTCACAGGCTCAAAATACAATACTCGGGCTCAATTGTCCATTTTTAGGATAGACTAACCCAATTGTCCATTTTTAGGTCGGAGTAACCCAATTCTCCTATTTTAGGGAAGACTAGCCCAATTGTCCAGTTGTAGGGTGGACAAACCCAACAGTAGTGACATAATAGTAGCAAAATAGTAACCTGAACATAGAATAATACAACCTGATTGAATACGGGCTTGGTTTGAATAGTGGCCATGATAGTGGCATAATAATAATATGATAGGAGCAGACCTGATTGAATAACATAATAGTAGCAGATAGTGGCATAATAACACGGTAGCAGCTTGATGGTAACATAATACGGGCCCGATCGAATAATAGTGGCAAGATAGTGACCTAATAACAACACGATAACAACTTGATGGTAGCATAATACGGGTCTAATAGAATTATGGTAGCAAAATAGTGGCATAATAACACGATAACAGCTTGACAATAGCATAATACGAGCCTGATGGAATAACACAATATGATACGACATAATAACTCGAATAGTAGCGTAATATGGGCTGGATAACACAATAATAGCAGAGGATGGCAGCATAATAATAACTTGAATAATCATCTTTGCTTGTCCTGTCGTTATTTCGACCTCTAAAGGCTTTGCAATTCGTCTTGGTAAAATTTTTCAAGGGTCCTCAAAAATTTCTGCCCCATTTTAGAATGCAAAACTACTTTGTGCATCTCCTTGTTTCCTGCTTGTGGAATTTTTAAGAAAACCTTAAAAATTTTGCCCCTGTTTGACTGTTGTATTCTTGCTTCACTCAAAGAAAATCGTCAGTTCAACAGGAAATGATTGTCTTTATATTTGAGCATCAAGATCCAGTTAGAGTCGAATCAATTGTCATGAATTTCACATTGGGACATGAGCAAGATATTTGACTTGGCTATGGGGAAAAGAAAATTTTATTCTATTGAGACCAAACCCCAAAATGGGCTGCCCACATATCCAGAAGGAATCATGTCACACGTTCAGATTAGCCACTTTGCTTATAATGGTCTCATTTTTGTCAATTTCTTTTGCTCTTCCTTATCAAATATCTTTGAAGTATCTTTGTCGGATCACCTTGGACAATGATTACTCCAGGACTGATGTAGTTGTAGTTTATTGGCTGTCGATGCACTACTATCTTTCTCTTCTCAATCAAATCTTGAATCTGGTACCTTAGTGCTGCACATTTTTTAGTATCATCGCCTTGAATATTTGAATGGTATGCACATCTCTTGGAAGGATCAAAATTTAGGGACGGGTGTTTAGGAATCCATCAACCCCTTTAGTCTCAAAATTCCTTGGGCCCTCAACCTTTCAAATATCCACACCTTGAATACCTCACTTCTTTTAATTGACAAAAATTGGATTGCACCGGATGAGTCTGGTATCGAGAATCATATTGGCTAAAATCAAATGGTGTATGATAAACTTGATGTGGAGAACTCTGCACATTGCAAGAGTCAAATATGGCGGGTACTTTTTGTGTATCTTGGTAATGTTGTGGTGGAGGTATAGTGGTTGAGAGACCTTCTTTTCTCTTATTCGGAGGACTTTCTGGTGCTTGAGAATTTGTCTGTGTTGCGGTTATATCAATAATTCTCCCTATTCAAATGCCATATTCCAAATCTTTTTCAATTCGAGATAGCCTTGCGAAGCCATAAATGATTATGAAATACAAGTATTTATGGTATATACCGTCTAGTGACTTGATGAAAAATTGAACTAATTCTTCTTCAGATAGTGAATGTCGTATCTTGGATGCTTCCCTCTTCCATCGTATCACATATTCCTTAAGAGATTCATGATCCATTTTCTTTAGTTCGAGCAAATCTAGAAATATTGGATCAATCTTGGTGTTAAACTTGTATTGCTTTATAAAATCTCGAGCCATATCTTCCCATGTATGCCATTTGTTAAAATCTGGCTTGACATACCAAGTGAATGCCATTCCCGACAGACTCTGCATAAATAATCTCATTATAAGAGCTTCATCACGTCCAATTCTGACCAATCTGCTGCAATAGTTCTTCAGATGCTCGATTGGGTCTCCATGCCCATCGAAGATGTTGAATTTTGGGATCTTGTATCCCAGTGGCAACTTAACACTTGGATGTAGACATAACTTTTTATAACTTAGATCTGAAATATTTCTGGAGCATAATTTTTCATCCACAATCTTCTCCAAATCATTAAGCTCTTTCTGTAATGTCATGAGCTTGGTCTGATCGTCTGCTGATGTTACCATATTTTGCAAAGTGCCAAGATGAGTGTGTGCTGAAAGAATCTGTTGAGGGAGTGTATGAATGGGGGCTGGATGGAGAGGTACAGTTTGTGTTGGGGGAGGATAAAAGTTTGTGTTAATAAGAGGGTTAGGATTGTTCGGGATGCTGGATATTTTTTCAAATTGTAGATTCTCAACTGAATCGATTATTCAAATACCTGAAAACGTTTAAGAAAAATAAATAAATTAAATACAAACGTGAGTTAACTTGCAACACAAATAAGAATGATAAGATTAATAACATCAAAATTACAAATTCATTAAAAGGAAGATAATCAAATTCAAACTCTGAATTAAATGCAAACATTTGATGGCACGAAGTGTACAACAATATGGAGCTTATTAATTGGTGAGTGCTAGAGAGATAAGATATGAATGAATGGATAGTGATAATGCTAAAGAATTTATCAAGTCAATGGAATAAATAAGGTCGACTTATGTTGAACATCATACTTTTGGCTTAAAGCATACCCTCCATTGTTGCTACCGTATCAGTTTGTCAGCCCAGTTTCAACTTCAGAAAACTACTTATGGAGTTTTAAGGAACTTGGGAGAAAGTAAAAATTTTATTATGGTGAGACCGAACCCATTAAATGAGCGCCTACATATCCTGAATGAGGAATCAGGTCAACCGTAGTTCACAATACAAAAAAGTTGAAAACGAGGAAAGCAAATAGAAATGGTAGTTCTGCAACCTATGAGATGTCATCTCTTATTCAAGTCTCTTATTCAAATGCCTTGTTGCCAACTTTATTGGTTGAAAGTTGCACCCATTTCTTGATTGCCCTTGGCATAGTTTCTTGGTTGTGGGAATAAGTTGCGGCAATAAATTGTGGATAAGGTGTGGGGATATAAAGTAATGTTGGAGCAATGGTTGGAGGCGGATGTCACATAGTCGAACTGGAGGCCTTATGGTGAAGGGTGGGTGATATGTTGGAGTATAGTTTGATGTTGGAATGATTTCTGGGGGTTAATACCATATTAGCTGAGGGTGAGGTCTTTGTGATATCCTACCACTAATTATCAGCTTTCATATCTCTTCCTTAAATGGTAGCACTCATTTGTATCACGACCTTGCATGCCAGAATAGAAAGCCCAATGCTTATTTGGGTCAAAGTCCTTGCGTAAAGGATTAGGTATGCCGTCGTTCTTTGGTTGTAAAATTCCATGTGACCTTAACATCTCAAAAGTAACTGCAGGTGGTTCAGCCAACTGAGTCATAACTTGGGAATTCCTTGCTTTGAACTTTGGAGGTTCGATCATAACTTTTCCCTTATTCTTGGATTGTGTTTTAGCCTGACCAAACTTGTTCTGCACCATCACATCTTCCATGACCGGCTCTATAATCTTTCTCTTCAGTTTATTGTCGTACTGCTCCAGAAAGTTGTTAACCAAATGGTTCCAAGAAATCCATTCTTTTGTGTCTTTTTTTGCGTACCATATCAAAGCTGATCTAGTGAGTGTCTTAACGAAAAGTTTCATCTTAAGATTTTCACTTTGCCCAATACTCACTAGTTTGTCGAGGTATGCTTTCAAATGGTAATGAGGATCTCCAGACCCATCAAATGATGGAAAATTAAGGTCTCTTTTTCCATCTTTCATTAATTTGGCCAACTTATCCATCTCCCTTTGTTGAGTAATTCAGGCCATGTTGCTTGAGGGCTTATCTCCTCTTTCCTTTCCCTTGCCCATTCTTTCCAAACCATCGAGTGATCTTTGTTGGGCTAGTGAATACAAACTTGATCCCTCTTGTACATTTTGTATGAGTGAGGTAGACAGTGTGAGAGTCGCCACAGTGTGGACGAGAACAGAGCGACCCTTAGACATTGATTCTGGAAAACCTGGTGGCACATCGGATGAGTTTCTAAGGTCAACAACCAATCCTCTTATTCGGTCTATCTTCCTTTCCATGCTCTCCATGCTTGCCTCAAATGGAAATCTTATCCTAATGAGAGCCAAAATCTTGGTGTTCAACTTCGTTGTTGACGAGATCAATAAACACTTTTTGGCTAGCCATATGATATGTTTTGATGTTCAACTTTAGTCAAACTTTTGAGTAGAAGAAGTACGCAAGATGATAAAATTATTGAAAACAGTTATCAAAGGTTCAATATAAATATCGAAACCTTAATGGCCAGAAGATAAACTAAAGTGGAGTTTGGACCTAATCTGAAAAAGCATGATTATTACGAAATGATTATGTAATCGCGAAAAGAATGAATTCAAGATGCAGTGGAAAAAACATGCTAAAGAGAATATTTTGGAAGACGCATAGGAAATGATATTGATGAAGAAAAAATAAATGTGGATTAGCTCTCCAAGATTATATGGTTTGAGCCTAAACGCAAGATATATATATATATATATATAGAATGTAAGATAGATCGAGTGCAAGCAAGTGATGATTATAAAAAAATTAGAAAGTAAAACAAATATACAAGTAATTAAAACAATAATATATATCTTATATTAACATGTAGCAAATAGTTTGCGCGTCCTAATGTACGGTGACCTCTTTTGTGCCAGAGGTAGGCCTAGCGAATTATGAAGGATGGATATGCCATAATGTGTCATCCTATTTGCTCCCACTAAAAATATAAATATTTTTTTCATTTTACAAAATGAAATATTACAAGAAATGAAAAATTACAACATAAATAAAATTAGTCTAAATAAAATTCTTCTCCTTCTTTTGGCTTCTTTGCAACTCATATAAAATTTCATGTCGGATTTTTTTCGTAATAACTTGCATCATAAAATGTTAGTTTACCCTTCCTTCCTAAAGAGCAAATAGTCTACATTTTTAGGCATATAAACCTCTCAAAATGCAAATAAGTATGATGGCATCCTTTTCAAGGTTTTAAACCCCTTTGGGACATCGGGAAAGATCAAACTATTGGTCTTAATACACCAAGGGTGTCAAGACCTCCTAGGAATAATGCATGCATGACATAACCTAGACTTCTAAGAGATGGATAGACATAAATTGAAAGATTTCTTATGTGAGAAGGCACATGATCATATGGTAGTAAAACTATACATTCACCCCACGTATATTCCAACTCTCTAAATAGGCTTTTGAAAGAGTTTCGGAGAAGTGCAAAGCACGACTTGCGTGTATAGTGTGTGATAGTGAGAAGTTCCCTAGTGGGGGAAATATAAGCGAAATGACAGTTAAAAAGCAGAACATTTAATATGTAAGAAAAAAGAAATAATAAAATATACGGTTTAAACGAAACACAAATTACATCAAATAAAGCAGTTAAGAAAAATAATACCAAAAGAAACTTGTTAGTCATAAAAATAACATGTAGGTAAAGATAAGAATGATTATAAAAAACTCATAAAGTAAAAGAACATAAAGGGGTAGGGAATAGAATATGCATGGAACGAACGTAAATTAAGCAATGAAACATATAAGAGGGGAAGAGAGAATAATTAAACATGAAAAGAAATTAAATCAAACAAGGAAACAAGTAAATAAATCACATATAAAAAGAAATTAATATTTTTAAGGAAATAAGTATAGGGAAAGAAAGGGGATTAACATGGAAGCAGATTGATTATTTAATACACTATGATCAAATGTTGCACTTGACATATATCAAAAAAGTTAACCATGTAAGCAGCCATGTATCCTAGATCAGTTCCCACCCATTAAGCCCAACTTCTGCTTCTCCCATCTATAAATTCTCCCTTCTCAGCCCAATCTTTTTATCTACCCAAAAACATTGTTTCTGATCCTTCTCTAAAGAAAATTTAGAAAAAACATCACTCTCTTTTTTTTTCCCTCTCTCCACAATGTCAACAACTTTCTCTGTGTATGATCAGAGAAGGACCAAAAAAATAGTCCAAGCAACTTCCCGAAAAGGCTGCA
This sequence comes from Datura wrightii, assembly GCA_035772735.1. Classification (NCBI taxonomy): domain Eukaryota; kingdom Viridiplantae; phylum Streptophyta; class Magnoliopsida; order Solanales; family Solanaceae; genus Datura; species Datura wrightii. The sequence goes on from JASDFA010000001.1 coordinate 12,495,661, forward strand.
TGAGAGGCAAAGGTGGGCTTATGTATAACACTACATGTTTAATTGTTTTTTATAGTGCTAGTTGCTTTAATTATATGTTTCTTGGATTTGTTTCTTTTTTTAACTTTTGGTTTGAGTTTAAGTGTGTGTAAAATTATCGACATGCATGCGCTATAAACTTCATGTCAGTATTTATTTTTTATACAAATCAAACTCTCACTCTTATTTTTTTCTTCCTGTTATCGACTTCATAAAGAGAAGGCTCTTAGCTAGAGAATCAATATAAAATGTTCTACGATGTATCATGTGACAGTTATCACCTTAAAGAAAATAAAGAAAAATAATTTGCTATGCTTTTTTTACTAAGTAATTAAAGGTGGGTACTCAATATTGGCAATAATATTTTATGCCTCGTCATTTTGTGAAACATAACATTACATATACATATTAAACACTGTCTTCTGGCGTGTGAAAACACGTGATCTTTACTTCTTTTACATTCATAAAAGTCTAATATATATTTTGGCTTTATCGAAAAAGCTTGAATTTTCATGCAAATTTTTTTTTTAACGGTCATTCTTTTTTGTCAAATTTTGACCTTTTTTTTTGTTTGGTAGCTGCCGTAGCTCCACCTTCTCCGATGCTCTTCTCCGATCCTCCTCCTCCTCATTCTTCAGATCTGATCATCACCACCAACATCTCTTAATCTTTTTCTTTTTTCATATCAGCCTCATGTTGCCGCTATTACTACCTCTTCCTTCTTCTTTTCTGATTGAATCGTCATCGTTGTAGCTGCCATTAATTGAATCGTCATTGTTCTCGCTGCCATCACCACCACCTCCTTCTTCTTCAGATTCAACCACCACTACCTTCTTTTTCAGATTCGGTCATCACCCACACCTTCTTATACTTTTCTGATTGAATCATTGTCTTCGTTGTTGTCGCTGCCACCACCACCTCCTTCTTCTTCAGATTCGAGTACCACCACCATCCTTTTCAGATTTAATCACAACCACCGCCTCTTTCTTCTTTTTTTTAGATCGGCTTCATGCGCCACCATCACTTCCTCTTTCTTCGTCTTTTCTGACGCATCATCATTGGCATTGTCGCCACTGCCACCACCTTCTTCTTTTTTTTCCTATTTGACCACCACCATTTTTTTTTCAAATTCAATCACCACAACCACCTCTTTCTTTTTTTCCCCTCTTCAGATTTGAGCGACATCACAACCACCTCTCTTTTTTCCTTTAGATATGAGTAACATTATAATCGTCTCCTCTTCCACACCTCAGCCCCCTAAATTTTCCTTTTTTATCTTCTAATTCGACCACCACAACCACCTTGTTTTCCCAATCCTCTTTTTTCAGATCTGGCCACTACCATCATTTCCTTCTTCTCCTTCTTCAGATTTGTCCATCACCACCTCCTCCTTTTTTTCTGACTGAATTATCATCATTGTTATTGTCGCTCCACCACCACCACCCCCTCTTTCTTAAGATTCGACTATCACCATCACTTTCTTTTTTTAGATTCAATCATCACCACTCTTCAAATTATATTCAACCATAAACACCTTTTTTAGATTCGCAAACCAATTATCACCTCTTTTTTTCCAGATTTTACCAACCTCATAATCATCATTTTTAATTTATCTTTAGATCAGGTAATATCACAATTACCACCTCCTTTTTTTTATTCAAATTAGGCAACATCACAATCATTCACTTTTTTTTCATAAGAATTAAGCAACATCATAACCATCTCTGTTTTACCAGATTAAGGTGACATCACCACTAGCTTCTTCTTTTCTTTTTTGATTCAACCACTACCGCCATAACCATCACCATCTTCTTCTAATCTTCCTTTTCAGATCCGACCACCACCACCACTTTCTTCTCCTCCTTATTCAGATCTAGCCATCATCACCAACCCCTCATTCTTTTTTTAGAGTTATATATTTTTAAAATTAATGACTAAATGTTTTTGTTAAATTAATCTTAAGAATAAATGAACTGACTTAAGATGGTTGAAGTTATTTTTGTTCCTCGATTTAGGGATAGTGGTGATGATCTTTTCTTCATTTGTTTTTTTAGAATATAGTTGCAATATAAAACTTTGACTTTTTTTTTGATATAATTCATTATAATTTTCTTGTAATGTATGTGCAACTCACGTGTTCGATGATGAACCATTATTCATCGATCTTTCTATGGTACATATTAGACACATTTTTGCGCTCCATTTTTCTTGCGAAAAGCGGGATTCAACATATGACAACTCTTGAAGGATTAATTAAATTGAAGAGCCGCCACCTAACGATTTGTGGTGCGTTAGGGCACCGTACTAAACTAATTTACACGAAAATCTATTTGAATAGCCTACATCATCAGATTCGAGCAAGAGTTTAAATTACCTCAAAAGGAAGGTATTAGGCACCTTTCGAGGTCCACAAATGTAGTTCCCGGCCGGATTCATTAATATGTGGGAGAAACTAAGTTATCAAGTGAGATCAATCATTATTTAGCCTAAAATATATTTAAATTATTTAAATACACAATTATGAAAATAAATTAATATTTTTTAACATTAAAATTAGAAGACCACTAAATCATTACAAAAGAAGAAGGGAGATAAAATAAGAAAGAAGAAGGAAGCTTAGGACAATATACATATTTAAGGAGAAATCACCATTATTTTGATTGAAAAAAAAACAAAAGCATACAAACAAACAAATAAAATTATTAGAAACAGGATCGACCTCAAAGAGACAACTACGTATCCCTGAAGGAAATCAGGTCAAACGTAGTTCTGCGATTTAAAGGGGGGGGGGTATTTTGACCTGACGGGATCACCCCATGCAACTAAAATAATACTTTGCAACCGTTTAGATTGCTCGTATTATTCAATGAGCACAGACTATCATGTCCCGCTACCCACTTGATTAATTAGTTATTAATCCTAAAAGCGTTCAAGGAATAAAAGAAAATGAAAGACTAATGCCCTAAATGTGCCTACCAGTCCCAAACTTAATGTCCACGAGGCATTTGGACTTCTACTTTGGGTTTTGGGTCTAGAGTTCTTAGCGCTGTTGAGGGTGATAAACGTCAAGCAAATAGATAAGAATGAAGCAAACAATTAACACACAAAAGGATTCAGGTAAACCTCTATATTAAATGTAGGCATGATTTCTAATTATTATATATAGGATTAAGCATATTGAAAAACGACTGATTTTATTGTAGGCCAAATACAAATAGACACTAGATTCTTGCAGGCGTGGCTCTGATTAAACTACATTGTTAGACATCTTCTTACGAATTCTGTGATAGAGCATTAAGGACACAATATAGGTTATTTGATAAGATTGAGATCATGTAGGCAGGAGGGTCGTGAAATCACATGTTAACAATGTTTTCCCAAAAAATCATTACAATATTTAGTCACGAAATCAGACTCTAGCATTGACGGATTAAACAAGTTATGCAGTAGTTAAACCCAATAAACATGGTCTCTAGCATTGATGATCATATTAATTCTTGACAGATAAAATTTCATGCCAAATGAGTTTTGGCAGATTCTTTGACACGAACAATTTATGACCCGATTAACTACCATCAAGATGGGTTCAAATAGATTATTGTTAAATTAGATTCTACACCCTTATACTGAATACATATGAAGCAGTTCATTAAATATCCCAATTCATTGAGATTAAACAGATCAAGAGTACCAACATCTACCGAAAATAATCCCTTTAGCAGATTTACTAATACTTAAACATAAGGCATGCTCCGTATCAAATTATTTTAGCTCCTATAGGCATGATTTCTAGTATAAATCATTAAGCCATGTTCTTCCTATAGGCAGGATTTCTATGTCAAATTCTTAATTAGCAGTCGAGAGAAAAACGACAAAGCGTATCATCCCCATCCCCATAAACCCCTTTCCACTATTATTAGCATTTATTACAATTATTACAGAATTGAAAAAAATAAAATAGCAAATTAATACAAAATAACATAAAAAAATACTGAATTAAAGAAAAATCCACAGTCCCTCTTGCCCCGGGCGACTCTTCCTTCCAAATTAAGAATAACCTGTTAAACAGGCAATACAACAAATATGCACGTACAAACATATATTTGGGAATCCATAAGTTACAACTAATTTAGTTAAATCTTTTACAAAACACTTATGCAAATAAGTTAAATTACAAAATTCAGGCACGTATTATGAGGCCTAAGAATACACAAAAATATTTAAAGGGTTCATATTTATTATAATATGGTGCAAGTACGGGTCCGCACATTGTATTATCAAAAAGAGACATAGAAAAGTAAACTAACCAGTAAATCAGTAAAGGATATAATTACGCAACAATCAACAGTTTCAAAAGAGGCTTTTCCAATAATTGAGATCCGAATCTCAACACATCAACATCACAAGAATCTCGTGGATTTCGAGCAGTGCTTGTGTTGAGGCAGGATTAAAGAATTATGAATTTTTAGGAATAAAACAGTGTTTTAGAAGTAAAGTAATTTTTTGTGTCTATGACAGTGTACGAATGAATCCCCTAAAAGAGAAAAGAGGGCCTCCTTTTATTGCTAATCAGTAAGAAAGTCTAAAGAGGAGAAAAAATATTCAAAAATCAGCTCAAGAGATTCTTACCTTAATTAACATATGAAATCAATTAGGCAGAAAAGGAGAGGAGCAGATAGGGAAATATGTTAAGAAAATTCTTTCCTTAAGCAGCATAATTGGATCAATTAAATCTAGCTATTACAAATTACCTTATTAGAACATAAATTGGGTCAGAATGATAATTATAATCTACCATAAATAACGTCTAATATTAAAGAGAAGAATAGTCATTGAATCCTTTCCTTACTAACAGATACGAAATCAATTAAATACCCGACAAATCAGAGCTTACCAAAATAAACAAATACTATAATTGTCAAGTTGAAATTGAAGAATGGAGTAAGTATTCATAGAATAATCAAAGAAGCCTTAATTTGCCATACTCAAAATTGTATAACAACAAGCAGCTACCAAAATTAACCAAGCACTAAGTATTCCATAATTCCGTTAAGGAAAGGGGCGATAACAGAATCAATCAAAGAAAGTTATCTTTAGCTAACCAAACCCACATATATATGGTAATTAGTCATGCGTTAAGCTAATTGAAGGAAAATCATAATCAATCGCACAAGTCCCTTTTCAATTAAAACTATTTGAATGAGTACCAAAATTCAAGTAAGAGCAAAATCATATACTCAGAATATTTTATTACCATAAATTCAAACTAAACAGAGAAAAGAAATCATAGCTCAATGGTAATTTTGCCACAATTCTCTCATGCTCAGCAAATAAGATTCATGGAGAGAATCTAAAATTCAAAATCAAAACTAACCAGAAAAGATAACAATTTTAAATGGGTATAAAATTGTCACAATATTATACAAGTAAGAATCAAAAATTAAGATAAGTATCAAATGGAGAATTCTATATGTACCAAGATGTACAGGTACACACAGATATGTATGAAGGCATAAAAAATTTAATAACGATTAATTTTCAAAAAATATTTAACAAGACTAGGGCATAGAAGAAAACCAAATTCATAAACATGAGGCTTTTCATGTTATTTAAACAGCAAGTGATAGGTAATAATAGAGATAATAAAAAAATTAACAACGAATCATGAATGAGAAGCAGATAAATAAATAAAAGAAGTAGACCCGATTAATAGAAGAAGAGGGGCGTTGGGTGGTGTTTCACCTGTTACACCCCGGAAATTTTTTGGAAATTACTTGATATTTGTATGCTATGTTAAGGAAAGTACGAATTGTATATTTATCGTAGATGACAAGGGAAATGTGTACGAATTGGAAATAACAAAGAGTATGTAAAGTTTATAAATTAGGGTCAACTTTAAATGACCATAACTCCCAATATATAATGAATTAGAAGCCCCACAACCTATCAAATTAAAGGTCTTTGAGTCTAGTTTTTAGAACATTAAACGGATCATCAATCGGAGTTCGAAATAAAATGTTATAGGTATTTTACGGTAGCACTATCGGGAAGTGACATGGCCACCGCCCAAACACCTTTATATTTTATGTTTTTGGTTATGAGATCATTTTCAAATTTTTCAGATTTGAGGTGCTTTCTTACCCTCTGAAATCCTCTTTCTTTTCCAGTAGCAAAGCCTTAGAAACCAAGAGGAAATCCCTCAAGAAAATACCATCAAAACACAAGCAAAAGTTGATGGAAGTGAAGGCAACATTTTGGTGAAGTTGTTGCTGCCTTGTAGCTTCATTTCGGTAGGGTTGTTGCTGCGTGTTTGGGACTATTTTGAGCTAATGTTATACTCCTTAGTAAGAATTGTTCCTAATAAATAGTTAGTCACTTACCTCTTTTGAAATCTCTAATAAGTGTATGAATTTTTGAAGGAAAACTAGAAGAAAGTTATGGTTTGGATATTGACTTGTTGTAGTTGTTATGCTGTTATTTTGCTACGTTTTGGGCAGAAAAATTTCTGCATTATTGGGAAGTGATTTGTAGGAAAATACTCCTATTATATCAAACAATATTCTCATGCCAAGGGTAAGTGTTTCTAATTTCTTAACTTGTCTGACAATCCTAGCTAAAGCTAGACGTTGGAGGTTATGTTGGGCTATCGTTGTTGGTATGTTGTTGTTGAAGTTCTGCTCGTTTTGACTGTTGGAATAGCTATGTTTTTCTGAGAATATACTCTATATTTGTGGGAGTTTTTCATGAAAAAAGTGAGGTAATTTCCTACCTCTATTTTCCCCCAAAGTTGTTGAAACGAGTTGAAATAAGAAATGCTAAGTGTTGCCTTATTTATTTGTGTTGTGACTGCCTATTGATGTAACATTTTGGCTGGATAAATTGGCTTGAAATAGCCTTGCCACTTGGTGGTAAACTCAATTAATTTAAGGGGCTAAAGTTCTGGTTGTTGAAAGAAAGAAACGACATAAGAAAGCTCGCCAGAAAAAAAGGTATGTGAGGCGTTCTTTGTCTCTTGATTTTCAAGCACGAATTCATGCCGAGGATTAGTCCAGCATTCCCCTGTACTTGAGCTTCTGTAGTAGCATATTATGGTTCCTCCCAATTTTTATGATTACTTGGTATTAAGGTGTGCATTTGCTAAAGAGTTGGAACGCATGAATGTGAAGCAGAGAGGGCAATTGCCTTCTATTATTGTCATAGTTGTAAATTGAGTCTGAAGTCCCCTTGGCGTGGGCACTGTGAGCTGGTCCTTTACATTATGTTATGTATTTGTGGTTTAAAAGTTGTTTCACATTATTGTTTATAAGAAATTTGGTAAGCATGGCAAGACGACGACGCGCAAACAAACCTAATAATTGAAATTGAGTTTTAACTCAATAAGGGCTAACGAGGGTAATGAAATGGAATTTCCTTATGACAGTTACCTACCCTCTCATATTCATGTTTTAAGGTACCTAGGGCCATGAGGTGATTCCCCGATCCCTCTTCCTTAAGCTAAGAGGCTAATTAATACGTTTCTTAATGAACTGATACGTTAAACTTGGAAGATAGAACCCGAATGGGTAAACTATTGATATTTATATGGAACCATCTTTATTGGCAGGTTATGCACAATATCTTGATGTTAACATGTTAGACGAAAATTATAATATATATATATATATATATATATATATATATATATATATGTTTACGCTTACATTCAAATTACGCGCTAAAGGGCAACGATTGCCTTTAGAAAGTCGCTATATGTTTATTAGAGCTCTTGAGTTATCTAGACCTCCTGAGAAGTGCTTAAGGCTTTAAGTAGACACATCGCATGTTCTTTTTAAGTTGTAGATGTGTTAGGAAATTAACCTAAGTGTAAAAGTTGAGGCGCTAGTAGCAAAGGAGAGATAAGAGTAAATGTTAGACCTTTTAATATAATATGTGAGGTATATGCCTTCTGTCCGTATTTGATTTCAAGAACCTTTGAGCGACGTTAAAATATGAAGCAAGACGAGTTTAAGAGACAAGGTTGGCTATTAGGTAAGAAGGTAAGTGCGTACAAGAATTGCTGGTATAGTTACCACGAGAGTAAATAATTAGGTAGGGAATGATGAATCCTGTTTGGAAAAGAATTTAAGATGAATACGAAAAGTAGAGCTAAAGGTTAAATTTGATGATAAGTGTTACGATTGTTAATGAATTAGGCAAATAGCTAGCAAGATTTACCCTGTTCTAAAGACGTTTAGCAAAAGAGTTATAAATAAAGTTGTTTATGTTCAGTTGTGTTAAGCTAATGAAAGACCAGTAAAGTGTTAACTCCTTAAGAAATAATTAGGATCGAACATTTTGAGATAGTGACTCAAGTTAAAGAGAAGTTCTTCATTGTACTTTTAAACAATTATCTTTGATTATTTGTTCTAAGAGTTGGATTAACTTTTTCAAGTTTTAAAGGATTTTATTTTTCTTGGAAGTTTCTAAACTTTTTATAATGCTGCTAAGATTTTCTAAGATCCACATATATTGTAATGTTTCACATGAGCTTTTCCTACGCTTTCTGAAGCATGACTACAAGTGTTTATTTATTTTAAGGTAGCCCCTAGACAGTTGCCTAGAATTTGTATATTAAAGAGCTCCAGGTTTGAGATACACAAGTTATGTCTTCCTGTTCATAAGTTACCTCGAGATGTGATATGATGTGCAATGAATGAGGTATGCTCACAATTTTTGATATGAAAGTATGAAAGTCAAACGAGTATAAGCACGAAATGAATGCTAAGATTGTTAATAAAAAATATTAGGTTAAGTGATTCCTCTCTGCTCCTCGGTTTAGAATTGCTAGGAGATGTTTAAAATCATGAATGTGAGTCTACACATGTCTTTATGATATTCCAGTTCTAGGAACATCCCTAAATTCATTCACAGCATATGTATGTATTTAAATGCTAAATGAAAGACCTATATGTGTATGGAATAATTGTAGTATTAGGGGTCATGGTAAGATCCTACACATGTTATAGGTACTGATTAACATATTTTATGGTTTCCAGTATTCAGATAATTTGTATGAGCTCTGTCAGCTCCATTTATGATGGTGATTAAGATTATTTTTATTTTACCCTGGTGTGGTACACCGGCTGGAGATATTTTTATTTTACCCTGGTGTGGTACATCGGCTGGAGATATTTTTATTTTACCCTGGTGTGGTACACCGGCCGGAGATCTTTTTATTTTACCCGGTGTGGTACATCGACTGGAGATATTTTTATTTTACCCCGGTGTAGTACACCGGCTGGATGAATTTTATATATGGAGTTACGGTTGGCTGGTCGCTGGCATTACAATTATAGTTTCTTTCTTGTGCATTTCTTAATTGCATTTTCATCTCTTTATAGAGTTATTATCAGGTTTCAGCCTCCAGGATTCCAGGTTGTTACCATTCCTTATTCCTGGTTCAGTTATCTTGAGTTCAGTTATGTTATAGTAAGTTGTTATCAATTATAGGTTGCAGAGTTCCAGGTTATAATTATCCTCTATATGTTTATGTGCTAAGTCAGTTATTACAGGATTGTTATCTCATGGTTACAGTTTCAGCCTTGCATACCAGTACATTTCATTCATACTGACGTCCCCTTGCTTGGGGACCTGCGTTCGTGTCGCAGGTGCAGGTAGAGGTAATGATGGCCAGTTGAGTAGCAGTTCGTGAATTCAACAGATGGTTGGTATGCTCTTTTCTTCCTGGAGCTGGGATTTAGTTATTTATACTTGAGTTTTGAGATGCAGGTATGGGTAGGTCGGAGCCCTGTTCCGACCGTCAGTTAGTTTACTCCTTAGAGGCTTTGTGGACTTAGTGTGTACAGTGTTATTCAGTTTGTGGCCTCGTCGGCTTATTGTTGCTTAGTTAGCACACTAATTGCCTTGATTGCATTTCGATTGTTTACCCCGTATTGTTGAGACCTTATGGGTCCAGTTTATTCTTCAGTTGATTGTGACAGGTGGCCTGGCTGACCTAAATGTTACAGTTACAGATGTCATATAGCTGGCTTCTCGATCAATCATGAATCGAGTGACAGTTGCGCCCTACCCAGTTTTGGGGCGTGACATCATCGGTGGATGACGACCTGATTTGGGTTACTTTCCGAAAACCCATGGTTGTTCGCCAGAGTTCACGTAAGGAAATAGAGAGGAGAGCGACTGGTTCAGATAGGGAAGAGAAAGATGATGCCGACACGGGAGATAGGGAGATGGAGAGGAGGGTGCCGCGGCGGATGGGTTTGGTTGTCGTCGTCTGCTGCTAGTCATTGGTGGTTTGGTTGAAGAGGTGAGAGGGAGAGAGGAGATAGGGAAATAATGGAGAGAGAGAGGGAGAGGGTGGCGGCGGATCTGGTTGAGAGGGAGTGAACAATGGGCTAGAGAATTAGGTTTTGGGGTGTAATATAATTAAAAAGGAAAAGAAGTAGGGTTTTATCTGGACCGTTGGATCAAATAAAATAAAGGGATGAGATTAAAATTTAGATTAAATGGGTCGGGCCCGGGTCGCGGGTAGGGTAAATGGGTAGAAATTAATTAAATTTGAATTGGATTAAAATGTGGCCAGATTTGATAAAAATAGGCTAAATTGATAAAATTTAGGTATAAAGTGGATAGATTTTAAATAAATTAGTTGAAATTAAAATTAGCTGCTATTAAATTAAATAAAATACTACATTTGTAAATGAATGAATAAATAATAGTATAATAGTTTAATTTACAATAAAATTATATAAATTTCATTATCAATATAAATAAATTATAAAATTTAAGTAAAATTATACAAATATTATTGTATAAATAGTTTATAACATTTAAGTAAAATTATACATTTTAAAGTAGAGGCTTATTTAATTGAAACTATGTATGCGTATATATTACTACACAATATACTATACACAACATAATTACATAACATTGAAAAATTAATAAATTGAAACTAAATGTAAACAAATATTATAATTTGGAATAATTATACAAAATTTAAAAGTTATTGATAATTAATTATCAAAATATTCTTAATGCGAATTAGGTAATTACATAAAAAATGTAATTTTTAAAAATATGCATATATAAGCAGCATATATGGGCGTAGAGAGGTTAAAATTGGATGTCAACAACTTTTCCTTCTTTGTTCGAGAATGAAGGATGAATTGGCGAACAAAGAACATTGACTTAGTAGCTTATTTTATCTGACCGAAAGAAGAATTTTCTGTGGGGCCGGATGAGAGTAAAATGGTGTTATGAAGATATTGCAGTCGAGACTTCGGTTTCAATTCCCCTAAATATCTCGAATTTCACGAGAATTAGGCCAAGTGTATTTCTAGATTTAGAGACAAAAGGGATTTCTAAAAGAAATTGATAGTACGAGGGTTGAATAAAGATGAAAGCGACACGAGGTGATAATAGTGGTGAGATGAAGGAGGAATGAGAATCATTACTTTGGTATCATACCAAGGATAGAAAATCGAGAGTTGGAGTAAAAACGAAAATCGATTCAATTTGACGGAAGAGTTGTTGTTGTCTTTGATTTTACACCTGCTAATTTTAACACTACTAGATAAAATGGTTAATCAAATATAAGAAAATATGGGTTTATATGAGATTAGTTTCATAATAAGTAGAAATAAAGGGAATATATATTCTTTTCGGGACCTTCAAAAAAATTTGCCAAAGTTTCAGCTTTCTAAGGATGATACTTGCAAAATTAGGTAAGTTTATTAGTACTTAGATACATATATAAAATTATTTTAAAATTGACATATCCTGTTTTAGGGCGGATAAACTCAATTATTCGGTCTCAAAATGTAAATCACGGGCCAAAAAATATAAATCATAGGGCTCAAAATTAATGAACGGCCTCAAAATTAATTCACAGGCTCAAAATACAATACCCGGGCTCAATTGTCCATTTTTAGGACAGACTAACCCAATTATCCATTTTTAGGGCGGAGTAACCCAATTCTCCTATTTTAGGGAAGACTAGCCCAATTGTCCAGTTGTAGGGTGGACAAACCCAACAGTAGTGACATAATAGTAGAAAAATAGTAACCTGAACGTAGAATAATACAACCTGATTGAATACGGGCTTGGTTTGAATAGTGGCATGATAGTGGCATAATAATAATATGATAGGAGCGAACCTGATTGAATAACATAATAGTAGCAGATAGTGGCATAATAACACGGTAGCAGCTTGATGGTAACATAATACGGGCCCGATCGAATAATAGTAGCAAGATAGTGACCTAATAACAACACGATAACAACTTGATGGTAGCATAATACGGGTCTAATAGAATTATGGTAGCAAAATAGTGGCATAATAACACGATAACAGCTTGACAATAGCATAATACGAGCCTGATGGAATAACACAATATGATACGACATAATAACTCAAATAGTAGCGTAATATGGGTCGGATAACACAATAATAGCAGAGGATGGCAGCATAATAATAACTTGAATAATCATCTTTGCTTGTCCTGTCGTTATTTCGACCTCTAACTTGAATCCACATTTGTCATTTAAGAGTCGAATCAATTGTCATGAATTTCACATTGGGACCTGAGCAAGATATTTGACTTGGCTATGGGGAAAAGAAAATTTTATCTATTGAGACCAAACCCTAAAATGGGCTGCCCACATATCTAGAAGGAATCATGTCACACGTTCAGATTAGGCACTTTGCTTATAATGGTCTCATTTTTGTCAGTTTCTTTTGCTCTTCCTTATCAAATATCTTGGAAGTATCTTTGTCGGATCACCTTGGACAATGATTACTCTAGGACTGATGTAGTTGTAGTTTATTGGCCCTCGATGCACTACTATCTTTCTCTTCTCAATCAAATCTTGAATCTGGTACCTTAGTGCTACACATTTTTCAGTATCATTGCCTTGAATATTTGAATGGTATGCACATCTCTTGGAAGGATCAAAATTTAGGGACGGATGTTTAGGAATCCATCCACCCCTTTAGTCTCAAAATTCCTTGGGCCCTCAACCTTTCAAATATGTTTGTCAAAAGTTCAGTTAGAGGGGTAAATGTGCGATAACTCACTTCTTTTAATTGACAAAAATTGGATTGCACCGGATGAGTCTGGTATCGAGAATCATATTGGCTAAAATCAAATGGTGTCTGATAAACTTGATGTGGAGAACTCTGGACATTGCAAGAGTCAAAGATGGTGGGTACTTGTTGTGTATCTTGGTAATGTTGTGGTGGAGGTATTGTGGTTGAGAGACCTTTTTTTCTCTTATTCGGAGGACTTTCTGGTGCTTGAGAATTTGTCTATGTTGCGGCTATATCAATAATTCTCCCTATTCAAATGCCATATTCCAAATCTTTTTCAATTCGAAATAGCCTTGCAAAGCTATAAATGATTATGAAATACAAGTATTTATGGTATATACCATCTAGTGACTTGATGAAAAATTGAACTAATTCTTCTTCAGATAGTGAATGTCGTATCTTGGATGCTTCCCTCTTCCATCGTATCACATCCTTAAGAGATTCATGACCCATTTTCTTTACTTCGAGCAAATCTAGAAATATCGGATCAATCTTGGTGTTAAACTTGTATTGCTTTATAAAATCTCGAGCCATATCTTCCCGTGTATGTCATTTGTTAAAATCTTGCTTGACATACCAAGTGAATGCCATTCCCGACAGACTCTGCATAAATAATCTCATTATAAGAGCTTCATCATGTCCAATTCTGTCCAATTTGCTGCAATAGTTCTTCAGATGCTCGATTGGGTCTCCATGCCCATCGAAGATGTTGAATTTTGGGATCTTGTATCCCAGTGGCAGCTTAACACTTAGATGTAGACATAACTTTTTAAAACTTAGATATGAAATATTTCTGGAGCGTAATTTCTCATCCACAAACTTATCCAAATCATTGAGCTCTTTCTGTAATGTCATGAGCTTGGTCTGCTCGTTTGCTGATGTTACCATATTTTGCAAAGTGCCAAGATGAGTGTGTGTTGAAAGAATCTGTTGAGGGAGTGTATGAGTGGGGGATGGACGGAGAGGTACAATTTGTATTGGGGGAGGATCAATGTTTGTGTTAATAAGAGAGTTAGGATTGTTCGGGATGCTGGACATTTTTTCAAATTGTCTATTCTCAACTGAATCGATTGTTCAAATACCTGACAACCTTTAAGCAAAATAAATAAATTAAATACAAACGTGAGTTAACTTGCAACACAAATAAGAATGATAATATTAATAACATCAAAATGACAAATTCATTAAAAGGAAGATAATCAAATTCAAACTCTGAATTAAATGCAAACATTTGATAGCACGAAGTGTACAACAGTATGGAGCTTATTAATTCAGAATACTGCTTATGGAGTTTTAAGGAACTTGGGAGAAAGTAAAAATTTTATAATGGTGAGACCGAACCCATTAAATGAGCGCCTACATATCCTGAATGACGAATCAGGTCAACCATAGTTCACAATACAAAAAAGTTGAAAACGAGGAAAACAAATAGAAATGGTAGTTCTGCAACCTATGAGATGTCATCTCTTATTCAAGTCTCTTATTCAAATGCCTTGTTGCCAACTTTATTGGTTGAAAGTTGCACCTATTTCTTGATTGCCCTTGGCATAGTTGCTTGGTTGTGGGAATAAGTTGCGGCAATAAATTATGGATAAGGTGTGGGGATATAAAGTGATGTTGGAGCAATGGTTGAAGGCGGATGTCACATAGTCGAACTGGAGGCCTTATGAAGAAGGGTGAGTGATATGTTGGAGTATAGTTTGATGTTGGAATGACTTCTGGGGGTTAATACCATATAAGCTGAGGGTGAGGTCTTTGTGTTATCCTACCACTAATTATCAGCTTTCATATCTCTTCCTTAAATGGTGGCACTCATTTGTATCACGACCTTGCATGCCAGAATAGAAAGACCAATGCTTATTTGGGTCAAAGTCCTTGCGTAAAGGATTAGGTATGCCGTCGTTCTTTGGTTGTAAAATTCCATGTGACCTTAACATCTCAAAAGTAATTGCAGGTGGTTCAGCCAACTAAGTCATAACTTGGGAATTCCTTGCTTTGAACTTTGGAGGTTTGATCATAACTTTCCCCTTATTCTTGGATTGTGTTTTAGCCTGACCAAACTTGTTGTGCACCATCACATCTTCTATGACCGGCTCTATAATCTTTCTCTTCAATTTATTGTCGTACTACTCCAGAAAGGTGTTAACCAAATGGTTCCAAGAAACCCATTCTTTTGTGTATTTTTTTGTGTACCATATCAAAGTTGATCCAGTGAGTGTCTTAACGAAAAGTTTCATCTTAAGATTTTCACTTTGCCCAATACTCACTAGTTTGTCGAGGTATGCTTTCAAATGGTAATGAGGATCTCCAGACCCATCAAATGATGGAAAATTAAGGTCTCTTTTTCCATCTTCCATTAATTTTGCCAACTTATCCATCTCCCTTTGTTGAGCAATTCAGGCCATGTTGCTTGAGGGCTTATCTCCTCTTTCCTTTCCCTTGCCATTCTTTCCAAACCATCGAGTGATCTTTGTAGGGCTAGTGAATATAAACTTGATCCCTCTTGTACATTCTGTATGAGTGAGGTAGACAGTGTGAGAGTCGCCACAGTGTGGACGAGAGCAGAGCGACCCTTAGACATTGATTCTGGAAAACCTGGTGGCACATCAGATGAGTTTTTAAGGTCAACAACCAATCCTCTTATTCGGTCTATCTTCCTTTCCATGCTCTCCATGCTTGCCTCAAATGGAGTAATCTTATCCTAATGTGAGCAAAAATCTTGGTGTTCAATTTCATTGTTGACGAGATCAATAAACACTTTTTGGCTAGCCATATGATCTGTTTTGATGTTCAACTTTAGTCAACCTTTTGAGTAGAAGAAGTACGCAAGATGATAAAATTATTGAAAAGAGTTATCAAAGGTTCAATAGAAATATCGAAATCTTAATGGCCATAAGATAACCTAAAGTGGAGTTTGGACCTAATCTGAAAAAGCATGATTATTACGAAATGATTATGTAATCGCGAAAAGAATGAATTCAAGATGCAGTGGAAAAAACGTGCTAAAGAGAATATTTTGGATGACGCATAGGAAATGATATTGATGAAGAAAAAATAAATGTGGATTAGCTCTCCAAGATTATATGGTTTGAGCCTAAACGCAAGATATATATATATATATATAGAATGTAAGATAGATCAAGTGCAAGCAAGTGATGATTATAAAAAAATTAGAAAGTAAAACAAATATACAAGTAATTAAAACAATAATATATATCTTATATTAACATGTAGCAAATAGTTTGCGCGTTCTAATGTATTGTGACCTCTTTTGTGCCAAGAGGTAGGCCTAGCGAATTATGAAGGACGGATATGCCATAATGTGTCATCCTATTTGCTCCCACTAAAAATATAAATATTTTTTTCATTTTACAAAATGAAATATTACAAGAAATCAAAAATTACAACATATATAAAATTAGTCTAAATAAAATTCTTCTCCTTCTTTTGGCTTCTTTGCAACTCATATAAAATTTCATGTCGGATTTTTTTTCGTAATAACTTGCATCACAAAATGTTAGTTTATCCTTCCTTCCTAAAGAGAAAATAATCTACATTTTTAGGCATATAAATCTCTCAAAATGCAAATAAGTACGATGGCGTCCTTTTCAAGGTTGTAAACCCCTTTGGGACATCGAGAAAGATCAAACTATCGGTCTTAATACACCAAGGGTGTCAAGACCTCCTAGAATAATGCATGCATGACATGACCTAGATTTCTAAGAGATGGGTAGACACAAATTGAAAGATTTCTTATGTGAGAAGGCACATGGTCATATGGTAGTAAAACTATACATTCACCCCACGTATATTCCAACTCTCTAAATAGGCTTTTGAAAGGATTTTGGAGAAGTGCAAAGCATGACTTGCGTGTATAGTGTGTGATAGTGAGAGGTTTCCTAGTGAGGGAAATATAAGCGAAATGACAGTTAAAAAGCAGAACATTTAATACGTAAGAAAAAGAAATAATAAAATATACGGTTTAAACGAAACACTATTACATCAAATAAAGCAGTTAAGAAAAATAATACCAAAAGAAACTTGTTAGTCATAAAAATAATATGTAGGTAAAGATAAGAATGATTATAAAAAACGCATAAAGTAAAAGAACATAAAGGTGTAGGGAAAAGAATATACATGGAACGAACGTAAATTAAGCAACGAAACATATAAGAGGGGAAGAGAGAATAATTAAACATGAAAAGAAATTAAATCAAACAAGGAAACAAGTAAATAAATCACATATGGAAAGAAATTAATATTTTTAAGGAAATAAGTATAGGGAAAGGAAGGGGATTAACATGGAAGCAGATTAATTATTTAAGAGAATTAATAAAAGGTGAAAGGTAAGAAGTTAATCATAGAGGAAAAATTATCTAAATATGGCAACAAATAAAGGGAATAAGAGGAAAGAGATATACAAAATAATTTATAAAACGACAAATAAACATGCATGATAATATGGCTTATAAAGACACGGTTCTCTCAAACTAACAACTTGAGAGTGAAGGAACTCATGACCGACGACGCACCACTGCTCGATCAAATCATGAGGCATTCCTTGGGGGTGTTTTAATGGTTAACAGCCGTGAAACCATGCAACCGTTATCAAGTGTATGAGTGTGAAAAATCCAAGGGAAGACAATATTAAAGGATAAGAGATTAATCATAAAATAGATTAATTATTCATAAAATAAATGAAAGGTAAAAGGAAAAAAATTAATCACATTAAGAAAATAATTTAGATAAGGCAACAAAATAACAAAAGAAAAACATAATATACTACATAACAAAATTAAATATACCATAAAAATAGATATGCAAGAAAAAGAAAAATTTAACCTTAACTAATAGTGAAACAAATAAATTTTTTAAGAAAAAACAATAAGCATGCAAGACAAACACAAAATTTCCACATAAACACGAACACGTAATGGTTAGGACCTAAAATGTCTCCAGTAGAGTCGTCATGCTGTCGCATCCCATTTTTTTCGTGAAAAGCGGGATTCAACATGTGACAACTCTTGTAGGATTAACTAAATTGAAGAGTCGCCACCTAATGATTTGTGGTGCGTCAGAGCATCGTACTAAACTAATTTACACGAAAATCTGTTTGAATAGTCTACATCACCAGATTCACGCAAGAGTTCAAATTACCTCAAAAGAATGGTGTTATGCACCTTTCGAGGTCCCCAAATGTAGTTCCCGGACAGATTCATTAATATGTGGGAGAAACTAAGTTATCAAGTAAGGTCCAATCATTATTTAGCCTAAAATATATCTAAATTATTTAAATACACTATTATGAAAACAAACTAATCTTTTTTAACATTAAAATTAGAAGACCACGAAATCATTACAAAAGAAGAAGGGAGGTAAAATAAGGAAGAAGAAGGAAGCTTAGGACAATATACATATTTAAGGAGAAATCACCATTATTTTATTTTAAAAAAAACAAAATCTTATGAACAAACAAATAAAATTATTAGGAATTAGAGCGAGCCTCAAAGAGATGATTATGTATCCCTGAAAGAAATCAGGTCAAACGTAGTTCTGCAATTTAAAGGGGAGGGGGTATTTTAACCTGATGGGATCACCCTGTGCAACTAAAATAATACTTCGCAACCATTTACATTGCTCGTATTATTCAACGAGCACAGATTATCATATCCCACTACCCACCTAATTAATTAGTTATTAATCCTAAAAGCATTCTTGGAAGAAAAGAAAATAAAAGACTAATGCCCTAAATGTGCCTACCCGTCCCATACTTGATATCCGCGAGGCATTTGGACTTCTACTTTAGATTTTGGGTCTAGAGTTCTTAGGGCTGTTAAGAGTGATAAACGTCAAGCAAATAGATAAGAATTAAGCAGACAATTAACACACAAGAGGATTCAGGTAAGCCTCTATATTAAACGTATGCGTGATTTCTAATTATTAGATATAGGATTAAGCATGTTGAAAAACGACTGATTTTATTATAGGTCAAATACAAAGAAACATTAGATTCTTGCAGGTGTGGCTCTGATTAAACTACATTGTTAGACATCTTCTTACGGATTCTGTGATAGAGTATTAAGGACACAATATAGGTTATTTGATAAGATTGAGATCATGTAGGCAGGAGGGTTGTGAAATCACATGTTAACAATGTTTTCGCAAAAAATCATTACAATATTTAGTCACGAAATCAGACTCTAGTATTAATGGATTAAACAAGTTAAGTAGTAGTTAAACCCAATAAACATGGTCTCTAGCATTGATGATCATATTAACTCTTGACAGATAAAAATTTCATGCCAAATGAGTTTTGGCAGATTCTTTGACACAGAAAATTTATGACCCGATTAACTATCATCAAGCAGGATTCAAACAGATTATTGTTAAATCAGATTTAAAACCCTTATACTGAATACATATGAAACAATTCATTAAATATGCCAGTTCATTGAGATTGAACAGATCAAGAGTACCGACACTTACCGAAAATAATCCCTATAGGCAGATTTACTAATATTTAAATGTAAGGCATGCTCCGTATCAAATTATTTTAGCTCCTATAGGCATGATTTATAGTATAAATCATTAAGCCATGTTCTTCCTCTAGGCAGGATTTCTTTGTCAAATTCTTAATTAGCAATTGGGAGAAAAACGACAAAGCATACCATCCCCACCCCCCATAAACCCCTTTCCACTATTATAAGCGTTTATACAATTATTATAGAATTGAAGAAAATAAAATAACAAATTAATACAAAATAACAATAAAAAATACTGAATTAAAGAAACATCCACAATACCTCTTGCCCCGAGCGACTCTTCCTTCCAAATTAAGAATAATCTGTTAAATAGGTAATATAACAAATATGCACGTACAAACATATATTTGAGAATCCATAAGTTATAACTAATTTAGTTATATCTTTTAGAAAACAGCTATGCAAATAAGTTAAATTACAAAATTCAGGCATATATTATGAGGCCTAAGAATACACAAAAATATTTAAAGGGTTCATATTTATTATAATATGATAAAATACGAGTCCGCATATTGTATTATCAAAAAGAGGCATAGAAAAATAAACTAACCAGTTAATTAGTGAAGGATATAATTACGCAACAATCAGAAGTTTCAAAAGAGGCTTTTCCAATAATTGAGATCCGAATCTTACCACATCAAACAAGATCTCGTGGATTCCGAGCAATGCTTGTGTTGAGGCGGGATTGAAGAATTATGAATTTTTATGAATAGAGCAGTATTTTAGAAGTAAAGTAATTTTTGTGTCTATGACAGTGTACGAATGAATCCCCTAAAAGAGAAAAGAGGGCCTCCTTTTATAGCTAATCAGTAAGAAAGTCTAATGAGGAGAAAAAATATTCAAAAATCAGCTCAAGAGATTCTTATCTTAATTAACATATGAATTTAATTAGGCAGAAAAGGAGAGGACCAGATAGGGAAAATATGTTAAGAAATTTTTTTCCTTAAGCAGCATAATTGGATCAATTAAGTCTAGCTATTACAAATTACCTTATTCAAACATAAATTGGGTCAGAATGATAATTATAATTTACCATAAATAATGTCTAATGTTAAAGAAAAGAATAATCATGGAATTCTTTTCTTACTAACAGATACGAAATCAATTAAATAGCTGGCAAATCAAAGCTTACCAAAATAAACAAATACTAAAATTGTCAAGTTGAAATTCGAAGAATGGAGTAAGTATTCAGAGAATAATCAAAGAAGCCTTAATTTGCCATACTCAAAATTGTATAACAACAAGGAGCTACCAAAATTAACCAAGCACTAAGTATTCTATAATTCTGTTAAGGAAAGAGGCAATAACAGAATCAATCAAAGAAAGTTACCTTTAGCTAACCAAACCCACATATATATGGTAATTAGTCATGTGTTAAGCTAATTGAAGGAAAATCATAATCAATCGCACAAGTCTCTTTTCAATTAAAACTATTTGAATGAGTACCAAAATTCAAGTAAGAGCAAAATCATATACTCAGAATATTTTATATCCATTGTTGACACCCAATTTTGACCTACCTACGCCTTAATATGCTGCTTATATATGTATATATATAAATCCAATTTCATTCAATTTATTTAAATTATAGCCATTTTTTATTCAATTTCATACAATTTATTTCAAATCTGGCCACTTTCTATTCAATTTATGGCAATTTTAGCCACTTTTGATCAATTCTGGCTACTATTTAAATTCAATTTCAGCTATCCATTTGATTCAGCCCAATTTGCCAAACCGGACGACTCGCAACCCGACCCAGATTACACCCAACTAATCTGATCCGTCCATCTAATTTAATCCTACGATTACAAATAAACCCCACCTAATTTCCTTTAATATTCCCTCTACCCCTCTAACCCTAATTCACTTTTCATTTTCCCTCATCTTCCTAACCCACCCGCCAGACCCCCCTCTCCGGCAACCACCAGTAGCCCTCTTTACCTTTCTTCCTCCGGCGAAACACACCACTGCCAACAGCCCGCCGACCAAAAGACCACCATTATTTCCGACAATCACCAGTCGCCCTCCTCTCCTTGCTAACACCGGCGAAACACCGCCATAGTCGCACACCTCCACTACGCCGGAAAAACCCTCACCGCTGCCGCAACTCACCCCCGCCAGTCCCCGAACAGCCACCACCAGTCGCACCAGCCTGTCTCCCTCTTCCCTTTACCTTCGCACCAAGCCGGCATCCACCGAAACATCCCCCATCGCCGGAAACACCTCCCAGCCGATTCGGACAGATCTGTGATCTGGCCGAAAAGTTTTATTTATTTTTTTATTATTATTTACTGTTTATTGTTTTTTTTTTCTTTTATTTTATTTATGTATATATGTGTATATAATAAATATATCTATAAATAATATATATATGTATATGAATAATGTATATATAATAAATATGTGTATATAGAATAATATATAATAAATATAATATATATATATATATATATATATATTATAATATATATATAAATAATATATACTGTGTTCCTTTCTGTTTTCATTTATATATAATAATATATAATATATATATATATATTCCGCTCGACAGTGATAGACCTTATCCAAGAATACCCTTGTCTTCAAACAAAAATCAAAACAAAGAGAGATTATTATCTGAACTGTATAAAAATTTAGTATATAGATTAATAGCTGTATGGTGACCTTTCACCGAAGCACGGGGCCTGTCTGGACAAAGAATACTGTCGGGTCTTAAGACCATGTGTACAGGATACCTTTTTAAGGGCTCCCCGGGATAACAACAGCCCTTACCACTCCAATAAACGGGCCTTTTCAACCGGGCAACTGTACGTAGCCACTAAGGCAAATCCAAGATCTACAGTATTCTTGCCGACTGTACCACCATCTTCGAACCAAGCTATCAATATTAACACTAAATCTTTAAATTTCACATAATAAAATCTCTTGATTTTAATGAAGTCTAGTTCATCTTTATGGGGATTCAAGCAGTATGGTATTCAACATAGATAGATGTTTAGCCGGCTATAAGCTCGGCCATTACATAAGCAGCAAAAATAACAAGACAAAATTTAAAATACCTTGAGGCCGAAAGTTGTGTCCAAAGCTTGGACGATTTTTGATTTTTCTATACAAAATTCAAAATTACAAGAGGGGATTTACAAAGGTTGTGTCTTCTTAGAGAGAAGGCAGAGCAAAAACTTAGAGAGAGAGGAAAATAAAAAATTTTCTGATGCTTTACAAATGAGGCAAAGGCCTCTTTAAATAGAAAAAAGAGAATCTCTGTACAGTATGCTTTATCATCGCACAGTGACAGATATTTCTGCCAAGGGGTCTACAGGGTCCCTTATTTGTTGATCTTATCCGATCTTCTTTTTCCCTTGTGCGTTAATCATTCTTTGAACGAAATCTTCGTCACTATCTCCATTTTCTAGTCTATCTTGTTGCAAAAGCCTTTCTGGTTCTTTCAACATTTCTTCAGTGTCAATGTCTTCATCTGCTTGAGAGTCTTCATAATTTGACTGACTCTTCATAGAAGTATCGGATTTGCTGGCAATTTGTTCGAATGATTTTAACAAATTTTTCTTTACGAGATTTAAATAATCTTCGATTTGTTGGGTTTTATCTCCTGGTTGATAAGCTATCCTTCTAGCAATATGTTTTAGGGGACTGTCATCAATGGTTTCAATTTTTTCCCTGCTTTGATATTTCTTCAAAGTTTTATTAATATCATCAATGGTCTCTTGACCATAAATCTGCTTGGTTGTTGGGTCAATTTTTAACATTTTGTCCCAGAAATTGTTATAATAAGTCCGATATATGCAAGAGATTTTTTCTTCAGTATAATCGAATTCGGGAATCCGTTTATGGATCCAAGGAATAGAGAATTCTATAAAGAACATGACTTGACTGATGTTTTCTGGCCAGCTGATATGTTCTTCTCGGTATAATCGATCCAAATCAGGGGATACCTGTATCCATAAGTTATATAATTCTTTAATCTATTCAGGTAATATCCTGATAGAAGGACCGTGGAATGTCCACCAATTTAAGAACCAATTTGGTATAACCTTTTGAAATATTTTTTAGCATACTTTTATAAACCACGTATGCTTGTGTTTATCATTGTTGTAATATAAAATGTATGAGAATGCCTGAATATAATCCCAGTAGGTGAAATTCATCCTTCCTCCTTCGAGTATAACTTGTTTTTCTTTCATAGTGGAGATACCCCACTCTTCTGTGGATATGATCCTTTTTATAACAATTTTGGAGATGTTATAAACAGTCTCATCTTTATTATCTCTGAAGTGAGATATCTCTGCACTTCCAGTGGAGATAAGAATATTCTCATAATAACTTCGGGTTTTATATGATTCACCCGGAAAATATAATTTTTCCATCAAGTATTTTTGGGTTATCTCCCAAATATTATCTTTCCATTGTATATCTTTGTTTTCAAGGAAAAGTATAACTTCCCTTCTAGAGACCTTTTCATAGTTCTTTTGATCTTCTGCCGTCTCCATGGCAATAGAAGCGTAGGTATTACTTTGCTTCTTTTTTCTAGCTATATGTTGCTGTAAAGCCTCGTATAACGGGCTATCTTTTGGAATATCTTCCATGTTAATTGATGGGGATGAAACTTCCTCCCTTTGAGAAAGATTCTCGTTGATGAGAGTTCTATTTCCTCTTCTTATAATTGGATTCTGGGAAGTATAACTTCCTGAAGTTGAGCTCCGGGAAGTATAACTTCCTGTGGTATAATTTGATCTTCCTTGGTCGTTATATCAACCTGGATTTCTTCCTCTTCCTCTATTAGAGGAAGACTGAGGTGGCCATTGTGACCTCATTCTGCAATGAAAACAGATCTTGTTAGTTTTCATTTAAGAATTCTCTTGTTAAAAAGTCTGGTAGGGAATTATCACTTCCCTTTTTATATTCTATATCAAAATCAAAAGGGGCTAATTGAGCTTGCCATCTAGCGAATATAATTTTTGAAGCATCATGCTTGAAATCTTTATTAAATATAAATCTGACAGCATTATTATCAGTTCTTATTAAAAACTTTTTGTTATAAAGATCATCTTGAAATTTTAAGACACATTTAACAATGGTAAGCATTTCATGGGCCACAGTAGCATACTTTTGTTGGGCCGTAGTCCATTTTCCTGAATAATAATGAATTAAATATTTTCATGGGGATTTAATTGTTTAAGAATACCGCCGAAACCTATATTAGAGACATCGGTCTCAATAATCTTCTGCCAATTAGGATTAGCAAGGGTTAAACAAGGTAAAGAGATTACTTTCTCTTTTACCCTTTTAACAATATTAGTATGCATATCAAACCATGGAAAATTATAACCCTTTTTTAGTCTTTCAAATAAAGGAGTCAGGTCTTTTGACAAATTTTTAATAAAAGGGGAAATATAATTTAGACTTCCAAGAAATCTTTGCATCCTATCATTAATAACATCAGGAAATTTAGAAGCAAATTCAATAGATCTTTGAATAGGAACTATTTTTCCCTGGCAAATATAATGACCAAGAAATCTGACTTTGGTCTGAAAAAGACTCATTTTGGGTTTAGATATAACTAACCCATTTTGAATAATAATTCTTTTAAAAATATCTAAATGTTTATAATGCAATTCTAAAGTTTTAGAAAATACTAGAATATCATCGATATAGACAATGATAAAACTCATATATGGATTAAAAATATCATTCATGATTTTCTGAAATTCAGAAGGCGCGTTTTTCAAACCAAAAGGCATAACATTCCACTCGTATTGCCCGAATGGGACATTGAATGCCGTCCTATAAGTATGCTCTTTAAATAGCTGAATCTGCCAATATCCAGATTTTAAATCAAATTTTGAAAATATATTGGCATCATATAATCTAGACAAAAGATCCCGTTTATTAGGGATAGGATACCTAATCCACTTTAAAACTTTATTCAAAGGTTTATAATTTATTACCAATCTTGGTATACCACATTCCTTCTCTGCAGCATTGTTGACATAAAAAGTTGTACAAGACCATGGTGACTTTGAAGGTTTTATAAGACCCTTTTGTAAGAGATTATCGATCTCTTTTTTGCAGAATTCAAGTAATTCTAAATTCATCTGACAGGGTCGAGATTTGGTAGGAATATGTTCCTCTGAAAACGAGTCTTCATATGGAAGAAAAACCACATGCCTTTTTCTATTCCAAAAGGCACTCGGATGATCAGCGCATATAGAAACAGCAAATTGTTTAGAAATTATTTCAATTTTTTCCTGAATTTTTGAAGATTGTAAAATATCGTCAATGGACATGCTATAAATTTCATGTTGTAAAGATTTCATATGAAATTTTTTTTTATCAATCAAAGTATTTATATTTCTAGTAAGGGGTTCAGTTAAAAACTGAAAAGAAATCTTTTTACCCTTATAAGTAGCATCAAAGCCTCTATTATCAACATGAGTAAAAGGATAAATAGCCTGTATAAAAGGAGATCCTAGTATAATAGGAGGAAACATTTTATCTTTGACAAGAATGAAAAAATGCGGAATGCAAACCTTATTTTTACAAATATAAGCATTAGGTAGTTTATAATGTATTTTCATTCTATCACCAGATGCAGAATTAATTTTATGAGAAGTTTTCTGGTAGTATCTGGTGGGAATTATACCTTCCTGAATACAGCTCATATCTGCTCCACTATCAATAAGAGCGATTTCAGTAATTGAAAAATCATTATCAATTAAAATAGTGCACTTAACATACCATCTATGAGAGGTCACTATTTGCATCATTCCTATAAATAAATCATTATTAGGGGAAGAAATAGCCTCTTTTGTGAAATCAGAGATTTCGTTCAAATCATTTATTTCATTTAATAAAACTCCTTTTCCTTTATCATCAGTATCATGACCCATTTCAATTTGGTTCATACGATGATCTAAAATCATTTGATTTTGTTTAAGAGATTTAATCTCACTTGTTAATTTTTCAACTTCATATTTCAAATCATCCATTGAAGAAGTATAACTGGGAAGATTCATATTTTGTGGCGAGTTCTTTTGTAAAAGTCTTTTTTGAACTTCTGCCATAGAATATGGAACTTCTTCCAGAATGTCTCTTTTTTGAATAGGCTTATCTGCTGATTTTGAAATAGAGGTCATTCTGATAATTTTTTCTCTCAAATTATTATCAGTGACTTCTTTCAATAATTCTAAAATATTATCAGAAGTGATAGGTTTAAGTTCAAAATTATTTTGAAATTGAGACTGTAATTTATAAAAATCTAGGTTGTCACAAGAACAATTTCCTGTACCTGTGTCACATTTATCACAACCATTATCATCAGGTAAATCAAATAATTTAATAGAAGCTTCAGACCCAGAGGAAGAAGTATAATCACTCTCATTTTCTCTGACTGAAGTTTCATCCATGATTTTCATAATCTGTTCTTTGGATTTATCATCCAAATCCATGGCTAGAGCCTTGATTCGTTCCTTCTTGCAATTCGGGGCAATATGACCAAATTGACCGCATCTATAACACTTAATATCATTCAAATCTCTTCCAGATCTGTCTTTAACAAATCTCTTTTCTTTGCGATGTTTTCTTCGGAAATATCTTTCTTCTTTTGATCGACGATGTCGTCTTTTACCTTTCCTTTGGTAAAATTCATCCTTATCATTTTTCTTATTCTTCTTTTTCAACGAAGAGGTTGCGGTAGCACCTGCCATTCCGAACTGTTGACAAAAATCTCCTAACTGGTTCTTTTCAGTTAGTCTCTGTCTTTTAAGCTGTGCATTCAGCTTTAATTCATTACACAAGTTTAATCCTTCTTGTGTGCATACTCCAATAAGAAGTCCATAAGTATAAGTATTATACAGAATCTGGACATTATTTCCACGAAGAGTTTTTCTTACTCTTTCTGCAAATAAATATGGTAAACCATCAATAAATTTACCCTTCCAATGCTCACTATTACTTTCTGGCAGGTCCATAACCCGACTGAGAAAGGTGTCTTTATACCACCTAAATTCGCCTAGATGCTTGCATCTAAGTCCGTTCAATAGAGTACAAATATTTTCATACATATTGGTGAATCTGCCATTAAAGTGCTCGATAATAGTAAGCACTAAGGTGTAGACACAATTCTGTCTACCAGCTACTAAGGCTCTTCCTAGATTATCAATTCCAGGTTCAGACTTAACAGCATTATAGATCGCTGCTCTATCCTCGGCTGTCATGAAGTTATCTCACCATCCTCTCAATTGGCCGGTGAATCCTGCTACTATCATTCTGCAAATTACTGTTTCAGTATTCTTATCAGAAGTAGCTTTGCAGATTGTAGAATACATCAGCATACGATGCACCAGAATACTAATCTGTCTATCAGTTAGACCATCTAAATTCCATTCGTAGATGGCATCACCGTTATAACTGGTGTTGGTCTGGTTCCAATCCCTTTCTTCCACCAAAACATCTTGAGGTGTCGGTCTAGGATAATAATAAGTATCCATTCTAGGTATATCTCCATATCTTTTTCCCAACTTTCTAAGCTTATTAAGTTCAGACCTGGTTTCTTCTTTATAATCTTTTGACGGATCTAAAATATTCTCCGCAAATTCAGAAGCGAGCTCCAAAGGTTTAAGATTTAAACCTGCTAGTTTTTCATTAACTAACTTTTCTAACTCTTCTCTAGATTTAATCTTGAATCCAGTAATCTCTGGAGGTCTGTAGAAGTTTCAGGTTGACTAGGTATAACGTGAGTAGAATGAACCACCATAGAAAGGTTAGATGAAGAAGGAATACCAATCTTCTTTACTAGCTCAGTTAAATAATCAAGCTTAGAATCAAGAGAACTAATATGTTCCCCCAAAACTTTAACATATAAAGACAAATCATTATTTTGAGAAATCAAATTATTAATTTCCTTTATACCTTTGCTAGCAACATCATCATCAATAAATTTTTGAAAAGCATCAAAAGTAATACCAGTATTATTTGGTAAAATAAAAGGATTTTGTGGAGGATAAATACTCGTTATAAGCTTGCCATTATTTTCTTGATAGGTTCTTTCAAGAACTTTAATATATAAAGGCATGTAAGTGGTTATAAACCAAGGAGCAAAATATACAATTTGATTATGTAAAGCACAAGTTTCATAAAACTCTTGGGAAGTATTCCTTTTGTCATCAATGCTATAAAATTCAGTATACCAGTTTTTAAAACTTTTCTATTTATCTTGACAAAATTCATTTAAAATATGTTTTCTTGCCGGTGACCCCGGACTAAAATTAATTTGGAACTTAATCATTTAAGTTTTATTAAAATCAAAATCCATATCGGATAAAGTAGGAATATCCTTGTTAGAATTATCATCTTTAACAATATTGTTAGAAACCTTTATATGTTCAACACACTTATTACCATCAGCTGTGTTTATCGTATGGAGAGAGGCAGCACGATTTAATCTGGCCGGACCATAGATTGGTTCTAAAGGATCAATATATGAATGTCCTGCAGATGTAGATAATCTTCTATTACCAGTATAAGAATGCATGTAAGGTGTTAAAGACTTATTGTCCTCAAACTGAATACAAATTCTACCTTCAGGAGTTTAACTAACATGCGAATATTCATGATTAGTAATATCATCAGATTGTTGACTCGGAGATATAACAGAATCTAAAATCCAAGTAGAAGGAAAATCAATTTCATCCCATCCAATAAGTCTCCTAGTGGTGACTTTGGATTTAGCAAAATTTGTTTCAAAAATCATAGTCTCATTTGACATATCTGTCAATTTACATCGAGGAGTAAGAGTGGACAAAAACTTATAATAAATCCTATAAGATAAACATATAAGTTCTGATCCAGGAGCATAGTTATAACCATGAGTCTTAACATTTAATGTTAAAGCATCAAGAATATTGACATCAGATAAGGATAGTTGCAAATTTGGTTGAGTATTGAAATATACGGGACCATATGCCACCGTAGATTCAATAGAACCCATAAGAGACTGTGTAAAATTTAAATTTCTAGCATCTCTTAAAGCAGCCATAAAAGATTCAGGTAACCCTTTAAAGGTTAACGGCTTAAAAGCAATTTGAACTAAGCCTATATGCATAAAACTATATTTCTTTTTATAAAGCATAATATCACGTTCGTTCAATAAACGAATAGTTCGTTCAATAAACGAATAGTTCGTTCAGAGGAATGCAAAGCAAGAGACTGCTCAGTAGTTTTTTTATCAATTGTTTAGAAGATAATCTATCAAAGAAGCCATAATCATAAATTGTATGTATGGGAACTTGAGGAATAGTCCATTTGTTTAACAAATCAAGGTTTTGAGGTATATCTACCTCTTCAAGTCTATTATTTTTAATACTACTTCCTTCCATATTCAAATTATCTATGTTGAATCCCATCTTACTTAAATCTCCATAAATAATTCCTAGGATATATATATATATATATATATATATAATATTGTTCTGCCTTTTGTTTCATTTATATATACAATAAGTATCCGTTAATTATTTAATCATACAGTTTATTAATATGCTTGTTCATGAACTTTGTCTAATCTGGCTAAATATGTTTGAAAAGAAAAATCAGTATCCTTAGAATATATGTTTAGTCGTTCATCTTGCCATCTAATTAGAACTTTACTATTATTGCTCTAGTGTTTCTCTGTTTTACTTGAAAGTTAGAAAATTATAAATATTTATAGAAGCTGGTGTAATGGAATCTTGTTATTGTCTTGGCAGATATTCGGTCAATTAAGAAATTAATTAGCATGGTAAATGAGTAGTTTGATTTTAATCCGCATAGTAAGAATAATTGTGTATATGAATAACTGATAGCAAGTCCTTTATCTAATTCATTTTTCTTCCCCGGCTAGCATGTGACTTTGATTTTGGGAAAGTAATTTACGTTAGTTCCTCTCATATTTAATTTCTGAAAATATACATTCTTTACGATAATATAATATTTTATTTATTTGTTGGCTTTTTAAACGTAATTATTGACGACTCATTTAGTGTTTCTCTCTGTATGACCTGTCTTATTTAATATTTAATGACTAAGTTTTGTTTATTCTCAGAATATGTTAATAAAGATTTTTTTTATTATGGATCTTGATTTCTGATTTTGATTAATTAAGCTTCTGACTTATTTCATTCTCATCCCTTAATTGAATCAGTGTAAAATCTGATTTGATTTGCCCTTTATTTGATTTATTATTTATTTATTTGTTTGAGGTAAATATTACATATAGTTTCAGATTTTACTAATTAAGGAAAAGATTGGTGTGATCAATAATCTCTTTCCTTCACTAATTTAGTACTTGTTTGGTCGTGGAAAATATTGTTTAGTCTGTTGACTGATTTTCATCTGTTTGTTTAAGGAAAAGATCCCTCACTGTTTGATTTTCCCAATTATTCCTTCTTGCCCTTTCCTTAATTTTAGCATGTATTTATATATGTTAACTTTACATTGAGTTGATTTTGCTAATTTAATCCCCTCCGTTAATTGCTCTAGCATACAAATATTTGTGGTAAGATTTAATTTGATTTTTTAGGCAGGATCTTTGTTCCTGACTTGATTTAATTTATTTTAATTAGCTTTGTTAATTAAGGAAAACCCTCTAACTACCCTGTGACTAATTGCTCCCCTTCCTTAAACAATTTTGATATTCGTATTATGGTGCATTTGAAATTGATTTAATTATGTTGTGATCAAGGAAAATGTCTCTTAGTTAATCGTTTAAATATTCTCCTTCCATTTACTCTTAGGGAATCGTTAGTTTGTCTCCTATAAAAGCCCCCTTCTCTTTTCATTTTTAGGGGGGGAACACATTCATAAACGACAATACTTTATATTGCTCTTTTCTTTCTAAATCATAGTCTTGATTCCCATTTCAACATTAACATTATTGAAAAACCTTCCGTAATCGTTGCATTATTCCATTATCGATTAACTGGTTAGTGTTTCTCTATCTTAATATCAATATTATATTATGTGAACTTGTTACATGCATCATATCATAATAATTTCAAGTTTTACATGCATCGATCTGTCTGCGTCTTGTAAAATAGCATGCCCGAAAAAAAAATATCTTTCATAAAAGTGTCTGATTAATTAATTGTGTTTCTGGGAGTTTTGAGTAAAGAAAAAAAAATGTGTGTGTGCGAGTTTTTCGTGTAAGTTTGTTTAATAGGTTACCATTGACGTGGAGTAAAGATTTTCGCCGGGATTGGAGGAGCTTTAGTTTTATCAATTTAATTTTATGCATGGTGTTGTAATATTTATTTCAGTTATTTTTATTTGGTATGTAACATTGTAATCAAATACTGATTAATAGTGGAATGGGGTTTGGGGGTGGGGGGTTGTATGTTTTTTGCTTTAACTACTAATCTCACCTAGAAATCATGACACATACGTGACATTAGATATCATGCCTAATAGGATTAATACGAACATGATTATTTTGCTAGAAACCATGCCTATAGGGACTATAACAAATTTGAAACATGTGTAGGAATTATTTTGATAAATGTTGGCCCGTTTAGCATTACCATGTTTAATGATTTGTTTACATCTTGCGTATATATTGTAAAAAAGGATTATTAATAACCTGTTAATCACTCATGTAAAAATTATGAATGAAAATGATTGTATGCCTACCATCGTAACGTATCGTTAGTCTTAGAAACTATGGCTATAAAAAATGAATAACAACTTACAATAGATTGTACTCACATTTGGAATTTGCTTTTAACCCATTATTTGTAAGTTGTTTATAATCACACCTACCTAATTAAACAAATGTTGTACTCATAGGTAATAATTTGATTAACCTAAAGTGTGTTTGCTCAATATAACGCATTAACGAAAGTCTTGCTTGTAAGATTTAACCTGTTATCACTTATCTCAACTTTACTTAATCATGCTGGAAGTGCTATATAAATATCGCATAGGATCATACATTGACATAATCTGATTAGTATACATTGCATTTATATGCTAAATGTATAAACATGATAGTTATGCATTAGAAAACATGCATATAGGATTTATCTTCGGAATCATGCCTGTAGACATCGCCTTTGTTTATTTTAATGAAAGAGGCTTATATGAAACCTTGCTAAGCTACCTTCAAATTTGTTTGTTAATTGCTTGTCGTTTTTTTTACAACCGTAGCATTTTAGACCCAAAAAATCCAAAGTAGATGTCCAATGCCTCTTGGACTTTAAGATCGGGTGGGTAGGCAAATATTAGGACGATAGTCTATCACATAGCACGTTTTAGGTTAATAATCAACTAGGGGGTAGATGGGAAATGATAGTCCGTGCTCGCTGAATAATACGAGCAATTCAAAAGATTGCGAAATATTATTTAAGTTGCACGGGGTGATCCCATTCGGTCAAACATTTCTAAACGTAGAACTACGTTTGGCCTGATTCCCTTAAGGGATACGTAGGCTCCTTACCAAGGCTCGGCCCCCTTAATTAAATAAATGATTATTCGTTTGTTAGTTTATTTTAACAAAAAAATTTCTGGTTTTATTGCTTACTGTATTTGCCACAACCTTTATATTTATTGCTTTAAGAAATGTAACAAGATAAATTTCCTTTAAAATTTATTCTTTTATGTCGCTCATTTAGACAGGATTTAATTCTTCATTGTTTGCTTCTTTCATCAACCACTTTAAATGCAACAATATAGGTTAAAATCAACTTTTGTGGCTCACTTAGATAATTTTCCCCATTTAATGAGTCCGGCCGGAAATCACATTTGTGGACCTTGAAAGGTGCCTAACACCTTCTTTTTGAGGTAATTAAAGCCCTTGCCCAACTCTGGTGACTTAAGTAATAAAAAATAGACCTTTAGCTTAGAACGGTGCCCTAACGCACCTTAATTCGTTAGGTGGCGACTCTTCTATCATTCACCCTTAAGAGACGTCCCATGTTGTATCCCGCTTTCCGCGAGGGAAAAATGGGGCGACATCCATAAATCCAAATTAAACAGAGAAAAACAATCAAAGCTCAATGGTAATTTTGCCACAATTCTCTCATGCTCAGCAAATAAGATTCATGGAGAGAATCTCAAATTCAAATTCGAAATTAAATAGAAAAGATAAAGATTTTAAATGGGTGTAAAATCGTCACAGTACTATACAAGTAAGAATCAGAAATTAAGATAAGTATCAAACAGAGAGTTCTATCTGTACCAAGATGTACAGGTACACACATATATGTACGAAAGCATACAAAATTTAATAACGATTGATTTTCAAAAAATATTTAACAAGATTAGGGCAGCAGAAAACCAAATTCATAAACATGAGAGTTTTCATGTTATTTAAACAACAAGCAATAGGTAATAATCGAGATAATAAACCAATTAACAACGAATCATGAATGAGAACAAGATAAATAAATAAAAGAAGTAGATCCAATTAATAGAAGAAGAGGGGCGTTTGGATAGTGTTTCGCCGGTGGATGGCGGCCTGATTTGGGTTACTTTCTGGCCAACCGTGGTTGTTCGCTGGAGTTCACGTAAGGAAACAGAGAGGAGAGCGACTGGTTCGGATGGGGAAGAGAAAGGTGATGGCGACACAAGAGATAGGGAGATGGAGAGGAGGGTGCCGCGGCGGATGGTTTTGGTTGCCGGCATCTGCTGCCAGTCATTGGTGGCTGGGTCGAAGAGTGAGAGGGAGAGAGGAGATAGGGAAAAGGGAGACATTGCCGGAGTAGTGGTCTTCGACGGCTGCCAGAAATAATGGAGAGAGAGGGACAGGGTGGCGGCGGATCTGGTTGAGAGGGAGTGAACAATGGGCCGGAGAATTAGGTTTTGGGGTGTAATGTAATTAAAAAGGAAAAGAACTGCGTTTTATCTGGACCGTTGGCTCAAATAAAATAAAGGACTGAGATTAAGTTTAGGTTAAATGGGTCGAGTCATGGGTCGCGGGTAGGGTAAATGGGTAGAAATTAATTGAATTTGAATTGGGATTAAAAATGTGGCCAGATTTGATAAAAATAAGCTAAATTGATAAAATTTAGGTATAAAGTATAAATTAGTTGAAATTGAAATTAGCTGCTATTAAATTAATAAAAATACTACACTTGTAAATGAATTAATAAATCGATAATATAATAGTTTAATTTATAATAAAATTATATAAATTTCATTATCAATATAAATAAATTATGAAATTTAAATAAAATTATAAAAATATTATTATATAAATAGTTTATAACATTTAAGTAAAATTATACATTTTAAAATAGAGGCTTGTTTAATTGAAACTATATATGTGTATATATTTATATGCAATATATTATACACAATATAATTACATAACATTAGAAAATTAATAAATTGAAACTAAATATAAATAAATATTATAATTTAAAATAATTTTACAAAATTTAAAAGTTATGTTAATAAATTATCAAAATATTCTTAATGCGAATTAGGTAATTACATAAAAAATGTAATTTTTAAAAATATGCATATATAAGCAGCATATACAGGCGTAGGGAGGTTAAAATTGGGTTTCAACACTCATCATATTAGGTATGTGTGCTAAACACAATTTGTTGACATGTGAAAGCACATGAATATTATTTCGATCCAAATCATATAAGGTAAACTTATATTTGTCTTTGCCGAAAAATGTGAAGTTTTACCAGTCTGGCCACCAATACTACTCCCTTCTCCTTCGGAATTTTATGTTTTTAGAATAATATGAAAAAATTATTATAGGTTAAATTAATTCTAAGAATTGTTAAATTGACTTATAATGGTCGAAGTTATCTTTATCGATCTTTGGAGGTATATAAACGATGATAATTGTTAAGACTCTTCTTCCCCATCTCTCTTAGCGCATCTTAGGGTTTATTAACGTGAGCCTCTGCTTGGAATAGCAAGAGGAAGGAAAAAGAAACTGGAGAATTCGCCTCATGAACTAAAACCTAATATTGCAAATGTTAATGAAAGAAATTAGGAACTCAATTGCCTGACCCAGGGGAAAAGCAACGGAACAGTGTTCTTTGCCAGTTATTGTGGACTCAACAAAGAAACATCATTTTCTTGTGGGGGGATCCATTGGAGCACTAATCATCCCTCCCTATAAGAACATAAGGAACTAGGACGCCACTTGCGATCGCCTCCAGATCTGTGGCAGAGACTACGAAGACTATAATTGAATGTACATAACTACGCTACAACAAGTCCAATTGAGCATATAGCTACAACTATAACTTCGATTAAAGCAACACATAGGCATACTGATGTACTTACTGATGCCAAGGGCATGAGGGTGCTAGAACCATTGATGTGTTACAAGAAAACCAAAATGATGAGAAGGGACAGACGAAGTGGGATACTCACTTTTAAGGTAATCGACTTAATGCTAAAGGGATGACACTCAACTATGTAGTCCATGTGATAAATAATAGGAAGAAAGTGGTAAAATTACGCAAGGATGAGATAGCGCTGCAGATACAAAGTGTAACCACCCCTGTGTCATTACGAAGGAAAACTGACTTAGAACACTTTAAAAGGGCTAGAATATGAATAAAGAAGTGTAGTGGAGTGAGCTACTAAAAGTTGATGGTTTTAGGGGAGCTATTGGTTACAAGGGACCGCTGCAGTGGTAGTCTTTCCACTACAGCAAGACCGTGGTAACGGTCGGAGTCCTGCCGTAATGGATCGAGAAAGTAACTGACGGATCCGCGGTTGCGGTGTCCCAACCGCCATAGCGAGTCCGCTGTAGCAAAAAAGTGATCATTGCAGCGGACGCTGGGAATCAAAAAGTGGGTTTAAGTGGAATTTCTGGAGTTAAACCTTATTATTTTCAAAATTCGATATTCGAAGAACTGAAGGCGATTTTCCCCCAGAGCAGGCGAATTTCTCTCTAAAAGTAAGAACCTTGACTTGATACCTTTGCACTTGATTACGTAAACACCTAAGAATCAAACGGGAACCTTTAATGGTGAATTTCTAGCTAAAAACCCTAGGTTTGTGAAACTAGGGCTACGGTTATCAGAATGATTGAGTGTTGATTTCTAAGCCTAAAAATAGTAAATTAACACTTTCTAGGGTGAATGTGATTATAGAATATTATTTTGGTGATAGTTTGAGACCTAGAATTTGGTGAATTTGAAACCCCTAACCTTAAAAACTGTTTTAAGAGGGTTAGAGGAGTAATAACTTCATGAACTAGGTTCGAATGATCATTGTAGATTTGGGTTATAATAATTTAGCCTATGATTATCAAATTAAACCATAAACAATGAGTAGAATGGAGTGGGTTGGGTTCCCAAACCTTTTGAATTGAAGAAGTAGCCTATTGATTGATTTCTTAATGTCTTATTCCTAGAATTGAACATTCCGAAGCATTGAGAAAAGGCATAGCTTCCGCGGAATAGTTGCATGCTCTAGTTCTGCAATTCAGGTAGGTTATGGCTTACCTTTATGTTAGGCTATAATTAGTGAATCGTATACGTGTGTACTATTGATGTACAATCGATGAGGGTAGAGGAATCATAAAATATGATGACTTGATGAAATGCTTGCAGTGACATAACTATGAAATTGAAGGATTAATCCTAGGTATGAGAACATATGGGAAAGTAAAAATCTAATTGATGATTAATAATTGGGGGGGGGGGGGGTGCACTCTTAATGTGATGTTCTTGACAAGTACTCTTGATTAGATATTTTTGATAATGTGTCCTTGATATTATGATCTTGGTAGTGGAGTCTTGATGTGATATTCTTAATAACAGGTGTTGATGACATTTGAGTGTAATTATTTTTGATGGTATATTTTGATGGTGTATTTGATAGTATAAATTATGAGTATATCTTTGTGCATGTGTTGTATAAAAGGAGAGGAACAAGAATGAAGCGAGGTGAATAAACTCAATGGGGTTATGTGAATTTGTTGGTTCCCTTTTGTATGCCATGAATTGCAATTAACTAGCTTGGAATGAACATGAGTTAAGGAAAGAACAAGTAAGTGTAAGAATTTGTAATTAACCAGGTTGAGTGATTCAGACTCGATTTTATCTAATTAATCTTATGTGTTGATGAATTGAATTGAAAAAATAAATAAAAATACAAATGAGGCATAGTTTTACCCGAATAGACTGTCTTAAGATGAAAGATCATAGAACTAAGGGATAAATAAGGTTGAAAGAACTTGAATGAATGATGAGTCCCTAGGTAATAAGAGGGCGGACAAATTTAGCCTGAAGAATTGTGAGTAATATATTTACAATGGCTTGGTTTTGAATTTTGATTGAAGCGGGAGTACGTGTTTAATAATTGATAACTAATACATTAACGAGTAATGGTATAGGAAGAATCACTTCTTAAACTAGATAACTGGTAAATGTGGTGAGTTGTGGGTATAGCAAATGGATCTTTATACCTTGATCGTATAGAATAATATTGATACGTTATATGATTGTAGATGAGGTTTGAGAAGCTCAACGCGATAATTGTCATGGTGAGAGTTGAGGGATATTGAGATAAACAATGTGTGCTTATGTGGTGTCATATGTGTTGACCTAATGAAATACTTGATGAATTGTCCTGATGATTGTTGATTTATATACCTTGTTGAGTGATCACCTGAGTTGAATGAGTGTAATTGCATGATAAATATGCTGCTTGTTATTCATTTATTACTTCTTTCTAAATGGTCACATGAGTTGGCAAAGAATAATGTATGAAATGCTATGTTGAGGATCTGTGGTTGATAAATGGGTATGCTGAGTTATCATACGAGTTGACTAGTTGATATCATGTTGCATATGTTGATGAGCAAGGGATAATAAATTCATATCCGGTGGTGAACGTAAATAAGATTGCTAGTATACCTTACGCTAAGATGAGAGGCTAGTGTCAGAGGTGAGCATCCGGACGAGCGAAATTATATGTGTATGAGTACTTGAATATGAGTGGCTCATGCCCGAAGTGAGCATTCAGGCAAGCAGCATGAATGGATACATAGATAGGTATGACTAAATGTTCATATAGGTGCCTGTACAGATATGAGTACACAAACAGGTATGATGAGAGGTCCATACGGCTGGGTATACAGTACATGAATTTCTAGAGTCCCCTGCAGGTCATGATTGGAAGGGCAGGAATAAGACCCTTTCGCATGTGTATACAGTGATGTGATGAAGGCATGTGCCCGACACATTACCGGTGGTATGATAGTGATATAGATCAGTAAAGGTATGTCATGATATATATACGGCTATGAGACAGAGATCAATACAGGTATGTTTGATATACATATGACTGTGAGACAGAGATCTGTATAGGTATGTTTGATATACATGTAGTTGTGTGACATAGTTCAGTGACAGGTATGACATCGATATGGGTATAGATATTTGATAAGATGAAATTAATGATGATACTTCTATTTACTGTATGTATAGTGTGCATGTGATCTGCCACATAATTGTGTCTTACTTATATATTAAGTCTTGGTATTTGATGAAATTGATTGTGTATGAGTTAATATTTGCATGCTCAATCGTTGTGTAAATATGATTTATGTATTATTATCGGGTTACTTTTGACTGTGAGAATGTTTCATAAAAAAGGAGAATAAATTGAATGATTGTGATAAGATAAAAAGTGGTGAAATTTATAATTAATTGAGCACAGATTGCTGTAATTTTTGTGTGATGTTAGACCTTGTGTAATTGATGAGGTGTTGAAAGAAGTAAGGTTGCCAGCAAAATTGAGTTATTGCCTAGAACAGTACTGCTGCAGGGATAGAATTTCTGCTGCGGATTGGTGTATAGACGTCCATATCTAATCTTCGAGAAGCTATAAGGCATCTAGAAAGTTCTCACTGTATTCTTTCCTATCGTGTCATCTGAGCGTGTCAATTACCTAGTTGAGTCCAATTGGTATATGAAAGATTCCAATTGGTATCTATAAGATTTTAATTAGTATCTGGCGACGTAGCCATGCTGACGTTGAGTTGATGATGAAGTGTGAAATATTAATGATACTAAAGCATAATAAGGGTAGCAAAGGGAGATCAATGTTGATCGGAGGGACGAATATCCCTCTTTGTGTTCTGCTCAATGAGTTTCGCTGCAGCGAACACTCTACAGCGAGAAGTGGATCTCTATAATGGGTCCGCTGCAGCGGACAACTGCTAGACAGAATCCAATCCCCTCCTTGTTTGGAAAATTTTCAGTTATGCCAAAGGTGGTGAAACGAGTATATGTGTATATGAGAACTACGATTTATATAAACATGGAGCCAAAACAAGGCTATTGTCATTCCAAGGCCCCAATGGGAACCCATACCCCAAACATAGAGAAAAAGATAAAACCATCCAACAAACAAGCAAAAAGAGAAATCGTTCAGCATTTGGCCTTTGAGAGTAGGAAATATCTGAGATAAAGGGGAACACTGGGAGAGAAATACATTATGACCCTGAGTAGTTGGTGGCCTCGTTGCTATCATCGGCTGGGTCACTGGCCTCCTCATCTTCACCACCACTAAGGAAGGAGTACTCTGAGATATTTCTCGGGGACAACAGGGGAACCCTAAGGCCTAGAAGGAGGGTGAAGTAGATCTTCACCCCTTCCACATGCAGACGAAAAGCTAGTCCCAAAATCGTCTTTTCTTCTTCTCCTTCTCTAGATCCTTCAGAGCTCAACATTAGCCTAGGCTAATGAGGTAACCATTTCCTATAAGCCCTCAAAGTCCACAAAAACTGTATGAGATGACACACCTCCGTGGGGCAGTCTAGGCAACCCACCCATTAACTCTCGCTTAGCTGCCAAATCAGCCTCCATTCGCTGGAAGGGTCCAGTGGGCCCGAAAGAACTAGCCCCATCACTGTTAGGGTCATCACCGTCATCCTCTGCGTCAGTCTTCCTCTTCTTCCTGCCCCTTCCATGCGCACCTTTTACCCTCAAGGGATTGAAGGGTGCATCAAACCCCAGCATACAATCCCTCACCTTCTAAGGCATACCTGCCTGCTGATAGAGTATACCGGTGAGGGAGGAAAATGGCAAACTGGCCCCGCTCTGGGCTTGAAAAAGTTCAAATCACCATCCCGCCCTAACTCCACCATTTCTAGAGCAAAAACCTTAGAAAATAGCCTATAGGAGGACAATTTAGATTACTTGAAAATATAAATACTAATAGAAGTGGCATTCATGAGACTCTTTCCCAGTTAGGGATGTGGGGATGGGAGAATTAAGTTCGTGTGTTGGGCCCGTGTAGTTATCCTATTAGCCTTGTAGGACCTCCGAAGATAGGGTCGTGTAAAGTTCTGGTTAACTCCGATGGTGATAACAGTAAGACCATGGTAGGAAGGGTATAATCATAATTATGACCCCGCGCGAATTTGGGACTGTGATGCGATAGAAAACCCCTACATATCGTGTGAGGCTGTTTGGGGTCGAATGTTGTTTAATTTAATATTTGATGTAACGATTCGTATGTCATTATGAAGGAAAACTAACTTGGAACACTCTAAAGGGGCTAGAATATGAATAAAGAAGTGTCATGGAGTGAGCTAATAAAAGTTGGTGGTTTTGGAGGAGCTACTCGTTACGGGGGATCGCTGCAGTGGTAGTCTTTCTGTTGTAGCAAGACTGTGGTAACGGTCAGAGTTCCATGTAACGGATCGGGAAAGTAACCACCAGATTCGCGGTAACAGTGTCCTGACCACCATAGTGGGTCTGCTGCAGCGAAAAAGTGACTGATGTAGCGGATGACCGGAATCAGAAAGTAAATCTAAGTGGAATTTCTGGGGTTAAATTCCATTATTTTCAAAACTTGATATTTGAAGAACTAAGGCGATATTCCTCCAGAGCAGGCGAATTTCTTTCTAAAGGTAAGAACCTTGACTTTCTACCTTTCCACTTGATTACATAAACACCTAAGAATCAAGGGGGAACCTTTAATGGTGAATTTCTAGCTAAGAACCCTAGGTTTTTAATACTAGGGCTAGGGTTATTGGAATGATTGAGTGTTGATTTCTAGGCCTAAAAGTGGTAAATTAACACTTTAGGGTGAATGTGATTATAGAACATTGTTTTGGTGATAGTTTGAGACCTAGAATTTTGTGAATTTAAAACCCCTAACCTTAAAAACTGTTTTAAGAGTGTTAGAGGAGCAAAAACTTCATGAACTAGGTTCGAATGATCATTGTAGATTTGGGTAATAATAATTTAGCCTATGATTGTCGAATTAGACCATAAACAATGAGTGGGTTGGGTTTCCAAACCTTTGAATTGAAGAAGTAGCCTATTGATTGATTCCTTATTGTCTTATTCATAGACTTGAAAGTTCGAAGGCATTGAGAAAAGGCAAAGCTTCCGCGGAGTATTTGCATGTTCCAGTTCTGCGATCAGATAGGTTATGGCTTACCTTTGTGTTAGACTATAATTAGTGAACCGTATACATGTGTACTATTGAGGTACAATTGATGAGGGTAGAGGGATCATATAATATGATGATTTGATGAAATGCTTACAGTGACATAACTATGAAATTGGAGGATTAATCCTAGGTATGAGAATATATGAGAAAGTAAAATCTAATTGATGATTAATAATGGGGGGGGGGAGGGGGTGCACTCTTAGTGTGATGTTCTTGAAAAGTACTCTTGATTGGATATTCTTGATAATATTCCTTAATTTTATGATCTTGATAGTGGAGTCTTGAGGTGATATTCTTAATAGCAGGTGTTAATGACGTATGCTTGTAATTGGTTTTGATAGTATATTTTGATGGTGTATTTGATAGTATAAACTATGAATATATCTTTGTGCATGTGTTGTATAAAAGGAGAGGAACAAGAATGAAGCAAGGCGAATAAACCCAATGGGGTTATGTGAACTTGCTGGTGCTCTTTTATATGCCATGAATGAGAAGGTGAACCGGTGTGTAAATTAACTAGCTTAAAAGAACCTGAGGTAGGTAAAGAACAAGTAAATGTAAGAATTCGTAGTTAATCAGGTTGAGTGATTCATATTCGGTTTTATCTAATTAATCTTATGTGTTGATGAATTGGCTTGAAAAAAAATTATACATACTAATGGGGCGAAGTTTGACCCGAATAGACTGCCTTAAGATAGAAAGTCATAGAACTAAGGGATAAATAAGGTTGAAAGAACCTGAAGAATGATGGGTCCCTAGGTAATAAGAGGGCTGGTAAATTTAGCTTAAAGAATTGTGAATAATATCTTTACGATGGTTTGATTGTGAATTTTGATTGAAGTGGGACTACGTATTTAATAATTGATAACTAATATATTTATGAGTAATGGTATTGGAAGAGTCACTTTTTAAACTAGATAACTGGTAAATGTGGTGAGTTTTGGGTATAGCTAATGGCTCTTCATGCCTTGATCGTGTAGAATAATATTGATATCTTATATGATTGTAGATGAGGTTTGAGAAGCTCATGCAATAATTTTCGTGGTGAGAGTTATTGAGATAAACAATGTATGCTTATGTGGTGTCATATGTGTTGATATAATGAAATACATGATGAACTGTACTGATAGTTATTAATTTATATACCTTGTTGGGTGGGAACCTGAGTTGACTCAGTGTAATTGCATAATAAATATGTTTCTTGTTGTTGATTCATTACTTCTTTCTAAATGATCACATGAGTTGACAAAGTATAATGTAAGAAACGCTATGCTGAAGATCCCTGGTTGATAAATGGGTTTGCCGAGTTGCCATACGAGTTGACTGGTTGATATCATGTTGCATATGTTGATGAGCGAGGGATAATAAATTCTTATCCTGTGGTGAACATGAATGAGATGCTGGTATACCTTACGCTATGATGAGAGGCTCATGTCTGAGGTGAGCATCCAAACGAGCGAAATTATATGTGTATGAGTACTTGGATATTAGTGGCTCGTGCCCGAGGTAAGTATCCGGGCGAGCAGTGTGAATGGCTACACAGACAGGTATGACTAAATGTTCATATGGCTGAGTGTGCGGATATGAGTACACAGACATTTATGATGAGAGATTCATACGTCTAGGTGTACAATACATGAATTTCTAGAGTCCCCTGTAGGTCATGACTGAAAGGGCAGAAATAAGGCCCTCTCGCATATGTGTACAGTGATGTGATGGAGGCGTGTGCCCGGCACATTACTAGTGGT
The DNA here is from genome assembly GCA_035772735.1 of Datura wrightii. Lineage (NCBI taxonomy): Eukaryota > Viridiplantae > Streptophyta > Magnoliopsida > Solanales > Solanaceae > Datura > Datura wrightii. The sequence continues at coordinate 12,539,505 of JASDFA010000001.1, forward strand.
ATAATGGTGACAGAGATCAGTAAAGGTATATCATGATATACATACGACTATGAAACAGAGATCAATACAGGTATGTTTGATATACTTATGGCTGTGAGACAGAGATCAGTGCGGGTATGTTTGATATACATATGAGTGTGTGACAAAGTTTAATAATAGGTATGGCATCGATATGGGTATAGACATTTGATAAGATGAAATTAGTAATGACAGGTCTATTTAACGTATGTTTATTGTGCATGTGATCTGCCGCATAATTGTGTCTTACTTATATTAAGTTTTGGTGTTTGATGAAATTGATTGTGTATGAGTTAATATTTGCATTCTCAATCATTGTGTAAATGTGATTTATGTATTATTGTTGGGTTACTCCTGACTGTGAGAATGTTTCATAAAAAGGGAGAATAAATTGAATGATTGTGATAATATAAAAAGTGGCGAAGGTTATAATTAATTGACCACAGATTGCTGTAAGTTTTGTGTGATGTTAGACCTTGTGTAATTGATGAGGTGCTGAAAGAAGTAAGGTTTCTAGCGAAGTCGAGTTACTATCTAGAATAGTACCACTGCAATGATAGAGTTTTCGCTGTGGCGAGACCGCTACGATGGTCAAGTTATCTATACAACGAGGCTTGAACAGTGTGCAGGCCAGCCTTTGTGGCTAAGATGGATAGAGAGATATGGATGGATAGTTAAATAATTGCGTAAATGAAGAATAAAGAAATTGTCTTGATAAATTATTGTATGGTTGTTTAAACTGAATTATTGATTGCATATTAATTTTATGTTATTGCATAAACTAATTGTAGTCGGCCGATGATGCCTACCAGTATGTGTGGTGTACTGATACTACTCTTGCTACACCTTTTCTAGGTATAGATTGTGGTAGGTTGAAGTTTCAGGATTGACGTGGCATACTCAACATCAGCTTCCTCATTTTCTCCGCAAGCGAAGCTGTGCCTTTTTTTTTCTTATCGATATTTAGTTTAGAGATCTTGTACCCGTCTAGATTAGATCTTTGGGAGAGTCAGTTTTTCAGAGATTTTTTATGGTGTAATTTCGTTGGCTGTTTTACAAAAACTTATGAAATAAAGATATTATTTGAATTAAATTTTCCGCATGTTGTTTTGGGAAAAAAGGGTTCTCCCATTGAAAATGAATCCAGTAGGTACCTGCACGGCTTACCCATTTGGGGTCGCGACACAAAGATAGAAACATGCTCTTATTTTATATTTGATGGATACTTCCCTACCACCGCAGGACTTGAGAGGTATATCTATGCTCAAGGAATTACATTGGTAAACTGACAGTGTACAACCATAATGATGGGTATTTCTTAGTGAGGTTTGCTAGCATGGATGATAGAGATGAGGTTCTATATTCTAGACCACATGCTAAATGACAAGCTTGTTATTGTTAAACTTTGGGTTCCTAATTTTAATCTTAGCAAGAAGGCTTGCAGACAATTCCTATATGGGTGAAATTTCTAAATCTCCCTCTGAATTATTGGGGTGAGCAGTCCTTAAGCAGAATTGGAAGTGGACTAGGAATACCTCCATATATTGATGAGTTCACCACTAAAATTGAGATGATATCTTATGCAAGAGTTCTGATTGGAAGTGGACTGGGAATACCTCTATATATTGTCAAAGTGGAGGATTTTCAGCCAAAAAGTGATGTGTGAGTAGATCTCTGTAAACTATTCTATGTGTCTACAGGTTGGGCATAAATGCTTCCCTGTAGAACCTCTAGCTGAACCATATATCTAGATATAGAAACTAAAGCAATAACAATAAAAGGAGTGGCATCTTAAACCAATTGAGAAGAGCCAGTTATCAGTACCGCCTGTGCTCCCAACACAGGTATATGTTACACCTCAACAACTAAAATTCCTCTAGTTGTAGTGAATATACCAGTAGCAAGTAACATGCCTAAGACGATGTATCTAGTGACATTGAGAATCTCATCCATCCAATTGGGAAAACTAATGCACATCCTACTAAGCTGAAAGTCTAGGAGGACATTTGGCAGGAGATAAGGGGTAAGACAAAAGTGAGAAGCCTTCGAGGATCAATGCAACTAGCTGCTCAAAAGAACAATATAGATGAGCCCACTTTTGTCAAGAATACTGGACAATGTAGAAATACAGGGGTGACAACCAACACTACATTATCTACATGAAACCTATTTCATGGAACTTTAGAGGACTAAATAAAGTTCACAAGCAAAAAGAGGTTATAAGGTTTATTACTAGAAATAATGTTAGTATTTGAGCTTTTCTACTGCATAAAATTATGAAGAAGATTGCACCTGGATGGCTTTGGCTTGGAAATTATGCCCCCAGTGGTAGGGGAAGAATATATATCTTATGAAATTCTAACTTCATAATTATAACCCCCGGGCATGTTTCCTCAATTTATTCATACTGTAGTTGATTTGAGGAACTTGAACCTTATCACTTCTATATATGATATGCACACAATTACAGATATGAAGGATATGTGGACTGACCTGAGAAACATTCACAATTGTCAACAGTCTCCTTGGCTTGCTATAGGTGACTATAATACAGAGAGAGCAGCAAAAAACAAAATGATTGGTAGCCAAGTTTTGAAAACTGAAATTAGGGATTATAATAAATTCTTGGAGGACATTGGTATGACAATTCTTAGAAGTAAAGAGTACATATGGGCAAATGGGCACACTTACAATAGAATTGATTGGGAATTGGTGAATTCTTTATGTGATGTCAATGCCTCAACTTGAAGTCCTAATCATGAATCTTGGATGCTCTAACCACTCCCATTTGAGTTTGATCCAGTCACAAGAGAAAGGTAGAAGACCAAAACCTTTTAAGTTCTTGAACCACCTGATTGGTCATGGGGAATTTTCACAACAATACAAGATGCTTAATTGAAATAGTATGGGAGGTGTAAGATGACAGCACTATGGAGGAACCTCAAAAAGGTGTAAGTGGATATGAAAAATCTAAACACCACTGAGTTTGGAGGGGTAAAAGATATAAATTCAAACTTGTATACACCAACTCCTAACTATACAAGAAGACATGAGATCTCCAGGAAAACCTCTTGAAAAGATAGAAGCTGAGAAGGAAATTAAGCTCAACCTTGAGAAATGGTTTAGAGTGGATGAAAGAATCCTAAGACAAAGATCAACGGTTTAGTGGATGAAATTAGATAATGCTAATAATGCCCTTTTTTTGCTAGTCTTACTCAAGAGTATTAGTGATATGAAAACACCAGGATGTGATGGTTTTAGTATTTTATTCTTTGTAAAATGTTGGCACATAGTTGGTGATGATATTAGAGATTCTGTCCAAAAATTCTTTATAACAGGGAATATGTATGAGCTATAAATCGTACTACAATGACCTTGACTCCTAAAGTCCAAAATCCAGACAAGATCACTAAATACAAACTAATATCCTATTGCACCCCTCTATATAAGATTATATCAAAGGTGTTAATAATTAAACTTCAAAAAGTGATGGACTGGCTAGTTGACAAGACTTAATCTGCTTTTGTCCTTGAAAGATTGATCAATGATAACATCATTTTGAGTAATGAACTTGTCAAAGGATATGAAATGTAATATCACCACCAGTAGTTTACTATATTGAACCTGGTTCAATTATATCGCACACACAAGAAACAACAGTAAAGAACACACCAATATAATGTGAAAAACCTCCTTGCTCAAGGGAGTAACAAAAACACGACCTAGCACCTAGGATTTTATTCAACTGATGAGCAAGTTTAGATTACAACCTTGCAATCAAAGGGACTAACTCTAGTACCTCAAACTCCACTAATTACCTCTACCAGTAACACGATTTCTCAACTCACAGATCGAGTTAGAAACCTTCTTCTAACCTAAAAACCACTGATAACTCTCTCTCACAATATTTGACAGTTGTAAAGAAAAGCTTTATTGCACAATACTCAACTGTCGTAAAGAAGAAGAAGAAAAATCTCTATTACAAAGTCCTATTTATAAGTCTCTCTTGGCCACCTTGATTCTTGATTGTTGTTAGGTTTTCTTCTTTTCTTGCCCACAATAAATTGGATTTCTCCTTTTCTTATTCTCTTCAAATAGGATTCTCTAATAGTTACTTCCTTGTTGGAGTCCAGCTGTGTTTCCCTTTAATTGCGGCATAAGGACTCCTTTTGTCACCTGTTCTCTACGCACGTACCATGTTGACTAAAGTCAACATATGCCACCTATACATCAGAAATAATACATAGCTATCCATATCAGCTTATTGCACAGAAGATTGTACCTGGTCCATGTTATCATGTCACAGCCATCTAGAACACTTTTTGTCAATCATCAAAACAACAATATGAGTATGTAACAAATTCCCCCTTTTTGATAATGACAAAAACCATAAACTTTTCAAAATATCCCTCCCCCCTTTTGACATTATTAAAAAGAATTAAGTTAGAAAATTTAGCAGTTTGCAAAGAAATTTAAAAACCCATAGCCACTGGGGCAACACTAAACAAAACAGGCTAAACAAACAAGAGAACTAAAGGAAGAGATGATATAAGTCATCCAAAAGTGCACACAACCAGGCATATATCAAGAAAAAATCAACAAAAGACACCAGTACCAATGTAAACATAAGATATTGAAATTGTTAATAGCATAGAGCCATAAGAAGGGATAGAATAAACAACAAAAAGAGGGGAATAAGAGCTAAGATTTTTCCATCAAGGAAAGAAGTTTGCCAATGCGACTGTTATGCAGGGTCTGCTCATTAATGAGGAGATCTTTAAGAGAAGAGATCTCAGCATGGGCTGCAGAAACTTCTCCCTTAATCCTGGCATTTTCAGCCTCCAACTCAGACACTCGAGCATTAGCCAACTGAAGATCAAGAATCATCTAACCAATTGGCCCTTTTCCTTTGGAACCAGGTGCAGGCGACACCAACTCACATTCTTCCAAAGTCTTGGAATCAAACATGTCCATCTTAGACCCCATCTTACCAGATGACAGAGGAACTCGATAAGCTTCAAACACCTTAGTTAAAAAGAACCCATAAGCCAACCCATGAGCCCCTCTGGCAGGATCAATAACCCTAGCCATATGACGCAACATCAACAATGGAAAATTAACCTTTTTATGATTATCAAAAGCACCCATAAGCCCTAAATCATGATGTGACGCCTCATGTCGACGCTCAGTGCAAGGAAGAATATATTTATTGGCCAATTTCAAATAATAACTTGTGATCAGGACTCATTTCACCTTTCAAAACACGATGAGGGCCAGTGGTAGCCTTTCCCTGGGTAAATTTCTCAGTAATCCCACCATCCTTTGGCCTGGAGACCTCATAATCAGCATAGCCATCACAAGGAATACCCAAGATTTCACTAATTTTTACCACATCAATAGAAATATCACCCCATTCACCACAATTTTAACTTTCCCATCACGAACCACTTTCAGATTCATATAAAACTGAACAACTTCAATTTCATGAACCCGTGGAAGAGGATAAAGAAATAAATTAGACCAACCCTGAAATTCTAATGTCAAAAGCAGTCTAGCCATGCCAGGAGTCAAAGCAATCGATTGATCAATGACCCAGCCCTTCAAAACCTTTTGACAACCAAAGTAATTAGCCTTCCCCATTGCCAATAATTTGGCCATATTTTTGCTTGGAGTCTCATCAACAGGAGTAGGGTTGGTTGAAGAAGTTGACCCCTTTTTTTTTGGCACAGGTTCATCAGGATCGGAAGAATGGTCATCAGTGCTGTCAATATGTACTGCAGCAGGAGAAGGAGCATCATCGACCTTTGTGGGATTACGTTTGTGTTGTTTAGCAGATGCAACATCCTGTTTCATGAAGGTCGATCTAGTTCTATGCTTTGGAGGGGGAGGGGATTTGACTGCAATGTTTTTGTGGCGACAAGAGGTAGGAAAGGTTTTGAGACGGGCATATTTGGTGCTCAAATGAACATCATCCTCATCGTCATCAAAGTGAACAACTTGTCCCTCTTTAGGGGAAGAAGAAACTAGGGTAGTATCAAGGATGTACCGTGTAGCAGGTACTAGCGAGATTCCCCTTGATTAGAGGAAGAGGCAACGGGGGGTGTGGAAGAAGAAGACGCCATAGCAGGGTTGGGTGATGAAGAAGAGAGGTTAACGAAGAAAGAAAAGAGAGAAAAAACTTTGTTGAAAAAACAAAAGAAGGTAGATAAGAGAAATGATTGTAGGCCTAGGAGCTATAAGTAGGAGTTTCTATGGAAGGGGAAGAGGTATAGCAGAAATGGGTATGGGACGTGGGTGAGAGGAACTGTATTCAAAAACGACAGTTGTCAGAAATTGGGCGGCAAAGTGAAAAGTAATTATGCTCCCTTTTCTTTTTAAAAAAAAGAGAGACCCGTAAATACAAAGAAAATATGAACCATGTTTAATTTTAAGATCTATTGATATGCTATTAGTAATTTCAACATATATGAAAGAGTACAGGTACATACCATTGATCTGTCAGAAGACAAGGCAGTGCTTTGATCTATTCTTGTATGTGACCTAGTATTCAGCACGTTGGAAAGTAAGAGTCACATCATCCCTATCTGTACCTTCGTTAAAACCTGCCTGAAGTGTGATTCTACTAAAAAGAATAAGACTGGGTTTTAAATTCAAAATAAGATAACAAATAAGCATAAACATAAATTTTTGTTCTAGTCAAAAGATGAAGAAAAAGAAAAAAAAATCAAAAAGTGCAGATTTTAGGTGAGTTGAAGGAGGACAAGTTCCACACGAATTTTTTCAAAGACATCTCTTCCCAAGGCCTTGGTGAATATGTCAGCCACCTGATCCTCATTCTTGCAAAATTCCATTAGGATGTGACCTTTCTCTACATTATCTCTTAAAAAGTGATGTCGCACATCAATGTGCTTTGCTCTTTTGTGGTGATCTGGGTTCTTTGCCATGTTTGTGGCACTAACATTGTCACACAGGACGGGTATAGTACCCATGTTGAACCCATAATCTTCTAATTGCTTCTTGATCCATAATACTTGAGCACAACACGATGCAGCTGCAATATACTCAGTTTCTGCTGTAGATAGAGCTACTGAATTTTGTTTCTTGGTTGCCCAAGATATCAAGCATAGTCCCAAGAAATGTGTCATTCCAGATGTGCTTTTCTGTTAACCAAGAATCAAGCATAATTTGCATCTGCGTAACCAATGAGTTTGAAGGAATCACTGCATTGATACCAAAGAACTAGGTCCATTGTTCCTTTTAGATATCTCAGAATACGTTTCACTGCTTTTAGATGGAATTCTTTTGGATTAGTTTGGAGTGTTGCACATAGGCCCATATTGAAAACAATGTCTGGTCTACTGATTATCAGATATAATAAATACCAAATCATTCCTCTGTACTTGGTTTCCTCGACTCTTGGACCAAGTTCATCAGCATCTAACCGAGTGGTAGTTGCAATGGGGGTATCATTTACTTTGAAGTTTTCCATGTCATACTTTGTCAGCAGCTCCTTGATGTACTTCTGTTGATGAATTGCAGTTCCTTCTTTGGTTTGATTTATCTGTAGTCCCAAAACGTAGTTCAACTCTCCCATCATGCTCATTTCAATGCCTTCTTCTTGATTATATCCTTGGACAACTATTCTGGCCTTATTTCTGACAATGACTCCTTGATCGTCAAGTTTATTTCTAAAGACCCATTTGGTTCCTATAATTGTTCTGTTGTCAGGTCGAGGAACCAGGTTCCGTACTTTGCTCCGCTCAAATTGTTCCAATTCTTCCTGCATGGCCATGATCCAATCTGTATCCTGCAAGGCTTCCTTGACATTTTTTGGCTTTATCATTGATAAGTAAGCTGAAAATGCACACATGTTTCTTAATCTGGCCGGTTCTGTATTCCTATGTCTAATGGAGAAAGCATATTTTGAATAGGATGAGAACTTTTATGCTTCCAATGACCTGCTTGTATCTCTTTCTGTTCTGTTGTCTGGGGAAAATAGGGTTCATCTCCTAAAGTGTCCAGATTAGTTGTGAGTTCTGGTGCTTCTGCTACATCACTTGGCTCTGCATCAACACTAGTTCCTTGCTCTGTAGATGTGTTTGACATTCCACCATGAGTACCTTCATCTTGTGTACCAAGTTCCCTCTCAGGGTTTGTACTTGGTTCCATACCAATCTCTATGTCCTCAACAACACTCTCATTGTATACTTCTTTCTGTTCATGGAAAATCATGTGGATCCTTTCTTCAACACAATTCATTCTTTTCTTTAGAACTTTATAGGTCTTACTGTGTGAGGAGTAGCCAAGAAAGATGCCTTCATGACTCCTTGCATCAAATTTTCCCAGTGTTTCCTTGTCATTGTTATGTATGAAACACTTACACCCAAATGCTTTGAGGTGTATCAAATTTGGCTTTCTTCCCTGTAGCAATTCGTAAAGAACTTTGTCCAAAAGAGGTCTGATCATACATCTATTTATTAGGTAGCAGACTGTGTTTACTGCCTCATCCCAATATCCTTGAGGTAGTCCACTTACAATTAGCATAGTTCTTGCCATATCCTCCAAGATTCTATTTTTTCTTTGTACTACTCCATTTTGTTGTGGGAATCTTGGTGCTGAGAAGTTATGTTCAATACCTGAGTCTGCACAATATTCAAAAATTTTGAATTATCAAACTCGGTTCCATGATCTGATCTAATGCTTCACAGTATCTAATTAAGTTTTTCCTAAATCCTTTTGGCAAATATTAAGAATACATCAAAAGTTTCATCTTTGGAGGCCAGAAACAATGTCCATGTGAACCTGGTATAGTCATCTATAATAACAAACACATATCATTTTTCTCCTCTGCTTGTTACCCTCATTGGACCACACAGGTCCATATGAATAAGTTGTAGGCACTTGGTAGTGCTGACTATCTTTTTTGGCTTGAAAGGTGATCTCGCATGTTTTCCTTTTGCACAAGCATCACAAATCAAATTGTCTTTGAACTTAGTTTTGGGAAGACCTAGAACCAGTTCCTTTCCTACAAGCTTGTTGAGATGAGAGAAGCTAGCATAACCCATGCGCCTGTGCCAGATTAATGAACTATCCATCAAGGCATTCAGGCAAGAAAGTTCCTCTCCCATGGGATCCATAATATTTGCCTTATACACATTTTTATACCTCTGTCCTTTGAGAACTAGTTTCCCTGTATTCAGATTGGTGACCTTGCAATCTGTTGATGTAAATAAGACAAAATTGTCTTTATCACACATTTGAGAGATGCTCAGCAAATTGTGTTTCAGACCCTTCACATAATACAAGTTGTCAATTGCTTGTGTCATAGATCTTCCAACCTTTTCTATTCCAATGATTTCGCCCTTTTTCCATTTCCAAAGGCTACACTTCCACCTTTATGACTTGTGAGTGAGAGGAAGTTTTCCACTGTTCCTGTCATGTGTTTGGAGCATGCGATGTCCATGTACCAAGTTCCTTTCTTTCCTCTCACTTTTCCCTACAAAAATAGTCAAGGGTTAGATTTGGGAACCCAGACAATCTTGGGTCCCTTTCCATTTATAAATGGATGAATTAAATCTCTTTTAGCTTGGTGTGGCTAAATCATTTTTCTATTAATTTTCAAGGTTTTCCTTTTGTATTCACTGGTCATTATCTTTGGTTTTGCACAATCAAAATTCTTCTTTGTGGCTTTTTGCTTGATTAAGCAATGCTTTACATCATGTCCTGTCAACCCATAGTGAGAACAAAAAGTATTATGCATTTTGGATTTGTCATTTGAACCATGTGTTCTATCATTATATCCTTGCCTTTTTCTAGATTGCTTTTCATTTATAGAAAGTAGAAATTCAGAATATTTTGTCCATTTTAAGGCTCTTTCTAATTCAGCTCTATTTGTGTTCAAGGTCTTGTGAAGTCTTTGAACTTCAGCATTCAGTGTTTGTGATTCTAAGATGAGTTTTTTTATAGTTTCACTTTTCTCCTGGTTTTCTTTGAAAATTTTCACACATTCATCAACCCTTTTTAACAACCCCTACTTCTCTTCTTCTAGTTTTTTTATTTTCTTGTTTCAGAGATGCGAATGCATTCATTATCTGTTCTTTTTCAAAGGACATAGTGTTCAATTCATCTATGAGAACAAGTGATAATGATGCCAGCTTTTTTTTAGAATAATTTTTTATTTTTGAACTAAGTTCTAGAAAACTTACCTCACTTTTATCGTCTTCATTATCTGACTCCACATCAGCTATGAGAGCCAGCACATCTTCATCATCCGAATCGTCTATAGCCAATAGAGAGCAGTCACCTTGTTCAGTGGTTCCTTCAGATTCTTCACTCGAAGTATCTCCCATAGCAGCCAGAGCTCGCTTCACTATGCTATCGCTTCTTTTGTGGTAAGTCTTTTATTGGGAATCTAGAATTGATCCCTATTTACATCCTTAGATATTTCACCCAGATTTCGCTTGTGTTCTAGCTCTCATTGAGGACAATCTTTTATGAAGTGTCCAGATTCACCACATTTGTGACAGGTCTAATCTTGAAGATTGTTGTCGAATGATTTTGAAGCATTCTTTATTTGAGCATTAAACCCTTTCTTAATAATTCGTTGGAATCTTTGAGTAAGCAGAGCCATGTTGTCGTCTTCGACTGTGGTCTTAAGAACCACGTTCTTTTCTTTATGAGAACTAGAGAGTTCCTTTTCTTTGGATTTCTTGAGTTCATAGGTCTTCAAGATTCCTATGAGATCATCTATAGTCAGAGTATCAAGATCTCTTTCCTCAGAGATCGCTTCTACTTTGCTTTTCCAGGATTCAAGAAGAACACTTAGAAGCTTTCTTACCGTCTTGTGTGTTGTAATGACTTCACCTAAAGAGTACATCTCGTTAATAATAGATGAAAATCTGGTATGCATGTCATGAATAGATTCCCCCTCCTTCATTCTAAACAACTCATACTGACGATTTAGCATGTCAATTTTTGACTTCTTCACTTGATTTGTTCCTTCATGAGCAATCAGGAGGGCATCCCAGATTTTCTTTGTGCTAGTGCAAGAAGAGATTCGATTATATTTATCAGGGCCAAGTCCACACACCAGAATATTTTTTGCCTTTGCATTAATCTCAACTGCCAATTTTTCTTCTTTCGTGTACTCCAATCTACCTTTTGGTATTTGTGTTTTTCCATCTTCAGCCCGTTTTTGCAAATGGTAGGTCCATCCAACACTACATTTCATAGGTTGTGATCTTTACCTATAAGAAAGTCCATCATACGATTCTTCCACCATCCATAGTAGTGCCCATTGAACAGGGGTGGTCTTGTCCCTCCTGAGCTGTTGGTGGTGCTGCCATGATTCGATTTTTCAAGGTATAAGCCTTTTTTGAGAAATCCTGTTCTGATACCAATTAAAATCACAACCAGTAGTTTATTATATTGAACCTGGTTCAATTATATCGCACACACAAGAAACAACAGTAAAGAACACACCAATATAACATGAAAAACCTCCTTGCTCAAGGGAGTAACAAAAACACGATCTAACACTTAGGATTTTATTCAACTGATGAGCAAGTTTTAGATTACAACCTTGCAATCAAAGGGACTAACTCTAGTACGTCAAACTCCACTAATTACCTCTACCAGTAACACGATTTCTCAACTCACAGATCGAGTTAGAAAACTTCTTCTCACCTAAAAACCACTGATAACTCTCTCTCACAATATTTGACAGTTGCAAAGAAAAGCTTTGTTGCACAATACTCAATTGTTGTAAAGAAGAAGAAGAAAAATCTCTATTACAAAGTGTTGTTTATAAGTCTCTCTTGGCCACCTTGATTCTTGATTCTTGTTAGGTTTTCTTCTTTTCTTTCCCGCAATAAATTGGATTTCTCCTTTCCTTATTCTCTTCAAATAGGATTCTCTAATAGTTACTTCCTTGTTGGAGTCCAGCTGTGTTTCCCTTTAATTGCGGCACAAGGACTCCCTTCATCACATGTTCTCTACGCACGTACCATGTTGACTAAAGTCAACGTATGCCACTTATACGTCAGAAATAATACCTAGCTATCCATAGCATCTTATGGCACAGAAGATTGTACCTGGTCTATATTATCATGCCACAGCCATCTAGAACACTTTTTGTCAATCAGCAAAACAACAACATGAGTATGTAACAAAATGAGAGATATCTCACCAAGATGTATGCTGAAAGTTTATAGGAGCAAAGCTTATGACTCATTAGAATGGGGCTATCAAGTTCTTGAACACCTTCAAATCCCTAGAAAATTTATCCGATAGATTATGCATTATGTGAAATCTGTGTCCTACTTCATTCTAATCAACGGTCATCCTAGCCCTCCAATTCCTACAAAAAAAGGGGATTCAGAGATTTTTCTAAAGCTTCTGGACTAATTGCAAATGTGGATAAGAGCTCAATCTATTTTGATGGTGTTTCACGGAGAGTATGGATGAAAATTGTTAGTATGCTGGGATGTGTCCAAGGATCACTCCCGATCATATATCTTGGTGCGCCACTAAAATCTAAAAGAATATATGTTGTACAATTCCCCCATCTAATAGGAAAGATAATGGGAAGTGTACAAAGTTGGATATCTAGATTCCTGTCTTATGCAGAAAAGAAACAATTGATCAAACGTGTATTTTTCGCAGTCCAAGTATTTTGGTCTCAAATATTTGTGACACTTAAAAAGGTTATCAAGGATATAAAGTCTATATGCAGAAATTCTTAAGGTCTGGTGATAGTGATTCATCCAGGAAATCTTTGATTTCTTGGGAGAAGGGTGTGTTGGCCCAAAGATGTAGGTAGACTAAATTTTCTTGATATTATGATATGGAACAAGGCTGCAATATGCAAATTTCTATGGATTTTAAGCAAAAAGAAAGATAGAATTTGGATGTAGCGAATACATATGTATTATGTAAACAAGGGTCAATCTTGAAGGAACACCCAAAACAGGCATCATGGATGGTCTTGAAGATCCTCAAGGCACAGAAATATTTTGAAGAGGCAAGCTGGACTGATGAAGAGGTATTGAATGTGGAGAAAATTTCACTGTACTTGTCACTAAATGATAGGCTATTAACCAGAGAAAGACTAGCTCTATAGGGGTCTATGACAGATGTAAAATTGTGTTCTATGCAACTCTGGGATTGACTGTAGTGTGCACTAGTTCTTTCAATATCCCTTCTCAGCTTTTATTTGGCAGAAAGTGTTGTTTTGGTTACATATAAACAAACATGTTTTTAACTAAAAAGAGGAGGTGAACTGGGTTGTGCAACATCACAAGGGTATGACTAAGCAGGCAAGAGATGAAGTATTCAGAATGACTTTGAAAACAAAAATGTATTATGTGTGGTAGGAGAGAAACCTTAGAATATTTCAAACTAAGACCAGAATAGTTGATTTCATTTCAGATGTGTCACTAAATCAATAGTAGTCACTTTGTTGAACTCTTTTAGTTACTATCCATAACTTAGTCTGTACTAAGTGTTAACTAACGATGTCTTAGGGAGCCATATTGTGTTTTTTTGCTTTAGCAGGATTGGGGCTAGCTGTCCAGTGTTGCTTTTTGTTGTGCTTGTAACCTGCGCACTTGTAATAAAATTAGTTATTTACCCAAAAAAAATATTGAATTGACTTACATACGTGGTTGAAGTTGCAATTTTATCTTCATTTATTTTTTCTTTTAGTTTATTATATGTCATGAGATATTGTTGTTGTTTTAAAAGTTGAAAAAGTATTGTTATACATTCTTTAGTTTGTGTAATTCACAATGCTTAATTTCGATGAAATTTCAAAAAAATAGCATAATTTTTAAATTATATGTTTTTCTTATTACACTAAAAATATTTTTAGAGTATGTTTTCAATTAAAAATTATGATTTTTTTGGATGTAAAATTCATAGTAATTATTTTATAATTTACGTGCAATTCACCTGTCTGATATTGAATCACGGCTATTTTTGCGTAACTCATTCTTGATAATAATATTTTATGAAATCTCACTTTTATATGTCATGCGATATTATTGATGTTTAAAAAATCAAAGATGTGTCTTTCACACCGTCTTTGGTTCCTGTAATTCATTACCGATGAAATTTTAAATGACTAGCGTTATATTTTTATTATATGTTCTAAATTATATATATTTTTAGTACATCAAAAATATTATTAGGATATGTTTGCAATTGAAAATTTTACTTTTTGAATGTAAAATTCATAATAGTTACATTATAATGTACGTGCAAGTCATGTGTCTAATGGTGAATCATAACTCATTTTTACGTAACTTGATTTTGAAAATTATATTTGACACCTTATCTTTCTGTGAGACATATTGAACATATTATTGCATATGCATATTAAGACACTGTTTAATGATGCATGAAAGCACGTGATCTTCACTTCTTTTTAATTCATAAAGTTTAATTAATATTTTATCCTTACCGAAAAAGTATAGTTTTATATAAAATAACAATTCAATGGTTATCTTTTGTTAGCCTATTTTTGACATATTTTTTTCATCCGCTAACCACCTCTGCTCCTTCTCCTACTCCTTCTCTTTCTCCACCTCCTTCTCCTTCTCCTTCTCCTTCTTTTGTTCCTTCTCTCTCCTCCTCGTTCCTCTCCTTCTTCTCTTCCTTCTTCTTTAATTTCAGAATTTTATGTTTAATATAACTTAATATTTGTGTTAATTTAACTTTTAAAATTATTAAATTAATTCATGAAAATGGTTGAAGTTGCAATTTTTCGTTCATTTATTTTTTTTTTTTTAATATATCATGAGATATTATTGATGTTTAAAATACATCTTTCACGCACTCTTTTATTCGTGTAATTCCCTATAGTTAATTTCGATAAAATTTTAAATTTTAGTTTTGGTAACCAAAAATATTTTTAGAATGTGTTTGCAATTGAAATTTTTTTTTTTTTTTTGGATGTAAAATTTATAATATTTATATTTTAATGTATGTACAAGTCACGTGTCTGATGGTGAATTTTAACTCGTGACTAAATATTGAAAATTGCATTTGACACTTTATCTTTCTATGAGATATATTGGACATAACATTGTATATGCATATGAAACACTACTTAATGATGTGTGAAAACACATGATCTTCGCTTCTTTTCAATTTATAAAAAGACAAATTTATATTTTCTTCCTTATCAAAAATGTGAAGTCTCATGCAAAATAAAAATTGAACAGTTATTCTTTTCTAGCCAATTTTTGACATAATTTTTTTTGTCCGCTAGCCACCTCAACTCCACCTCCTCTGATCTTCCTCCTCCTCCCTTTTTCTTCAGATCTCATTACCACCATTCCTCTTTAATTCAAAGTTTTATGTTTAACTATAACTTAATATTGTGTAAATTTAACTTTAAAAATCATTCAATTGATTTATGAATGTGGTTGAAGTTGTAATTTTTCTTTTATTTTCTAAATCTATTATATGTCATGAGATATTATTGATGACTAAAAAATCAAATTGAGTAATTCACTACAGTTAAATTATGTGAAATTTTAAGTAACTAGCATTACATTTTTATTATATGTTTCAAATTTTATTTAGAGTACACTAAAATATTTAGAATATGTTTGCAACTGAAAATTTTGTTGTTATATGTGAAATTGATAATAAGTAGATTGTAATGTACGTGCAAGTGAGCGTCTGATGGTGAATCATAATCGATCATCTTTGTGTGACTCTATCTTGAAAATTATATTTGATACCTCATCTTTCTATTGGACATATTGCGTACACATATTAAATATTATTTTATGATGTGTAAGAGCACGTGATCTTCACTTCTTTTCACTTCATAAAAATCTAATTTATATTTTATCCTTACCGAAAATGTAAAGTTTCATGCGAAACAAAATTTAACGATTACCCTTTTTAGCCTATTTTTAACCTATATTTTTTTGTCTGCTAGTCACCTCAGTTGAACCTTCTCTGATCTTCCACTTCCTCCTCCTCCTCCTCCTCCTTGTCATTACCACCACCCTTCTTTAGTTTAGAGTTTTATTTTTAATATAACTTAATATTTTGTGTTAATTTAACTTTAAGAATTATTGAATTGATTTATGGAAGTTGTTGAAGTTGCAATTTTTTAAAATTTATTATATGTCATGAGATATTATTGGTGTTTATTGAAAATTAAAGATGCACCTTTCACACACTCTTTGTTTTGTATAATTCACTACAGTTAATTTCGGTGAAATTTTAAATAACTAGCATGATATTTTCATTATATGTTTTAAATTTTATTTTTAATACACCAAAAAAAATTATAATATGATTGCAATTGAAAATTCTAACTTTTTAATATAAAATTCATAATAATTATATTGTAATGTACGTGCAAGTCACGTGACTGATAGTGAATAAGACTCATTTTTGTGTGACTCAATCATGGAAATCATATTTGACTCCTCATCTTTCCGTGAGACATATTGAATATAACATTGCATGCTCATATTAAGCATTGTTTAATTATGTGAAAAAGTACCTGATCTTAACTTCTTTTCAATTCATAAAAATTTAATTTATATTTTATCCTTATCAAAAAAGTAAAATTTCATGCAAAACAAAAATTCAACGGTCATCCTTTTTAGTCTATTTTTGACATATTTTTTGTACGTTAGCCACCTCAGCTCCACCTCCTCCGATCTTCCACTTCATCCTCCTCCTTCTTTTTATCATTACCCTCCACCACTCCCCCCCCTCCCCCCCCCCCCCGCCCTTTTAATGCACAATTTTATGTTTAATATAATTTAATATTTGTTTTAATTTAACTTTAAAATTTATGAAAGTGGTTAAAATTATAATTTTGTTAAATTTATTGTTTGTAAAAATTATTATATGTCATCGGATATAATTGATGTTTCTAAAATCAAAAATGCATCTTTGACAAACTCTTTGATTTGAGTAATTAACTATAATTAGTTCCGATAAAATTTCAAATGTCACACCTCACCTTGGGGGGTATGACGGGCACCCAGTGCCTGCTAGACTCTGGGCTACTAAACGGTCCAGCCTGAGCACATCTGGTGCTTTGGCTGACTGTGGCTCTATTTCAAGAAACGAACCGGCTATATAACGGCTGTAAATACAGCCTCCGGCCGACTGGGCCTGTAGCCACCTGTATAAAACTTCAGCTAACCAGAAACATACACATGTAGGGAAACCTATGCGGGCCGACAAGGCCACCATGCTGTCTAGTTATCTGTAACTTAACAATAAAACACTGAATAACTACGTGACCAGCAAGGTCACCACTACTATCAGACTATGGCCCCACACGGCCAACATAATCAACCAAACACATATATACATGCACGGCCCCACACGACTGGCTCCACTACCACAGGGAAACATCAGACTGCAAGCCTCTAGGAAGTAATAATAGAATGGTCGGGACAGGGCCCCGACCTACCCAAACTGTAATCAAAAAGAAAATAGGAGCAACCTCCAACTATCTAGCTCCGGAGGATAGGAGCTGATAACTCTGCTGACTGGATAACGAGGGATCGACTCCTCGTCTATGTGTACCTGCAGGCAAGCAATGCAGCGCCCCCACGGGCGTCAGTACCGCAGGTACTGAGCATGTAAAGCAAATTGAAATATACAACTGAAATGGGTAACAACAATAACATGACATATAAGCAGGAAGTAGCTGAGTCTATCTAGCTGAGGATAACTGGGGAGAGTTTACGTATTCTGTAACTAAACTGGGCGTACCTGACGACGTGTCGTTCTACTGTTTATTAGTATCCAATAGCACATATAGATATACATATAAATACACACAATACCTGACCGACCCCCATAAGCCGGAAGGTGCCAAACAACAGAACAATCTATCTACCCCTACACGGGTCTACAACAACCAAAAATAAGTCACTCCACTCATCTGATAACTATGAGCTCCTCCTACCGGCCCCCTTGGGTACGTAGCTCAGGCCTTGGCCTCTGACAATAAACTGTGTCTGAGTCCGAAGACTCCTGCCTCTGGGCGCAAGTGCTCATGGGGTAATCTGTTGTTGTATCTGTAACTGAAACTGCCCCTGGGTGCAAGCACGCAACAGGGTAATTTTATAAAAATCTGTATCTGAAACTGCCCCGGGCCACAAGCGCACACAGAGTAATCTGCCCCTGTAAATGGGGTAATCTGGCTCTGCGCAGAGCGAACTGAACTGCCCCTGCAAGCAGGGTAATCTGGACCGTATTATCATGGTGGTCGGCCATCATCGTCCTCTAGGCGGACGGCATCGCCCAGCTGGTGGCGGTATCTGAATCTGGTATCGACACAGCTATAACCCAGGGGCGGTGGGGATGCTAATGGGTGTCCACATGCCACAACAAGTCTCAACATACAAAACACATACACAGCAAGCATGCTCAAATGAAAAATACTAATCATATTCTCTTCTTTTACTTCAAGGCCAATTTGTATTAAACAATCGATGCTATATTCTATTTTTGGCACTGTTTCTGATTGCTAGGCTAACTGCTACCTGGCCTTTATCTATTTATCTGATTATTGTTACCCGTGATCTGAAGTTATATCAGTTTCTAGATCCATCTCTGTTTCTGGAGCTACATCTGTATCTGGAGCTATTTCTATATCTGATTACTGATCTGATTATATCTGGATATAACTCGATAACATAGAACATGCCATCTGTAACTGGATATAGCTCAATAACATAAGAGGTGCCATCTATTACCGGATACAGTCTCAACAAATGTAATACATACTATCTGTAATCTTGCTAACTCATTATACTGCTTTTACAACTTCCATTCTGGATATCACGTAAAAACATGCTGAGCTATTATCTGATACCACATTATTATCTAAAATTATCTGACTATCCGTTATTCTGATTATCGCATAATACGTAGTGATATACTATCATGCTTGTTGGAAATCATACTAAAATCATTTATGTACGCTGGGTATCTGTCAATAGCCTTTATTCTATTTATTTTCTAGATTGTACTTCCTGGCTTGCCGAAAGAATAGCTTTACATACCTGGTTTCTGAGTACCCGACTGACCGATGTGATTCCCGTCGGTACTTCTGTTGTTTCTCCCAACTACATTCATATACATGTCAATTAGAACTAAATACACCAATATTCTGAAAGAAAATGTTACTTTCGATATATTTATAGCTTGAACTTTGACTTATCGAAAGACGGTCAAAACCTCGCTATTTCTCAAAAGTCCAGAAGGGAGAAATATTCACTTTAAGGCTAGGAGTATACTAACACTAATTTGGAGCAATTCCACTTACCTTAGTTCGGTAGCACGATGATTCGCCGGTCGATTTTCGCAAAACTAAATCCGTAGGAATGCTTCTTGCTGCTAAATACCTCGGTATCTGGAGTTAATTTGAGTTTGGACCGCGTTTGACGGCGTAACCGAAAGGAAATTATCAAGAACCCTTTGTCCCTCTTCCTCTCTGATTTTCTCTCTGTTTCACTGGAAATTATAAGAATTTTTAACATTTAAACTGAAGTGGAGGGCTTTATATACTTGGGGCTAGACAGGGCCAACGTGTCACGGAGCCATCGCGGAGGCTCCACCTCCGTGACACATTGTGTTACACCCCGTAGAATTTTCGGCACCTAGACGACCTATTCCCACGTTGGTTAAGCATATTTGAAGGCCATACGTGTTGGAGAAAGGCCCGGAAAAAGATCGGACGAGAAACCCGTCAAACCATCGCGGGAGGAGCCGAGGCAGAGCCCCTCCGCGATGGCAGCGTGTCACGGAGGTGAGGCCTCCGCGATGGCTCCGTGACACGTTGGCCTTGTCCAGGCCCAAGTATATAAAGCCCCACTTCGGTTTTAAATGATAAAATTCTTAAGAATTTCCAGAGAAACAGAGGCAAACACAGAGGTAAAAGAAAGGAACGAAGGAAAATATATATTTTCGTCCGATTACGCTGCCAAACGCTGCCCAAACTCAAATTAATCCTAGATACCAAAGTATTTAGCAGCAGAGAGCATTTCTACGGATTTAGTTTCGTGAAATACGGCCGACGAATCGGCGAGCCACCGAACTAAGGTAAGTGGAATTGCTCTAAATTAGTGTCTATGTGTTCCTAGCTGAGAAGTAAATATTTCTCCCTTCTGGGCCGCTGAAAAATAGCGAGTTTTCGACCGTCTTTCGATAAGCCTAAGTTTAGGCTATAAACTATATCGAAAGTGACGTTGCTCTTTACAATAAAGTTGTATTTAGTATTAATTGACGTATTTATGAATGCAGTTGGGAGGAAATAGTTGAAGTACCGGCCGAGCCTCATCCAACGGACGAATAATTCAAAGATAAGGTATGTAAAGTTAGTTTCCTCGGCAAGTTAAGTAATATTGAGACAGGATAGTATTTTACAGATTAGTAGGATGTTCAGAAGTCGAATATTGCGTTATTATGAATATTGATACGAAATGTTGGACGTGGTTGTATTCAGTTGAAACCCCGTATAGTAATGCAATACCCGTAAAGCGCTTCAGAAATAGAATAGCAGACTAAAATGAAGTTTAGAAAGCATTTCAGGAATAGTAAATCATGTTACTATAGAAAATCAGTATACAGCATAGTTCAGCAGAAAGACTATATTCGTACATACATATATAGTACTTCCAGCCTCAGCATGTATTAAGTATGTACATATTTCTATCACTAGTTCAGCATATAGTGTATACAGAAACTTAGTAAACAGCAGAGTTTTCAGCAGAAACATTATCTTATGTAGCATTTGCCCAGTCCAGCCCGGCAGGAGACTATATTCATATTTATACATCCTTACCTGCCTCAGCATGTATTAAATACGTACAGATTATTATCATTAGCTCAGCATGTAATATAGATGATACTTTACCCCTATAAGCCTCAGCATGTGAGATACCCAGACAGTATTACCAGTTGAGACCGTTGTATTGTTTGGGGTCAGATTACCTAGCATCCATGACCGCCCAGGGTTAATAGCTGTATCGACTCGTCCGCCAAAGGACGAGGATACGTCGCTCCATGGAGTGGTATGCCATCCCACAGGGGACGAAGATGGGATGTCAGTTTTCCCCATATTTGTGCCTTGATCGGCCCTTACACACCCCAGTCGAGCAGATACGCCCGGGTGCAGATTCAGGAGTCCTCCGGACTCAGATGCAGTTATAGTCAGGGGCTCAGCGAGCCCAAGTGCATACCCAGGGGACCTGCGGGATGCTTACAGCCAGTATAGGAGATGGGATGACCGGGGTAGGGGTATAGATTCTGTGTTGATTGTACCTCCCAGCTTATGGGGGCCGGGTAAGGTTGTGTATGCCATGTTATGTTATGTATGTTATGCTATATTACGTTAGATACGAGCAGATTAGTAGTAAAATGATATGTCTCCAGGTATGATTCCTACTCCCTTCAGTATGATTAAGAATAGGTACGATCTACACCATCAGATAGTTAATCTAGTTCTTCTTATTTCAGTTTCGTCAGTTATGTTATTGATTTCAGATATCTCTTTCAGTTATTGCTTTACATACTCAGTACCAGCGGTACTGACGCCCAGTGGGGCGCTGCATTACTTGCCTGCAGGTACCCATAGACGAGCAGGTGATACCACGTGATCCCCATCAGCGGTTGAGTATTCAGCTCCTGTCATCCGAAGACTGAATTTCTAGAGGTGTAGTTCAGTTCCTTTTGCTGTACAGTACGGGTAGGTAGGGGCCCTGTCCCAATCATTTCTATTATTCTTCCTAGAGGCTTGCAGTCTGTATATATTCCCTGTGGTCAGATGAGCTGGTCGTGAGGGGCCGTGCAGTTGTATAGTTGTTAGCGTTCCTTCTTTCTATTGTGATGGTCGTGTGGGGCCATAGTTGTCAGTAGTGGTGACCTTGCCGGTCACGTAGCTTTTTAATACTTTATGATTGAGTCACAGATAACTAGACAGCATGGTGGCCTTGTCGGCCCACATAAGTTTCCCTGAATTGCTATGTTTCTGGTCAGCTGTTAGTACAGGTACAGAAGGCTATAGGCCAATGGGCCGGGGGCTGTGTTTACAGCCGTTATATAGCCCTTTGTTTCCAGAAATATGAGTCAGAGCCAGCCAGGCACCAGATGTGCTCAGGCTTAACAGTCCAGCAGGTCAGGTCCTAGTAGGGCACCAGGCGCCAGTCATACCCCCCAAGGCGGGGTGTGACAAACTTGGTATCAGAGCAGGTCGTATCCCAAGGAGTCTGCAAGCCATGATAAGCAGAGTCTTGTCCATGGATGTGTTATGCACCACATACTATGGATAGGAGGCTGCAAGGCATGATAGGATGGTTGTCTTTTATTCTTATTCAGTCGTGTTGTAGAGCGGTACAGTTTAGGGTTGAGTCCCTAAAATCTTACCATATTCTTTGGTTACAGATAATGTCAGACCAGCGCCATCCTATCACAGGTCGGAACTTAGACATTGCAGTAGGAGAAGGCACCAGCAGGATGCCTCCCCCTCATTTGGAGACAGCCCGACCAGAGGGCACTACAGAGGCATCATCCCAGCCTCCTCAGCAGTCTCCACCACGCCAGGAGCCACTTGGGGCGACACTACCTTCAGCAGCCCCTATATTGACTCCTTCTGACCAGGAGGTTAGGAGTGTTGTAGTTATGTTAGCACAGATGATGGCTGCTCAGCGTCAGCCAATGCCATCTACAGTTGCAGAATCATCAGGAGGGCCCGGTAGTTCGAGGGTCCGAGAGTTCTTAGCTTTGAATCCCCCAGAATTTACAGGTACGGATCGGACAGAGGACCCTCAGGATTTTCTGGACCAAATGCAGAGGATCTTCAGGGTTATGCATGCCACGTCTACCGAGTTAGTTGAGTTGGCAGCATTCCGGTTACGGGATATTGCGGTGTTATGGTACGAAAGCTGGGAGAGGTCCCGAGGGAGAGATGTTTCCCCTCCCACCTGGTCCAGCTTTTCAGGAGCCTTTCTGGATCATTATTTGCCGCGGGAGATTCGACAGGCCCGGGTAGACCAGTTCCTACATCTAGAACAGGGGGCCATGAGTGTTCGGGAGTATTCTTTGCAGTTTGATTCCTTAGCCCGATATGCACCGGCCTTCGTCGATACCATGGCATCCAGAGTGCATCGCTTTATTACGGGGTTGAATCCAGAATATGTTGAGATTTGCACTACAGCCACATTGCAAGAGGACATGGACATTGCTCGAATTCAGGCATTTGCCCAGAGTATTGAGGGCATCAGACAGCGACAACGAGAGGTCAGAAGGGTTAATCAGGAACAGCATCGACGGGACAGGCCAGTCGAGTTACAGAGAGAGGCCCGGGGAGGACCCAGGCCCCGATTGTCAGACAGGCCGCCCAGGCCCCCGCCTCCGCCACAGTCACAGGGGGGTAGATTCAGCCGCAGGGGGCAGTCAGGGACTGGTAGAGGCTCGCAGATGGTAGATTCACCATCACAGAGGAGGGCAAAGCAGAGTAGGTATACCCTACCACTTTGCCCTATATGCAGTCGACGCCATCCTGGAGCATGCAGATATGGCTCCACCGCATGTTATAATTGTGGCCAAGAAGGCCATTTGATGAAAGATTGCCCAGCCAGAGGTCGAGAGGACCGTGATAGACAAGATGGGACATCAGCAGGATCACGAGCCACAGCATCCTCGACTGGGCGCAGGCCCTCAGTTTCAGCAGGCAGGGGTCGGGGCAGATCAGGGGCCTCCAGTACAGGTGCAGGCCCAAGCCGCACATATGCCTTACCAGGGAGGCAAGATTCAGAAGCGTCGCCTGATGTTATGACAGGTATGCTAACTATCTGCTCACACCCTGCTTATGTGTTAATTGATCCAGGGTCTACTTTGTCCTATATTACTCCATTTGTGGCACGGAAGTTTAGTATTGTACCAGAATCATTGTAGCAGCCCTTCTTAGTATCCACACCCGTTGGTGACTCTATCACAGCTAGCCGAATTTACCGCGGGTGTACAGTAGAGGTTGCCGATCGTTAGACCATAGTAGATCTGGTCGAGTTAGAAATGATAGACTTCGATGCCATAATGGGTATGGATTGGTTAGTACCATGTTTTGCTAATGTTGAATGTTGGACCAAAACGGTCCGATTCCACTTCCCGGGGGAAGCAGTACGGGAGTGGAAGGGCAGCACCGTGACGCCAAAAGGTAGGTTTATTTCCTACCTTCAGGCGAGAAAGTTGATATCTAAGGGGTGTATTTACCATCTTGTCAGAGTTCAGGATGTCCAAGCAGAATCTCCGACACTCCAGTCGGTCCCAGTGGTAAATGAATTCCCAGATGTATTTCCTGATGAATTACCTGGTATTCCCCCAGAAAGGGAAATAGACTTTGCTATCGACCTATTACCAGGCACTCAGCCAATATCAATACCTCCCTATCGTATGGCTCCTGCAGAACTCAGAGAATTAAAGGAGCAGTTGAAAGACTTGTTAGATAAAGGTTTTATCAGGCCGAGTACCTTACCATGGGGTGCGCCAGTTTTATTCGTAAGGAAGAAAGATGGCTCGCTCCGAATGTGCATAGATTATCGGCAGCTAAATAAAGTTACAGTAAAGAACAAGTATCCGCTTCCCAGAATTGATGACTTATTTGATCAGCTACAGGGAGCCAGATACTTTTCTAAAATTGACTTGCGGTCCGGATATCACCAGGTCCGAGTACGTGAGAGAGATATTCCTAAGACAGCATTCAGGACCTGATATGGACATTTTGAATTTCTAGTTATGTCCTTCGGGCTAACGAATGCCCCAGCAATCTTCATGGACCTGATGAACAGTATTTTCAGACCTTTTCTGGACTTGTTCGTGATAGTATTTATTAATGATATTCTGGTATATTCACGCTCTGAAGCAGATCACCGGACTCATTTGCGGACAGTGCTCCAGATTCTCAGGGACCGCCAGTTGTATGCTAAGTTTTCGAAGTGTGAATTCTGGCTTAATTCAGTGGCCTTTTTAGGGCATATTGTCTCAGACGCTGGTATACAGGTAGACAAGCAGAAGATAGAAGCAGTTAAGTCATGGCCTAGGCCTACCACTCCGACGGAAGTTCGTAGCTTTCTGGGGTTGGCAGGATATTATAGGAGGTTCGTTGAGGGATTCTCGACCATTGCGGCACCTTTAACTAAATTGACACAGAAAGCAGCAAAGTTTCAGTGGACAGAGGCATGCGAGCAGAGTTTCCAGGAACTGAAAGACAGATTAACCTCCGCCCCAGTGTTAGCGTTGCAGGAAGGCACAGAAGGTTATTCAGTCTATTGCGATGCGTCAGGTGTTGGATTGGGTTGTGTGTTGATGCAGCATGGTAGAGTAATTGCATATGCCTCCAGACAGCTGAGGAAACACGAAAAGAATTATCCTACCCATGACCTGGAATTGGCCGCAGTAATCCACGCGTTAAAGATGTGGAGGCATTACCTGTACGGAGTTCATGTTGATATTTACACCGATCACAAGAGCTTACAGTACATTTTCACTCAGAGGGAGTTAAATCTGCGGCAACGTCCCTGGTTAGAATTGTTGAAGGATTATGATGTGAACATCCTGTATCATCCGGGAAAAGCCAATGTTGTGGCAGACGCCCTGAGCAATAAGTCAATGGGGAGTTTAGCGTATTTGCGACCTGAGAAGCAGAAATTAGCCAAGGAAATTCATCAGTTAGCTGGCCTAGCCGTTCGAGTAATAGAAACAGAAAACAATGAAGCAGTAATTCAGAACTCTGCAGTGTCATCATTAGTTGCAGAAGTAAAAGAACGACAGTACGAGGATCCCGATTTAGTCTAGCTCAGAGATAGAATTTAGAGAGGTAAGGAGCCAGATTTTCAGATAGCTGGGGATGATGTGATATATTGTAAGGGTCGCATCTGTGTCCCGAATGTCTCAGGACTTCGCGGGCAGATCATGCATGAGGTACACTACGCTCGCTATTCCCTTCACCCAGGGGCGACGAAAATGTACCACGACATCAAAGACATCTACTGGTGGCCAGGTATGAAAACTGAGATAGCTGAGTTTGTATCTAGATGTGCTAATTGTCAGCAGGTAAAAGCCGAGCACCAGAAACTGGGTGCTTTGACGCAAGAGATAACGGTACCTATGTGGAAATGGGAAGCAATAAACATGGATTTTGTAACAGGGTTACCCCGTACTAGACGCAGAAATGACTCCATTTGGGTAATAGTTGATAGGCTGACAAAATCAGCTCATTTCCTACCAGTGAGGGCTACCTTCTCAACTGAGGATTATGCCGAATTATATATCAGAGAAATAGTTATATTGCATGGAGTGCCGGTATCTATCATTTCAGACAGGGGAGCACAGTTTACAGCTAGATTCTGGCAGTCATTTCAGAAAGGTTTGGGGACGCAGATTAACTTGAGCACAGCATTCCATCCTCAGACAGATGGGCAGGCGGAACGTACAATTCAGACGCTCGAGGATATGCTACGAGCGTGTGTGTTAGATTTTGGGGGTAGTTGGGATGAACATCTCTCGTTAATTGAATTTGCTTATAATAACAGCTACCATTCAGCTATTCAGATGGCACCTTTCGAGGCATTATACGGGCAAAAATGTAGATCGTCAGTGGGCTGGTTTGAGATAGGAGAATCAGCATTAGTTGGCCCAGACATTGTTCGGCAGTCCGAGGAAAAGATAAAGCTTATCCGAGAACGTTTACTGACCGCTCAGAGCCGCCAGAAGTCTTACGCAGATAGGCGGTGAAGAAATCTAGAATTTTCGGTAAACGACTGGGTATATCTGAAAGTGTCCCCGATGAAAGGGGTAATGAGGTTTGGCAAGAAAGGCAAGCTTAGCCCAAGATTCATTGGGCCATATCAGATTCGGCGAAGAATAGGCCGAGTTGCATACGAGTTGAACTTGCCACCAGAATTAGCATCTGTTCACCCAGTATTCCATGTTTCTACGCTGAGGAAGCTCGTAGGGGACCCTTCTACAGTAGTTCCAGTTCAGGATGTTCAGGTCATAGAAGAGTTAGCATATGAAGAGGTTCCCGTAGCTATTTTAGACAGACAGGTTCGCAGGCTGAGAACTAAAGATGTTGCATCTGTCAAAGTATTGTGGCGTAACAGAAATCGGGAGGAAATGACGTGGGAGGCTGAAGAAGATATGAAAACCA
Source organism: Datura wrightii (assembly GCA_035772735.1). NCBI lineage: Eukaryota > Viridiplantae > Streptophyta > Magnoliopsida > Solanales > Solanaceae > Datura > Datura wrightii. Next base: position 12,566,722 of record JASDFA010000001.1, read on the forward strand.
GATACCCTCACCTGTTTCAGGCCTAGTCAGATGACAGGTATGTCCGTATCATTATTTATACAGTACCTTATGGTTGTATGTTGTAAATGATAAAGAAAGAAGTGATATTTAGTTGTCCAGTGGATCTTAGAATATTGTATGCAGTGCCTGTGTTGGACTTTTCTGCATTTCAGGTTTTTGCGATAGTCCATATTACAGGGGAAACTCTGCCGAAATTTTTCTAGAAAGTAAAGTAAGCAGTTCTCTAGATAACAGTATACATTCGAAGACGAATGTTCTTAAGGGGGGAGAATGTTACACCCCGTAGAATTCCCGGCACCTAGATGACCTATTCCCACGTTGGTTAAGCATATTTGAAGGTCATACGTGTTGGAAAAAGGCCCGGGAAAAGATCGGACGAGAAACCCGTCGAACCATCGCGGGAGGAGCCGAGGCAGAGCCCCTCTGCGATGGCAGCGTATCACGGAGGTGAGGCCTCCGCGATGGCTCCGTGACACGTTGGCCTTGTCCAGGCCCAAGTATATAAAGCCCCACGTCGGTTTTAAATGATAAAATTCTTAAGAATTTCCAGAGAAACAGAGGCAAACACAGAGGTAAAAGAAAGGAACGAAGGAAAATATATATTTTCGTCCGATTACGCTGCCAAACGCTGCCCAAACTCAAATTAATCCCAGATACCAAAGTATTTAGCAGCAGAGAGCATTTCTACGGATTTAGTTTCGTGAAATACGGCCGACGAATCGGCGAGCCACCGAACTAAGGTAAGTGGAATTACTCTAAATTAGTGTCTATGTGTTCCTAGCTGAGAAGTAAATATTTCTCCCTTCTGGGCCGCTGAAAAATAGCGAGTTTTCGACCGTCTTTCGATAAGCCTAAGTTTAGGCTATAAACTATATCGAAAGTGACGTTGCTCTTTACAATAAAGTTGTATTTAGTATTAATTGACGTATTTATAAATGCAGTTGGGAGGAAATAGTTGAAGTACCGGCCGAGCCTCGTCCAACGGACGAATAATTCAAAGATAAGGTATGTAAAGTTAGTTTCCTCGGCAAGTTAGTAATATTGAGACAGGATAGTATTTTACATATTAGTAGGATGTTCAGAAGTCGAATATTGCGATTATGAATATTGATACGAAATGTTGGATGTGGTTGTATTCAGTTGAAACCCCGTATAGTAATGCAATACCCGTAAAGCGCTTCAGAAATAGAATAGCAGACTAAAATGAAGTTTAGAAAGCATTTCAGGAATAGTAAATCATGTTACTATAGAAAATCAGTATACAGCATAGTTCAGCAGAAAGACTATATTCGTACATACATATATAGTACTTCCAGCCTCAGCATGTATTAAGTATGTACATATTTCTATCACTAGTTCAGCATATAGTGTATACAGAAACTTAGTAAACAGCAGAGTTTTCAGCAGAAACATTATCTTATGTAGCATTTGCCCAGTCCAGCCCGGTAGGAGACTATATTCATATTTATACATCCTTACCTGCCTCAGCACGTATTAAATACGTACAGATTATTATCATTAGCTCAGCATGTAATATTGATGATACTTTACCCCTATTAGCCTCAGCATGTGAGATACCCAGACAGTATTACCAGTTGAGACCATTGTATTGTTTGGGGTCGGATTACCTAGCATCCATGACCGCCCAGGGTTAATAGCTGTATCGACTCGTCCGCCAGAGGACGAGGATACGTCGCTCCACGGAGTGGCATGCCGTCCCACAGGGGACGAAGATGGGATGCCAGTTTTCCCCATATTTGTGCCTTGATCGGCCCTTACACACCCCAGTCGAGCGGATACGCCCGGGTGCAGATTCAGGAGTCCTCCAGACTCAGATGCAGTTATAGTCAGGGGCTCAGCGAGCCCAAGTGCATACCCAGGGGACCGGCGGGATGCTTACAGGCAGTATAGGAGATGGGATGACCGGGGTAGGGGTATAGATTCTGTGTTGATTGTACCTCCCGGCTTATGGGGGCCGGGTAAGGTTGTGTATGCCATGTTATGTTATGTATGTTATGCTATATTACGTTAGATATGAGCAGATTAGTAGTAAAATGATACGTCTCCAGGTATGATTCCTACTCCCTTCAGTATGATTAAGAACAGGTACGATCTACACCATCAGATAGTTAATCTAGTTCTTCCTATTTCAGTTTCGTCAGTTATGTTATTGATTTCAGATATCTCTTTCAGTTATTGCTTTACATACTCAGTACCAGCGGTACTGACGCCTAGTGGGGCGCTGCATTACTTGCCTGCAGGTACCCATAGACGAGCAGGCAATACCGCGTGATCCCCATCAGCGGTTGAGTATTCAGCTCCTGTCATCCGGAGACTGAATTTCTAGAGGTGTAGTTCAGTTTCTTTTGCTGTACAGTACGGGTAGGTCGAGGCCCTGTCCCAATCATTTCTATTATTCTTCCTAGAGGCTTGCAGTCTGTATATATTCCCTGTGGTCAGATGAGCCGGTCGTGAGGGGCCGTGCAGTTGTATAGTTGTTAGCGTTCCTTCTTTCTATTGTGATGGTCATGTGGGGCCATAGTTGTCAGTAGTGGTGACCTTGCCGGTCACGTAGCTTTTTAATACTTTATGATTGAGTCGCAGATAACTAGACAGCATGGTGGCCTTGTTGGACCACATAGGTTTCCCTGAATTGCTATGTTTCTGGTCAGCTGTTAGTACAGGTACAGAAGGCAATAGGCCAATGGGCCGGGGGCTGTGTTTACAGCCGTTATATAGCCCTTTGTTTCCAGAAATGTGAGTCAGAGCCAGCCAGGCACCAGATTTGCTCAGGCTTAACAGTCCAGCAGGTCAGGTCCTAGTAGGGCACCAGGTGCCAGTCATACCCCCCAAGGCGGGGTGTGACACATTGCCATCGCGGAGGGGCTCTGCCCCGGCTCCTTCCGCGATGGTTTGACAGGTTTCTTGTCCGGTCTTGTCCCGGGCCTTTTTGCTAGCGTGTATGGCTTTCAAATACTCTTAACCAACACGCAAATAGGCCATCTATGTGTTGGAAATTTTATGAGGTATAACATTCTCCCCCCCCCCTTAAGAACATTCGTCCTCGAATGTAAACTTCTATTTAGAGGACTTCTCAACTTATTCAACTTGTTTCCAGAAAAATTTCGGCAGAGTTTCCCCTGTAATATGGACTATCTCAAAAACCTAAAAAGCAGAAAAGCCCAACACAGGTACTCCACACGATATAATAATAATAGATACTGGCACTCCATATAATCTAACTATCTCTCTAATATATAATTCGGCATAATCCTCGGCCGAGAAGGTAGCTTTCACTGGCAGGAAATGAGCTGATTTTGTCAGCCTGTCAACTATCACCCAAATAGAATCGTGTCTATGTCTGGTACGGGGTAATCCTGTTACAAAATCCATATTTATCGCTTCCCATTTCCACAAAGGCACAGCTATATCCTGCATCAGACCGCCCGATTTCTAGTATTCTGCTTTCACCTGCTGGCAGTTAGGACATCTAGATACAAATTCAGCTATTTCAGCTTTCATACCTGGCCACCAGTAGATGTCTCTGACGTCGTGGTACATTTTCGTTGCTCCTAGATGGAGGGAATAGCGAGCATAATGTACCTCATGCATGATTTGCTGGCGAAGCCCTGAAACATTCGGGACACATAGGCGGCCCTTGCAATGCAGCACTTCATCCTCAGTCACTTGGAAATCTGGCTCCTTTCCTTCCTGAACTCTATCTCTGAGCTGGACTAAGTCAGGGCCTTCGTACTGCCGTTCCTTTACCTCTGTAACTAACGATGACACAACAGAGTTTTGAATCACCGCTCTGTTATTTTCTGTTTCTGCTACTCGAACGGCTAAACTAGCTAGCTGATGAATTTCCTTAGCTAACTCCCGCTTCTCGGGTCGCAAATACGCCAAACTCCCCATTGAATTACGGCTGAGGGCATCTGCTACTACATTGGTTTTTCCCGGATGATACAGAATGTCCACGTCATAGTCTTTCAGCAATTCTAACCAACGACGCTGCCGCAAATTTAACTCCCTCTGTGTGAAAATGTACTGCAGGCTTTTATGATCTGTAAAAATGTCTACATGAACGCCATACAGATAATGCCTCCAGATTTTCAAAGCGTGGATCACTGCGGCCAGTTCCAGGTCATGGGTCAGATAGTTCTTTTCATGCTTCTTCAGCTGTCTGGAAGCATAAGCAATTACCTTTCCATGCTGTATCAGCACACAACCCAGTCCAATGTCTGAAGCGTCGCAATACACCGCATATCCATATGTTCCCTCTGACAATGCTAGTACCGGGGCGGAGGTCAATCTGTCTTTCAATTCTTGAAAACTCTGCTCACATGCCTCCGTCCACTGAAATTTCGCTGCTTTTTGTGTCAGCTTTGTCAGAGGTGCTGCTATAGTGGAGAATCCTTCAACAAATCTCCGGTAATACCCTGCTAAACCCAGAAAACTGCGAACCTCGATCGGAGTGGTAGGTCTGGGCCATGTCTTGACCGCCTCTATTTTCTGTGTGTCCACCTGTATACCAGCATCCGACACGATATGCCCCAAGAAGGCAACTGAGTTCTGCCAGAACTCACACTTAGAAAACTTGGCGTACAGATAACGGTCTCTAAGGATCTGGAGTACTGTTCGTAAATGGTTCTGGTGATCTGTCTCTGAACGAGAATATACCAGAATATCATTGATAAATACTATCACGAACAGATCCAAATACGGTCTGAATAGGTTGTTCATCGGGTCCATAAACACTGCGGGAGCATTCGTCAGCCCAAAGGACATGACTAGAAATTCAAAGTGACCATATCTGGTCCTGCAAGCAGTCTTTGGAATGTCTCTCTCACGAACTCGGACCTGGTGGTAGCCGGACCTCAGATCTATCTTAGAGAAACATCTGGCCCCCTGCAACAACAAATCATCTATTCTAGGGAGCGGGTATTTGTTTTTAACTGTTACCTTATTCAGCTGCCGGTAGTCTATACACATACGGAGTAAGCCATCTTTCTTTCTCACAAACAGAACTGCACTCCACGGGGAAGTACTAGGCCTGATAAAGCCTTTGTCGAGCAAATCTTTTAACTGCTCTTTCAACTCTCTAAGCTCAGCTGGTGCCATGCGATACGGGGGAATGGATATAGGTTGAGTCCCTGGCAACAAGTCAATTGCAAAATCTATCTCCCTTTTGGGAGGGATACCAGGCAACTCATCTGGAAATACGTCAGGGAATTCATTTACCACTGGAACAGACTGAAGAGTCGGAGGTTCCACCCGAACGTCCTGGACTCTAACTAGGTGGTAAATACATCCCTTTGCTATTAATTTTCTCGCCAAAAGGTAGGAAATAAACCTACCTTTTGGCATAGTTGTGCTCCCTTTCCACTCTCGCACTGCTTCCCCCAAAAAGTGAAATCGGACTGTCTTGGTCCCGCATTCTAAGTTGGCATAGCATGGCACTAACCAGTCCATACCCATAATGGCATCGAAGTCGACCATCTCAAGTTCTATTAAGTCTACTATGGTCTGGCGAGCAGCAACCTCTACCGTACACCCTCGGTAAACTCTTTTAGCTGTAATCGAGTCACCGACCGGTGTAAGCACTGAAAAGGGCTGCTAAAGCAATTCTGGTTCGATACCCAACTTTCGAGCCATAAATGGTGTAATATATGACAAAGTAGACCCTGGATCAATCAATACATAAACAGGGTATGAGCAGATAATCAATATACCTGTGACCACGTCGGGAGATGCCTCTGAATCCTGCCTCCCTGGTAATGCATAGATACGGCTGGGGCCTGCGCCTGATCCAGAGGCTCCTGATCTACCTCGGCCCCTATTTGTTGAACCTGAGGGTCTGCGCCCTGCTGAGGCTGCTGGAGCTCGTGGCCCCGCTGATGTTCTACCCAGACTATCCCGGCTACCCTGTCCTCTGGCAGGACAATCTCTCATTAAATGCCCTTTCTGTCCGTAGTTATAACACCCTGAGAAGCCTTGCCTGCAAGCTCCAGAATGGGGTCGGTGGCATATAGGACAAGGGGTAGGTACAAATCTACTATGTTCTGCCCTCGCTGCTAAGGTGATGCTACTGTCCGTAAACTGCTACCGGACTCTGACTGACTCCGGCGAACAAATCTGCCTCTCTGCTGTACCGGAGGTAAAGATCTGGGTGGCCTATCTGAAAACCGTGGTCTCAAACCCCTAGGGATTTCCCCTTGAATCTCAGTGGGTCTGTTTCTATGGCGCTGCTCCGGAGTCGCCTGTCTGTCGCCCCGCTGCCGTTGTCTCAGGCCCTCAATTGTCTGTGCGAAGGCCTGTACCCTGGCTATTTCCATGTCCTCTCTCAAAGTAGTCGTCATGCACGTCTGTATGTAATCTGAATTCAGGCCCATAATAAAGCGATGGACTCTGGACGACATGGTGTCCACAAATGTTGGATCATAGCGGGCTAAGGAGTCGAACTGTAAAGAATACTCACGGACGCTCCTTGCCCCCTTCTCTAAGTGTAAAACCTGGTCCATCCGGGCCTGTCTGGCCTCCCAGGGTAAGTAGTGGTCCAGGAAGGCCTCTGAGAAGCTGGACCAAGTAGGAGGGGCTGCATCTCTTCCCCGAGATCTCTCCTAACTTTCGTACCTCAAAACAACAATATCCCTCAATCGGAACACTGCTAATTCCACTAATTTTGCTGGGGTTACATGCATGACTCTAAAGATTCTCTTCATCTGGTCCAAAAAGTCCTGAGGGTCCTCTGCTGAATCTGACCCTGTAAACTGAGGGGGTCCCAATGCCAAGAATTCTCTAACCCTGGAACTACCTGGCCCACCTAGAGATTCTGTTGCTGCAGGTGGTACCGACTGAGCTGAGTAGCTAGCATCTGGGTTAACATAACCACGGCACTACGTAGCTCCTGATCAGATGAAGTAGGTGCAAGAGCTGTGGAAGGCGGTGTTGCCTCAAATGGTGTCTGGCGAGGCAGAGACTGCTGAGAGGGTCGAGATGACACCTCCGTATCACCCTCAGGCTGGGCTGAATCCGGCTATAAGTGAGGCATCCTGCTGGTGCCTTCGCCTGCCGTTGTATCTAATCTCCTGCCTGTAGCAGGGTGCCACTGATCTGCCACAGTATCTGTAGACAAAGAGGGTGGTAAGTTTAAAAAAGAACCAACTCTATACTGTACTGTGCTATGGCACGAATGAGTATGAAAGAAGGGTAACCATCTTATAATGCCTCGCAGCCTCCTACCTATAGTATGTGGTGCACAATACATCCATAGACAAGACTCTACTTAGCACGGCTTGCAGACTCCCTGGGACACAACTGCTCTGATACCAAGTTTATCACACCCCACCTTGGGGGGGTATGACGGGCACCCAGTGCCTGCTAGACTTTGGGCAGCTAAACGGTCCAGCCTGAGCACATCTGGTGTTTTGGCTACTGTAGCTCTATTTCAAGAAACGAACTGGCTATATAATGGCTATAAATACAGCCTCCGGCCGACTGGACCTGTAGCCACCCGTATAAAACTTCAGCTAACTAGAAACATACACATGTAGGGAAACCTATGCGGGCCGACAAGGCCACCATGCTGTCTAGTTATCTGTAACTTAACAATAGAACACTGAATAACTATGTGACCGACAAGGTCACCACTACTATCAGACTATGGCCCCACACAACCAACATAATCAACCAAACACATATATACATGCACGGCCCCACACGACCGGTTCCACTACCACAGGGAAACATCAGACTGCAAGCCTCTAGGAAGTAATAATAGAATGGTCGGGACAGGGCCCCGACCTACCCAAACTGTAATCAAAAAGAAAATAGGAGCAACCTCCGACTATCTAGCTCCGGAGGATAGGAGCTGATAACTCTGCTGACTGGATCACGAGGGATCGACTCCTCGTCTATGTGTACCTGCAGGCAAGCAAAGCAGCGCCCCCACGGGCGTCAGTACCGCAGGTACTGAGCATGTAAAAAAAATTGAAATATACAACTGAAATGGGTAACAACAATAACATGACATATAAGCAGGAAGTAGCTGAGTCTATCTAGCTGAGGATAACTGGGGAGAGTTTACGTATTCTGTAACTAAACTGGGCGTACCTGACCACGTGTCGTTCTACTGTTTATTAGTATCCAATAGCACATATAGATATACATATAAATACACACAATACCTGATCGACCCCCATAAGCCGGAAGGTGCCAAACAACAAAACAATCTATCTACACCTACACGGGTCTAAACTAACCAAAAATAAGTCACTCCACTCATCTGATAACTGTGAGCTCCTCCTACCGGCCCCCTTGGGTACGTAGCTCAGGCCTTGGCCTCTAACAATAAATTGTGTCTGAGTTCGAAGACTCCTGCCTCTGGGCACAAGTGCTCACGGGGTAATCTGTTGTTGTATCTGTAACTGAAACTGCCCCTGGGTGCAAGCACGCAACAGGGTAATTTTATAAAAATCTGTATCTGAAACTGTCCCCGGCCACAAGTGCACACAGAGTAATCTGCCCCTGTAAACGGGGTAATCTGGCTCTGCGCAGAGCGAACTGAACTGCCCTTGCAAGCAGGGTAATCTGGACCGTATTATCATGGTGGTCGGCCATCATCGTCCCCTAGGCGAACGGCATCGCCCAGCTGGTGGCGGTATCTGAATCTGGTATCGACACAGCTATAACCCAGGGGCAGTGGGGATGCTAAAGGGTGTCCACATGCCACAACAAGTCTCAACATACAAAACACATACATAGCAAGCATGCTCAAATGAAAAATACTAATCATATTCTCTTTTTTTACTTCAAGGTCAATTCATATTAAACAACCGATGCTATATTCTATTTTTGGCACTGTTTCTGATTGCTGGGCTAACTGCTACCTGGCCTTTATCTATTTATCTGATTATTGTTACCCGTGATCTGAAGCTATATCAGTTTCTAGAGCCATCTCTGTTTCTGGAGCTACATGTGTATCTGGAGCTATTTCTATATCTGATTACTGATCTGATTATATCTGCATATAACTCGATAACATAGAACATGCCATCTATAACTGGATATAGCTCAATAACATAAGAGGTGCCATCTATTACCGGATACAGTCTCAACAAATGTAATACATACTATTTGTAATCTTGCTAACTCATTATACTGCTTTTACAACTTCCATTCTGGATATCACGTAAAAACATGCTGAGCTATTATCTGATACCACATTATTATCTAAAATTATCTGACTATCCGTTATTCTGATTATCGCATAATACGTAGTGATATACAAGCATGCTTATTGGAAATCGTACTAAAATTATTTCTGCATGCTGGGTATCTGTCAATAGCCTTTATTCTATTTATTTTCTAGATTGTACTTCCTGGCTTGCCGAAAGAATAGCTTTACATACCTGGTTTCTGAGTACCCGACTGACCGATGTGATTCCCGTCGGTACTTCTGTTGTTTCTCCCAACTACATTCATATACATGTCAATTAGAACTAAATACACCAATATTCTGAAAGAAAACGTTACTTTCGATATATTTATAGCTTGAACTTTGACTTATCAAAAGACGATCAAAACCTCGTTATTTCTCAAAAGTCCAGAAGGGAGAAATATTCACTTTAAGGCTAGGAGTATACTAACACTAATTTGGAGCAATTCCACTTACCTTAGTTCGGTAGCACGACGATTTGCCGGCCGAATTTCGCGAAACTAAATCCGTAGGAATGCTCCTTGCTGCTAAATACCTCGGTATCTGGAGTTAATTTGAGTTTGGACCGCGTTTGACGGCGTAATCGGAAGGAAATTATCAAGAACCCTTCGTCCCTCTTCCTCTCTGATTTTCTCTCTGTTTTCACTGGAAATTATAAGAATTTTTAACATTTAAACCGAAGTGGAGGGATTTATATACTTGGGGCTAGATAGGGCCAATGTGTCACGGAGCCATCGCGGAGGCTCCACCTCTGTGACATGTTGCAATCGCGGAGGGGCTCTGCCCTGGCTCCTTCCGCGATGGTTCGACTGGTTTCTTGTCTGGTCTTGTCCCGGGCCTTTTTCCTAGCGTGTATGGCTTTCAAATACTCTTAACCAACACGCGAATAGGCCATCTATGTGTTGAAAATTTTACGGGGTATAACATCAAATGACTAGCATTATATTTTTATTATATGTTTTAAATTTTATTTTTAATACATCAAAAAAAAATGGAATATGTTTGTAACTGAAAATTCTAGTTTTTTTCATGTAAAATTTATAATAATTACATTATAATATACGTGCAAGTCACGTGTCTAATAGTGAATTATGACTCATTTTTATGTGACTAGATCTTGAAAATTATATTTGACATCTTATTTTTCTGCGAGACATATTGAACATAACATTGCGTACGCATATTAAATATTATTTAATGATGTGTAAAAGCACGGGATCTTCACTTCTTTTCAATTCATAAAAGTCTAATTTTTATTTTATTCTTAACAAAAAAATGAAGTTTCATGTAAAATAAAAATTCAACGACTATGCTTTTAGCCAATTTTTTGGGCTAGCCACCTCAGCTCCACCTCCTCAGATGTTCCACCACATCTTCCTCCTCCTTCTTCTTCTAATCATTATCTGTTAAAATCTTCACAACACATCAACTAACATATAAAAACTAATAGAAGAATAGAAGAAGAAGAGAAGAAGAAGAACTGGAATTACATTTTGTAATAGCTAAAACATACTTCTCAACTTATTCATATGTAAGCTCTAACTGCAGAGATATTTATACTGATCTGATGCACCGGCTTTCTACAACTCTCATACTTCACTTGATATGACAGTTGTAACCAACTAATCATATTTCCACTAATTAGTTACAACTAAATCTAACAACCTCCACTAACAATCTATTATCCTTAACTGCTACTTAATCATACTGCATTTTCTTTTCATATCTCAACACTCCCCCTCAAGTTGGAGGGTGGAAGCTATCTAACACACCCAACTTGGAAAGCATCAAATCATGTTGACCAACTCCTAGCCCCTTTGTCAAGAGATCAACTAACTGCAAGCTAGTACATAAGTATTGTGGTGTGATGAATCCAAGCTTCATTCTTTCTCTAATAAAATGACAATCTATCTCGATGTGTTTCGTTCTTTCATGAAAAACAGGATTTTTAGCTATTTGAATAGCTGATTTACTGTCACTATACACCTTGATGGGCAATGCAACAGTCACATCCAGCTCCTTAAGTAATCCCACCAGCCAAATCAACTCAGCAAGCACAGCATCCATGCTTCTATACTCAGCTTCAGCTGAGCTTCTGCTAATTGTTTGTTGTTTCTTCGACTTCCATGAGATAAGAGAATCTCCAAGTTTCACTACATAACCTATGACAGATCTTCTAGTGTTTGGGCATGAAGCCCAATCTGAATCACAGTAACCTGTCAATTCTGTGATGGCTCCCCTTCTAAGTAGTATTCCCAGATCAAGTGACTTCTTGACATATCTCACAAGCCTGACTGCAGCTTCCCAGTGTGACACCTTAGGATGCTGCATAAATTGACTTAGAACTTGCACTCCAAAACAAATTTCTGGTCTAGAAATGGTTAGATAAAGTAATTTCCCAACTAACTTTTAATAGGCATAAATGTCTTCTAGTTCTGGATCATCTGTTGTACTATCAGTGTGCTTGTCATATTGTACACTAGTGAGCTTGCAATTAGACTCCATAGGAGTACTAGCTACCTTTGCACCACTAAGTCCAATCTCTGAAATAAGTTGGAGAGTAAACTTCCTTTGGTTAAGCAAAATACCTGCCTTAGACTTTAGAATTTCTATTCCAAGAAAATATTTTAAACCACCGAGGTCCCTCATCTTGAAGTGTTGATGCAGCAGATGCTTGGTGTTCTGGATCAGAATATTATTAGTACCAGTGATTAGCAAATCATCAACATAAACCAAGATTACCACCAATTCATTTTCCTGCCTTTTTGTAAACAAGGAATGGTCATGTACACTTTGACAAAAACCATCGCCCAAGAAAGCATGTGTGAGTTTGATGTTCCACTGCCTGAAAGTCTGCTTTAGGCCATATAATGATTTTTTCAGCTTACATACTTTCCTACTGCACTCCCCCTGCCTTTGGAATCCCTGAGGCAACTCCATAAACACATCTTCATTCAAATCTCCCTGAAGGAAGGCATTGCTAACATCCATCTGATAAAGTCCCCAACCTTGTGATGCAGCTACACTAATCAAGGTCCTCACTGTAACCATTTTTGCAACTGGGGAAAAGTCTCATGGAAATCCAAACCTTCCCTCTGTGTGTATACTTTGGCCACCAGTCTGGCCTTGAATCTGTCAACTTCAACATTTGCCTTATACTTGACCTTATACACCCATTTGGACCCAATAGCCTTCTCTCCAACAGGAAGATCAACAATGGTCCAAGTATTATTTTCTTCTAAGGCTAAAATCTCTTGTTTCATTGCTTCTATCCACCTAGCATCTGTGGAAGCCTCTTTGAAAGACTGAGGGTCACAAATACTAGAGAAAGCACCGAGATAACTGTTACACTCCGTAAGTTTCTAGCATTTAGTCGACCTATTCGCTTGTTGGTTGAGAGTTTTAGAATGCCATACGTGCGAGAAAAGGGCTCGGGGAAAGCCCGAACGAGTGCCAAGTTGGAATTTCGCAAGAGGAGGCCAAACCGCGCTGCCCAAAGGGGCAAAGTGGCACGGAGCTGAGACCTACGTGTTAGCCAACGTGGCACAGAGCCAAAACGGCGCGTTGGCCAGCGTGCCACATTGCCATGTATTTTGTTGCAAGTATATATAGGCCTCACCCTTTAACTTTATATCATTTTCTATTATACACACGACCAGAAACAGAGGGAGGACAAAGAGAATATATAATTTTATTCCGATTACGCCGCCAAACGCAGTCCAAACTCGAATTAACTTTGGGTAGCGAAGTATAAAGCTGTCGGGAGCATTCCTGCGGAGTTAGTTTCGCGAAATTCGGTCGGCGAATCGTCGTCACGCCGAGCTAAGGTAAGTGGAATTGCTCCAAACTAGTGTCAATATACTCCCAGCATTAAAGTGAGTATTTATCCCTTCTAGACCCCCGAGAAATAGCGAGTTTTCGGTCGTTCTTCGATAAGTCGAAGAATAGGCAGTAGGTATAGCCATAATATGGTTTCTTTCCATAATAATAGTAGAATTAATTCTATTCTTTCATGAATATAAATACAGTTGGGAGAAATAGTTGAATACTAGCCGAGCTACGCCAGTTAATCAGAAAGTCGGTAGTTGAGGTATGTAAAGCTAGTTTCTTTCGGCAAGCTAGTAGTTCCAGTATAGCAAAATAGTACAAATTCTAGTAGAATATTTCAGAAGCCGTATATTATATTCAGTATGAGTTCAGTAAGCATGTTAGAATTATTATACAGTGTTCAGCATGAAACTCAGTAAAACAGTATAATTACCAGCAGAATATTCCAGAAATATTATTTCAGACTCAGTATATCTCAGTATCAGATTTAGTATATTTCAGTATGAGATTCAGAACAGAATACCAGAACATAAATATTATTATCAGATCCAGTATATATATTACATGTGCCTATTGCTATTTGTGGAGACATGATTGTTCTGTGTTGGACACCCTTAGAGCTTCCTTGACCGCCCCAGGGTTTAATAGCTGTGTTGACTCGCCCGCCAGAGGGTGAGGATATGTCGCTCTATGGAGTGGCATGCCGTCCGCCAGCGGACGAAGATGGGATACAGATTCCCCATAGCAGGATGATCAGCACTATACCACACCCCCTGTCGAGCGCTTGCGCCCGGGGTGCAGATTTCAGACTTCAGATTACAGATTTCAGATTTCATATTTCAGGAGTTCTCGGGACTCAGATACAGCTATAATTAGGGGCCTAGTGAGCCCAAGTTGCACACCCAGGGGGCCGGCAGGATGCTCATAGTTACTAGGTGGATGGTATGACCTGGGTACGGGTATATAGATTGTGTGTTGGTTGGTACCTTACGGCTTATGGGGACTGGTAAGGTTCTTGTATGCTATGTTGTGTTAGTTATTAATAGATAGAAGGTAGACCTCCATGTTATCAGGTATGACTCTTACTGTCTTCAGTAAAGTTATGCTCTTTTCAGTCAGTCTCCGCCTGTCTCCTATTACTTCAGTATCTATCAGTATTATTGTTTGCTTCCAGTTATTTTCAGTTATTGCTTTACATACTCAGTACCAGTGGTACTGACGCCCATTTTGGGGGGCTGCATTACTCGCCTGCAGGTACTCATAGACGAGGAGCAGATCCCTCGTAGTTTTAGCCAGCGTACAGAGTCTTCAGCTCCTATCATCTAAAGGTTTACTTCCCTTTTTATTTGTACAATATGGGTAGGCCGGGGCCCTGTCCCGCCCATCTTATTATTCTTAGAGGCTTGCGGATTGTATATTCCCTGTGGTTCGTTGTACCGGTCGTATGGGGTCGTATGTATGTTTCAGTTTGTATGTGATGGCCGTGTGGGGCATTGTTCAGTTGTCAATTGGTGACCTTGTCAACCCGCATAGGTTTCCTTATGCTCAGTTTTTCTGGTTAGCTGTTATATTCCTACAGGTAGCTATAGGTCTAATCGACCAGAGGCTGTATTTACAGCCGTTATATAGCCCATTGTTTTCATAATTCCATAATTAGAGCTAGCCTAGCACCAGAAGTGTTTAGGCTCAGTAGTCCAGCAGTCCAGGTCCTAGTAGGGCACTAGGTGTCCGTCATGTCTCCCAAGGCGGGGCGTGACAATAACTTTGGCATTTATGAGTTAGATGATCATAGCTGACATCATTTGTAATGGAATGAGGACTAGAAGTAGAAGGCAGAACATAATCTTTTGTCCAAACAGGTCCTCTGGAAATTCTACTTGTTCTTCTATGAACAACTGCAGCATCTTGAGTTTGTTGATCATTTGGGGGAACATCAATATCATTTACTGGAGAATCCACATATATAGTCAAAGGAACTGTATCACAAGATACTGGGACAGCAGGTTCTGCAATTGGAAGGGAAACTACATGATTTGGCACTGCCTCTGCAGTCTGATCAGATATCATAATGTTGATATCATGAACAGGAGATGATGAAGATGATGGAACTTCATTAACTACCAGTTTTTTCTTAAAAGGAAATATGTGCTCTCTAAAAGTGACATCCCTGCTAACATATATGCCCTGACTCTCCATATCATAGAGTTTATATCCCTTCTGTGTAGCAGAATATCCTATCAACACAGCCTTTTTTGCTCTAGCGGAGAACTTATCTCCTCTTGGCAGAACATTGGCAAAAGCTAAACATCCAAACACTCTTAGGTGAGTCAATCTAGGAGGTCGACCATACAATACTTCATAAGGTGATCTGTTGTGCAGACTAGGAGATGGAAGTCTATTTATTAGATAAACAACAGTGTAAATACAATCTCCACAAAATCTTGCTGGAACATATGATTGAAACTTTAAAGCTCTCCCCATCTCCAAAATATGTCTATGCTTTCTTTCAACCACATCATTTTGTTGTGGTGTGTATAGACAACTACTCTGATGCATGGTTCCTGAACTAAGCAATAATTCATTCACTTTACTGTTAAAGAATTTTGTTCCATTGTCAGTTCTCAAGAATTTTATTCCAGTACCAAATTGATTACAAACCATAGACAAGAACTCTTGCAACACAACTATGACCTCCTTCTTAGATTGTAAAAGTGATACCCAAGTATATCTACTAAAATCATCAACTATAGTCACAAAATAGTGTTTACTATCATATGTAGACTCCTTGTGAGGTTCCCACACATCCAGACGTACAAGTTAAAAAATACTACTAGATTGTGTACTACTGACTAGGAACTTTAATCTGCATTGCTTAGCTAGTGGACAGATCATACGTTCATGTTGCACACCTGTGTTTATTTTATATCCTAAGGAAGAAATGTAACTCATAGACCTTATTGATGCATGTCCAAGTCTGTAATGTCATAGTGTATGTTGATCTGCATTATTTCCTACAACTGCTCCAACAAATGGCTTCAAGTTTTCCTCAAAATGTACAGCCCCTCCTCTTCTTTACCAATCCCAATCACCTTCCCATTGGAGAGGTCCTGCACCACACATAATTCAGGATAGAAGGAAACATAACAGCTAAGATTCCTAGTTAGTTTTGAGACTGGCAGTAGGTTAAACTTGAAATCTGGTACATGCAGCGCATCCTTCAAAATATATCCACCTAGAATCACAGTATTTCCTGTATGTTTCACCTGTGTTTTGGTGCCTGTTGGCACTTGTACTTTGTTACATTCAACATCAGATACTGATTTAATATCAATCAATATTTAATCACTATGTGTTATATGGTGAGATGCACCTGAATTAACTATCCACTTTAACTCTGCATTATCACTTTGTATTGAAGTCATACCTGTGGCTTCTGATCTGCAATTCCCTGTAGGAGTCGATGGAATCATATCTAGCAGCTGATTGCATTGTTCCTTAGTGAAATATCCTCCATAATACTGTGACTGTATTCCTGAGCTGTTTCCTGTCTCCTTAACTAAATTGTTAGCATAAGAATTCTGTTGTGACTTTGTTCCCGAGGTGCTTCCTGCCTCCTTGATTGAATTGTTGACATATGACTTGAATCCTTAATTCTGATTCTTCCTTTTGCTCTTAAATTCTACTGAAAATCCTACAAGTCTATAGCATGTCTCCTTAGTATGACCTTTAAAATCACAATTCTCACACACCAAGCCTATCTTCCTTCCTTAATTGTTGTTGTGATTGTGACTGTTGTTGTGGCCTCCTGTGTTCTAACGCTGATTTCTCCCAGCCAACATGATCATAAGTTCCTTTGTCCCATCAGTTATCCCTAATTTCCTTTGACTCTCTTCTTGTATGGTCATAACATATGCCTGATTCACACTAGGAATGGATGAATTCAACAATATATTGCTTCGAACTTGAGCAAAACTGTCATTTAAACCAACCAAAAATTGCAACAATCTCTGTTGTTTGACATGTTCAATATGAGGTCTGGATTCACTACAATCGTAGAAGGAATTGGTACCGTTACATCCATTTCATCCAATAGATCTCTCATCTTCGAACAGTAGGTAGTTACTGTGTTTGTTCCTTGAGTCATCATGCTTATCTCCTTCCATACGTGAAATATCCTGGTTAGATTTGATTTGTCAAATCGTTCCTTAAAGTCTTCCCAAATTTTCTTTGAATTTGCAGCATACACGATGGTTGTCATCAACTCAGGAGAAACTGCAGCACTGATCCACGATAACACCACAACATCACATCTCTACCATTTCGTCAATAAAACTCCATTGTAGGAGCTCTTCGCACATGTTCCATCTACGAATCCAAGCTTGTTTTTAACTAACAATGCGAGTCTCATGGATCTGCTCCAGATTCCATAGTTTTCTGGCCCTGTAAGTTTGATAGGAATCAAAGCCACACCAGGGACATCTGATGCTTGTAGATGCAGAGGATGAATATGATCCACCAGAGAATCTTCTCCATTCTGTGAAATCTGTGATTCTGCCATTGTTACAGCTTGATTATCGACAACAATGATGCTTTAAACTGCTTCTTCTATCTATGAATTATACGATGAGCTCTGATACCATGTTAAAATCTTCACAACACATCAACTAACATACAAAAACTGATCGAAGAATAGAAGAAGAAGAGAAGAAGAAGAACTGGAGTTACATTTTGCAATAGCTAAAACATTCCTCTCAACTTATTCATATATAAACTCTAGGTGCAGAGATATTTATACTAATCTGATGCACCGGCTTTCTACAACTCACACACACTTCACTTGATATGATAGCTGTAATCAACTAATCATATTTCCACTAATTAGTTACAACTAACTCTAACAACCTCCACTAACAGTCTATTATCCTTAACTGCTACTTAATCATACTACATTCTCTTTTCATATCTCAACATTATCACCACCTCTCTTTAATTCACAGTTCTATGTTTAAATAACTTAATAATTGTTTTAATTTAACTTTAAAATTGAATTGATTTATGAAAGTGGTTGAAATTGTAATTTTTCTTCATTTATTATTTTGTTAAATTTACTATATGTCATGATGTGTTATTGATGCTTAGAAAATCAACGATGCGTCTTTCACATACTCTTTGATTTGAGTAATTCACTATAGTTAATTCCGATGAAATTTCAAATAACTATCGTTATATTTTTATTATATGTTTTTAAATTTTATTTTTAGTACACCAAAAATATTTTAAATATATTTTATGTGACTCTATCTTGAAAATTATAATTGACTCCTAATCTTTCTGTGAGATATATTAACATATTGCTGACACATATTAAACACTATTTAATGATGTATAAAAGCACGTGATCTTTTAATTTATATTTTATCCTTACCGAAAAAGTGAAGTTTCATGTGAAAAAAAATTCAACGGTTATCTTTTTTTAGCCTATTTTTAATATATATTTTTTATCTGCTAGTCACCTCAGCTCCACCTTCTCTGATCTTCCACTTCCTCCTCCTCCTTTTTGTCATCACCACCACCCTTCTTTAGTTCTGAGTTTTATGTTTAATATATTTTAACAAGTTGTTAAAGTTGCATTTTTTCATCATTTATTATTTTTTAAAATTTATTATATGCCATGAGATGTTATTGATGTTTATTAAAAATTAAAATGCACCTTTCGCACACTCTTTATTTTGTATACTTCACTATCGTTAATTTTGGTGAAATTTCAAATAACTAGCATGATATTTTTATTATATGTTTTAAATTTTACTTTTAATACACCAGAAAAAAATTTATAATATGTCTGCAATTGAGAATTTTAATTTTTTTCAATGTACATTCATTAATAATTACATTATAATGTACATGCAAGTCACGTATCTGATGGTGAATCATGATTCGTTTTTATGTGACTCGATCTTGAAATTTATATTTGACACCTCATCTTTCTGTGAGACATATTGAATATATTGTGTACGCATATTAAATACTATTTAATGATATGTAAAAGCACATGATCTTCACTTTTTTTCAATTCATAAAAATCTAATTTATATTTTATGCTTACCAAAAAAAGTAAAGTTTGATGCAAAATAAAAATTTAACAGGTATTCTTTTTAGCCTATTTTTGACATTTACTTTTTGTGTGCTAGCCACCTCAGCTCCACCTCCTTTGATCTTCCTCCTTCTCCTTTCTCCCTCTCTAATTCAGAGTTTTATATTTGCTATAACTTATTATTTGTGTTAATCTAACTTTAAAAATTATTGAATTGATTTATGGAAGTGGTTGATGTTGCAATTTTTCTTCATTTATTATTTTTAAAGTTTATTATATGTCCTGAAATATTATTAATTATTAAGAAAATCAAAAAATCGTCTTTCACACACTTTTTGATTTGTGTAATTCTTTACAGTTAATTTTGAAGAAATTTCAAATAACTAGCTTTATATTTTTATTATATGTTTTAAATTTTATTTTTGGTACACCAAAAATATTTTTAGAATATGTTTGCAATTGAAAATTCTATTTTTTTAGTAATATTTATAATAATTATATTGCAATGTATGTGCAAGTCATGTGTTTAATGGTGAATCGTAACTCATTTTTACGTGACTTGATCTTTGAAAATTATATTTGACACGTCATCTTTCGGAGTGAGATATATTGAACCCCGCATTTCTTCTAAAAAATCTCCTAATTATTTTGACATATCATTGTGTACACATATTAAACATTGTTTAGTGATGTGTGAAAGCATGCAATCTTCACTTCTTTTCAATTCATAAAAGTCTAATTTATATTTTGTTCTTAGCGAAAAAGTGAAGTTTCATGCGAAACATAAATTTAACGGTTATTAAAAAAGTGAAGTTTCGTGAAATTTTTAACTTTTTGGATATAAAATTCATAATAATTACATTGTAATTTACGTGCAAATCACGTGTCTAATTAGAAATCATGAACCATTTTTGTGTGACTCGATCTTAAAAATTATATTTTTTTGACAACTCATTTTAATTTGGTGACATGTGAAAACACATGATTTCCACTTCTTTCTAACCGATAATAGACTAAAAGCCTAACTTATATCTTGTCAATTGCAAAAATGTGAAATTTATGTGAAACGAAAATTAAATGACTGTTATGAAATAATAAAGCAAGAGAAAGAATATTGTCGAGAAAGGGAGAAAAGAGAATAATTCTTATTTCTCTTGATGGGATGAAATACAATGAAGGAGAACCCTCTATTTATAGGGATAATTCCTCATAACTTTTCTCCAAAGAATAGACTTTCACTATAATATAAACACATGTATCCACTACAATAACAAATATCTTTTTCACTACAATACAAATATGTTTATAACACTCCCCCTTGAATGTCTATTTGATAGATAATGTGTCTCGTTAAAACCTTACTAGAAAAAACTTAGTGGGAAAAAATCTAGTGAAGGAAAAAGAGTACACATGTCTAATAATACGTATTTTGGCCACCTCATTAAAAATCTTACAAGGAAAATCCAGTGGAATAAAATCTCATAACGGAAAAAGAGTACAGTGCGTATTAACTCCCCCTAATAAGAATATCCTTGAATCTTTGCATCCCGATCTTGTGCACCATCTTATTGAAAGTTGCAGTTGGTAGAGACTTGGTGTATAAATCAGCCACATTGTCACTTGAACGAATCTGTTGCACGTTGATATTGTTAGCCCATATAATTGTTAGCAAATGGGCCTTAGGATTTTAGGTAGTCCTATGGGCATTAGGATTTTAGGTAGTCCTATGGGCATTAGGATTTTAGGTAGTCCTATTCCTATGGGCATTAGGATTTTAGTTTATGCCTATATATAGGCACCCCCTTCCCCATTCTAGATCATTGCATTCAATTCTGAGTTAGCTTTTTTTTATTCTTTCTTTTCTTGTTCTTCAATAAAACCCCTGTTATATATCAACATGGTATCAGAGCCAAAATAAATCGATTCTTCCCTACTTATAAATAATCACCAATTTTCGCGGATCGAGTTGATGTTCTCCTGTGTTTGATGTTTCCGCTAAATTCTTTGTTGGTTTGGTTTGCTTTAGACGGCGTTGTATGATTGTCGTTGTTGGTTTGCTTTGGACGGCGTTGTATGATTGTCGTTGTTGGTTTGGTTTGATTTGGACGCCGTTGTTGGTTTGTTTTGTGACTAGGGTATTTTGTTCCATCAGCCTTGCAGATTGCTGACCTTTTTTACGAAGGCTCAGTCGACGTCTCAGTTTCGTTTCTTGTGTGACAAACTCTCAATGCTTATTATTGTCGCATTATGAGTTTGAGGGGGAATGTTAGCCCATATAATTGTTAGCAAATGGGCCTTAGGATTTTAGGTAGTCCTATGGGCATTAGGATTTTAGGTAGTCCTATGGGCATTAGGATTTTAGGTAGTCCTATTCCTATGGACATTAGGATTTTAGTTTATGCCTATATATAGGCACCCCCTTCCCCATTCTAGATCATTGCATTCAATTCTCAGTTAGCCTTTTTTGATTCTTTCTTTTCTTGTTCTTCAATAAAACCCCTGTTATATATCAACAGATATCACCATTCTTTGGAGCTCATGTGTGTAGAAAAACTTTGGCGAGATGTGCTTCATTCTATCTCCTTTTATGAATCCTCCCTTTAGTTGTGCTATGCATGCTGCATTATCTTCATATAAAATTATGGGTACCTTGTCACATTTCAAACCACATTTTACTCTAATGAGATGTATCTTGGACCTCAACTACACACATTCTTGGCTTGCTTCATGAATAGCTATTATCTTAGCATGATTTAATGAAGTAGCTATGAAAGACTGCTTTGTAGATCTCCAAGATATGGCAGTTCCTCCACAAATGAATACGTAGCCAGTTTGATATTGAGTCTTGTGTGGGTAAGATAAATACCCTACATCAGCATAACCAACAAGATCGGGACTGCAATTGTTAGAATAAAATAAGTCCATATCGGTAGTCCCTTTTAGATACCGCATTATGTGTTTGATCTCATTCCAATGTCTCCTAGTAAGAGCATAACTATATCTTACTAACAAATTAACCGAAAAGGCTATATCAGGTCTTGTAGTATTAGCAAGATACATTAGTGCACCAATTGCACTAAGATATGGTACTTCAGAACCAAAAATTTCCTCATTCTTTTTTTGAGATCGGAATGGATCCTTATTCACATCAAGTGATCAAACAACCATCGGAGTACTTAATGGATGTGCTCCATCCATATAAAATCTTTTCAACACCTTTTCTGTATAGACAGATTGATAAATAAAGATACCATTTGTCAAATGCTCTATTTGCAAACCAAGACATAATTTTGTCTTTCCAACATTCTTCATCTCAAATTCTTTCTTTAGATAATCAATTGCCTTTTTAAGCTCTGCTGGAGTTGCAATGAGATTTATGTCATTAGCATAAATGGCAAGTACAATAAACTCCGATGTTGTTTTCTTATTTGATTTTTCCCATATAAAAATTATGAACAAGTTTAAAGAAACTTGTAAATGCTTCAAGCATTTTGAATCCTTCATGATTTTCATATAAATTTTATCAAGTGATAACATTCATTAGTATTTAAATGTGTGACATCTTGTGGGGTCTTGACTATAGGTCAAATAAGCTTTACGTTTGTTAATACGCATCATTTCACTTGATAATTATTTCTACAACAGCATGCTTTAATAGATGTAGAATTTAGATTCTTACAATCATTTACAATATTGCACGTTGTATTGTATCAAAGATATCGTCGACGATAATTTTGATATTAGTTCCAATGCAGCATAACTTATTGAGATCTCTTCATTTTTCATCATTTTCAGGTACCTGAAGCTCTGCCAAGGTTTTATGAAGTGTTATGTCGTGGTGCTTTCTTAAAGCACTTGCCTCATTATTATGACCATCTTAATCATTTGCTCCTCTCCTTCTTCAAGGAGTTCTATATTAGGAACCATTTAGTCTATCACACTTCAGGCGTCTCATAGACCCTGTCCTTCCAAGACCTTTCGTTGGAGCATTTGCAACTGAATTATAAAATAGAGTTATCAAATACATCTGACAATTAATTTGCAATATTTTGCACGTGAATTATCTCTTGAACTTTAAGTTCACATTTTTTTTCAAAGATCTAGATAATTCATCCCACACTCAATTTTCAGTTGTTAATCACTTCTCCCCCTAATGTTAGAAAAACTAACAATTACCCCCTAAGCTCATTTAGGGACCCATCTTTGTGCATTGTGGTGGAGTAACTGAATCATATACCGCACATTCAAATTTTTAGATGGAATTATTTGGTTCCTGACCCTGAATCAATTGTGATAAGGGAACGTTGTTGGCTTGATGCATTCAAGTGTTGCTACATGTTAAATAAACATATCTCATACCAAATTTTATTTGGGAGTTTTGTTCTCATAACCAATGGTTTAGCTATAATTGGAGGCATCCAATTTTTGCTAAACCAACTTAGATATGAACCAAAATTATCAATATGATGTTATAATTTGAAATTGTGCTCTTAATTTAATAATTAGAGCAAACAACCTTGCAAAAATCAATTGCAAGTTGATATTAAAGCACATGTGACCATACCATATATGCACCTATTAAAATTATATAATAGCAAATGGTTCACATGGAGGGTGAATGCGCTCATATTCACCCTTTTATAAGTTCCAAAATTTCGGAAATATAATTCCAATCTTAGCTGATCAAGATCATTCTATCACGAGAACAAGAAACACAAGAGAATTCTTTAAGAATCTTTTATTTCTTCAACATATTCACGTGAATTCTCAATTATTTTTGCATTACATTTGAACCGAAATGGTCAACCAGTTATGCCAACTTATCTTTATTTCAGTAAACTTCTAGTTTACTTTTGTATGTGATTTTGTCATCATACTCATATTTATGTACTACAAACAAAAAAAAGGCAGGTAATCTTTTACATAAATATTTATAATCCGCTTCAATTGTAGTAATATGAAGATATTATATCTTCCCATAATTTATAGTCTCAATTCTTTTTCAATATCCTTGAAACTTATGAGTTTCCTATTGAGACTTACTACAATACTTTCATCCCTTCAGGTAGTAATACATTATCTCTTTTGGAGCTCTCAATTAATTTTGTGTACTACCACATATTCAATAACATCATTAATAGTTTCTCCACATAGTTTCAACTTAGAAACAATTTTGAATGTTGATGAGCTATACTCATGAACAAACTTATAATCTTAATGGATCTAATCATAGCATGCCTTTGGGTAGATGACCATCTTCAGGTAGCTATACCTTTTTTTCAAGCTATTCCACGAAACAATTGGATCCTTAACCGTGAGATATTCAATTTTCAGAATTTCGTCAAGATAATGACGCAAGAATATCATAACTTGGTTTGATGCTTTATTTTCATTTTTAATGGAGTCTCCAAGACCCATTGCATCCAAATGGATTTCGCATCCAACCCATGAAAAATAGTTCTTGCCCGACCTTTAAAGGACAATGAAATCAAGTTTCGTAAGGTTAGCCTTATTAAAAGAAAAAGAAAAATAATACCTTGGCCTCAGATCTTTCAAAGCGAGTGCTCAAGGCAAGACTCGTGCTGATAATGTGTTATGAAATAATAAAGCAAGAGGAAGAATTGTCACACCCCACCTTGGGGGGTATGACGGGCACCTGGTGCCTGCTAGACTCTAGACTGCTAAATGGTCCAGCCTGAGCACATCTGGTGCTTTGGCTGGCTTTGGCTCTATTTCAAGAAACAAATCGGCTATATAACGGCTGTAAATACAGCCTCCGGCCAACTGGCCTGTAGCCATCTGTACCTGTAACAACAGCTATCCAGAAACAGACTTGTAACAAGGAACCTATGCGGGCCGACAAGGCCACCATGCTGTCTAGTTATCTGTAACTCAACACAAGACTGTTGTAAAACTACGTGACCGGCAAGGTCACCACTACTGTCAAACTAAGGCCCCACACGGCCAACATAACTGAAATACTAAGCAGCTACAGCAGACCGCACGGCCTCACACGACCGGCTCAACTAACCACAGGGAATATATACAGACTGCAAGCCTCTACGAATACTGTAAGAACTTAATAGAAATGATTGGGACAGGGCCCCGACCTACCCATACTGCAAAACAAAAGAAAAGGAGCTACACCTCTGGGAATCAGACTCCGGATGACAGGAGCTGATGACTCACTGGCTGGCTGGAATCACGAGGGATCGGCTTCTCGTCCGTGAGTACCTGTAGGCAAGCAATACAGCGCCCCGCTGGGCGTCAGTACCACAGGTACTGAGCATGTAAAGCAAACTAAAATATGCAACTGAAACGAATAGCACAATAACATGACATTTAAGCAAGAAGTAGCTGAGTCTATTTAGCTGAGGATAACTGGGGAGAGTTTATACATTCTGTAACTAACTGAGCGTACCTGAAGACGTGTCGTCCTTCTGTCTATCAGTATCTACTAGCACATATCAATATATATAATAATACACACAATACCTGACCGACC
Organism: Datura wrightii; assembly: GCA_035772735.1. Taxonomy (NCBI): domain Eukaryota; kingdom Viridiplantae; phylum Streptophyta; class Magnoliopsida; order Solanales; family Solanaceae; genus Datura; species Datura wrightii. The sequence continues at coordinate 12,592,387 of JASDFA010000001.1, forward strand.
CCCATAAGCCGGAAGGTGCCAACCAAGCAAGCAATCTATTTACCCCTACCCGGGTCTAAACCAACCAAAAACAAGTCACTCCACTCCTCTGATAAATGTGAGCTCCTCCTACCGGCCCCCTTGGGTACGTAGCTCAGGCCTTGGCCTCTGACAATAAACTGTGTCTGAGTCCGAAGACTCCTGCCTCTGGGCACAGGTGTGCACACAGAGTGGTCTGCCCCTGTAAACAGGGTGTGCTAGCTCTGCGCAGAGTAAACTGAACTACCCCTGCAAGCAGGGTGGTTTGGACCGTATTATCATGGTGGTCGGCCATCATCGTCCTTTAGTCGGACGGCATCGCCCAGCTGGTGGCGGTATCTGAATTTGGTATCGATACAGCTATAACCCAGGGGCGGTGAGGATGCTAAAGGGTGCCCACATGCCACAACAAGTCTCAACATACAAAACACATACACAGCAAGCATGCTCAATGCAAAATACTAACCATATTCTCTTCTTGTATCTCAAGGCCAGTTTGTATTAAATAACTGAACTATATTCTGTGTTACACTATTCCTGATTGCTGGACTAACTGCTACCTGGCCTTTATCTGTCTATCTGATTATATCTAGATATAGCTCAATAACATAAAACGTACCACCTACTACTGGATACAATCTCAACAGATGTAATACGTATTGCCTGATTATCTACTATTCTGATTATCGCATGATACGTAATTAATATACTAGCATGCTTGCTGGAAATTATACTAAAATCATTCCTGTACGCTGGGTATCGGTTAAATAGCCTTTATTCTATTTACTTTCTAAGCTATACTTCCTGGCTTGCCGAAAGAATAACTTTACATACCTGGTTTCTGAGTACCCGACTGACCGGTGTGATTTCCGTCGGTACTTCTGCTGTTTCTCCCAACTACATTCATATACACGTCAATTAGAACTAAATACATTAATATTCGGGAGAAATTATCACTTTTGATATATATATTTATCCCAACTTCAACCTTTCGGAAAACGATCAAAAACTCGTTATTTCTCGATAGTCCAGAAGGGATAAATGCTCACTGCAACGCTAGAAACACATTGGTACTAATTTAAAGTAATTCTATTTACTTTACCTCGGTAGCACGACGTTTCGTCGGCCAAATTTCACGAAACCAACTCCGTAGGATTGCTCTCTGCAGCTTTATACACCTGTACCTAAGCCGGAACGGAGTTTAGACCGCGTTTTGTCGCGTAATTGGAAGGAAATATATATATTTTCTCGTGGGTTTGCCTAACAATGGCTACCCTCTGTTTCTTGCTGGAAAATAATCTTATATGAAGATGAAAACCGACTTTTATTTTTAATTTTTTTTTTTGCTTTCTAAATCCCTTAACCAACATGACATTAGGCTATTTATTTATTTAAAATTTACGGGGTGTAACATCCTCCCCCCCTTAAGAACATTTGTTCTCGAATGATATTTTGTCTAGAGGACTGCTCAACTTACTCAACTTGTTTCTAGAAAAAAATTTTGGCAGAGTTTCCCTTGTATTATGGACTATCTCTTAATTCCTGAAAAGCAGAAAAGCCCAAGACAGGTACTCTACACGATATAGTAACATTCATGTATAAAACTGTCTATAATCAACCGCCTGCTTTCATATATGAAGTATAAGCATTAATAAGGAAAATAGTTCTAACATAACTCCCGTTTGCCTATGCGTGGAATAAGTGGGGATATCTGGCTTTCATGTCCTCCTCAGCTTCCCAGGTCATTTCTTCTCGGTTCCTGTTATGCCACAATACTTTGACAGACACAATATCTTTAGTTCTCAATCTACGGATCTGTCTATCTAAGATAGCTACTGGAACCTCCTCATATGCTAACTCTTCGGTGACCTGGACATCCTGAACTGGAACAACTGTGGAAGGGTCTCCTACAAATTTCCTCAACATAGATACATGAAATACTGGGTGAACAGATGCTAACTCAGGAGGCAAGTTCAATTCGTATGCAACTCGGCCTATTCTCCGCCGAATCTGATATGGCCCAATGAATCTCGGGCTAAGATTGCCTTTCTTGCCAAATCTCATCACCCCTTTCATCGGAGACACCTTCAGGTATACCCAGTCATTCACCGCAAATTCTAAATTTCTACGCCGTATATCTGCATACGACTTCTGGCGGCTCTGAGAAGTTAGCAGGCATTCTCTGATAAGCTTTACCTTCTCCTCTGACTGTTGAATGATGTCTGGCCCAATCAACGTTGATTCCCCCATTTCAAACCAGCCTACCGGCGATCTACATTTTCGCCCATATAATGCTTCAAAGGGCGCCATCTGGATAGCTGAATGATAACTATTATTATAGGCAAATTCAATCAGCGACAGATGTTCATCCCAGCTACCCCCAAAATCTAGTACGCACGCTCGTAGCATATCTTCGAGCGTTTGGATAGTTCGCTCAGCCTGTCCATAAGTTTGAGGGTGGAATGCTGTGCTCAAATTAATCTGCATTCCCAGACCCCTCTGGAAGGACTGCCAAAATCTAGCTGTGAATTGTGCTCCCCTGTCTGAAATAATAGATACCGGCACTCTATGTAGTCTAACTATCTCTCTGATGTATAACTCAGCATAATCCTCGGCTGAGAAGGTAGCCTTCACCGGCAGGAAATGAGCTGATTTTGTTAGTCTGTCAATTATTACCCAAATAGAATCATTTATGCGTCTGGTACGGGGTAATCCTGTTACAAAATCCATATTTATCGCTTCCCATTTCCACATAGGCACAGTTATTTCCAGCGTCAAACCGCCCGATTTTTGGTGCTCCGCTTTCACCTGCTGGCAGTTAGGACATCTAGATACAAATTCAGCTATTTCAGATTTCATACCTGGCCACCAGTAGATGTCTCTGATATCGTGGTACATTTTCGTTGCTCCTGGATGGAGGGAATAACGAGCGTAATGTACCTCATGCATGATCTGCTGGCGAAGCCCTGAAACATTCGGGACACATAGACGGCCCTTACAACGTAGTACTTCATTTTCAGTCACTTGGAAATCTGACTCTTTACCTTTCTGAATTCTATCTCTGAGCTGGACTAAGTCAGGGTCCTCGTACTGCCGTTCTTTTACCTCTGTTACTAGTGATGACTCGGCAGAATTTTGAATTATCGTTCTGTTATTTTTTGTCTCCACTACTCGAACGGCTAAACCGGCTAGTTGATGAATTTCCTTGGCTAATTCCCGCTTCTCGGGCCGCAAATACGCCAAACTCCCCATTGACTTACGGCTCAGGGCATCTGCTACTACATTAGTTTTTCCCGGGTGATAGAGAATATTTACATCATAATCTTTCAACAATTCTAACCAGCGACACTGCCGCAGATTTAACTCCCTCTGTGTGAAAATGTATTGCAGACTTTTATGATCTGTAAAAATGTCTACATGGACGCCATACAGATAATGCCTCCAAATCTTCAGAGCGTGGATCACTGCGGCCAGTTCCAGGTCATGGGTCGGATAGTTCTTTTCGTGTTTCCTCAGCTGTCTTGAAGCATAGGCAATCACCTTACCATGTTTCATTAACACACAACCCAGTCCCAAACCTGAAGCATCGCAATACACCGCATACCCATTTGTTCCCTCTGGCAATGCTAGTACTGGGGCGGAGGTCAATCTGTCTTTCAATTCTTGAAAACTCTGCTCGCAGGCCTCCGTCCACTGAAATTTTGCTGCTTTCTGTGTTAGCTTTGTCAAAGGTGCTGCTATAGTGGAGAATCCTTCAACAAATCTCCGATAATATCCTGCTAAACCCAGGAAACTGCGGACCTCGGTTGGAGTGGTAGGTCTGGGCCATGTCTTGACCGCCTCTATTTTCTGTGTGTCTACCTGTATACCAGCATCCGACACGATATGCCCCAAAAAGGCAACTGAGTTCAGCCAGAACTCACACTTAGAAAACTTGGCGTACAACTGACGGTCTCTAAGGATCTGGAGTACTGTTCGTAAATGGTTCTGGTGATCTGTCTCTGAACGAGAATATACCAGAATATCATCGATAAATACTATCACGAACAGATCCAAGTACGGTCTGAATATGCTGTTCATCAGGTCCATAAACACTGCGGGAGCATTTGTCAGTCCAAAAGACATAACTAGAAATTCAAAGTGACCATACCTGGTCCTGAAAGCAGTCTTTGGAATGTCCCTCTCCCGAACCCGGACCTGGTGGTATCCGGACCTCAGATCTATCTTAGAGAAACATCTGGCCCCCTGCAACTGGTCAAACAAATCATCTATTCTCGGGAGCGGGTATTTGTTTTTAACCGTAACCTTATTCAGCTGCCGGTAGTCCACACACATACGGAGTGAGCCATCTTTCATTCTTACAAACAGAACTGGCGCACCCCACGGGGAAGTACTAGGCCTGATAAAACCTTTATCTAACAAATCTTTCAACTGCTCCTTTAATTCTCTGAGTTCTGCAGAAGCCATACGATAGGGAGGAATCGATATCGGCTGAGTACCTGGTAACAAGTAAATCGCAAAATCTATCTCCCTTTCGGGAGGGACACCAGGCAACTCATCCGGGAATACGTCAGCGAATTCATTAACCACTGGAACAGATTGAAGAGTCAGAGGTTCCACCCGAACGTCCTGGACTCTAACTAGGTGGCAAATGCATCCCTTTGCTATTAATTTTCTTGCCTTAAGGTAGGAAATAAACCTACCTTTCGGTGTAGGTGTATTCCCTTTCCACTCTCGCACTGCTTCCCCCGGAAAGTGAAATCGGACCGTCTTGGTCCAGCATTCTAAGTCGGCGTAGCATGGCACTAACCAGTCCATACCCATAATGGCATCGAAGTCGACCATCTCAAGTTCTATTAAGTCTACTCTGGTCTGGCGATCAGCAACCTCTACCGTACACCCTCGGTAAACTCTTTTAGCTGTAAGCGAGTCACCGACCGGTGTAAGCACTGAAAAGGGCTGCTGAAGTAATTCTGGTTCGATACCTAACTTTTGGGCCACAAATGGTGTGATATATGACAATGTAGACCCTGGATCAATCAATACATAAACAGGATATGAACAGATAATCAGTGTACCTGTGACCACGTCGGGAGATGCCTCTGAATCCTGCCTCCCCGGTAATGCATAGGTACGGCTGGGGCCTGCACCTGAGCCAAAGGCTCCTGGTCTACCTCGGCCCCTATTCCCTGAACCTGAGGGCCTGCGCCCTGCTGAGGCTGCTGGAACTCGTGGACTTGCTGACGCTCTATCCAGATCATCCTGACTACCCTGTCCCCTGGCTGGACAATCTCTCATTAAATGCCCTTCCTGTCCGCAGTAATAACACCCTGGGAAGCCCTGCCTGCAGGCTCCAGAATGTAGTCGGTGGCATATAGGACAAGGGGTGGATGTAAATCTACTCTGTTCTACCCTCCGCTGCTGAGGTGAGGCTACTGTCCGTGAACTGCTACCGGACTCCGACTGACTCCGGCGAATGAACCTACCCCTCTGTTGTTGTACCGGTGGTAGAGATCTAGGTGGCCTATCTGAAAACCGTGGTCTCGGCCCCCTAGGAATTTCCCTCTGAATCTCAGCGGGTCTGCTCCTACGGCGCTGCTCTGAAGTCGCCTGTCTGTCACCCCGCTGTCGCTGCCTCAGGCCCTCAATTGTCTGTGCAAAGGCCTGTACCCTAGCTATGTCCATGTCCTCTCTCAAAGTAGCTGTCATGCACGTCTCTATGTACTCTAGATTCAGGCTCATAATAAAGCGGTGGACTCTGGACGACATGGTGTCCACAAATGCAGGAGCATAGCGGGCTAAGGAGTCGAATTGTAAGGAATATTCACGGACGCTCCTAGCCCCCTACTCTAAATGTAAGAACTGGTCCACCCGGGCCTGTCTGACCTCCCGGGGTAAGTAGTGGTCCAGGAAGGCCTCTGAAAAGCTGGACCATGTAGGAGGGGCTGTATCTCTCCCCCGAGACCTCTCCCAACTTTCGTACCACAAAACAGCAATATCCCTTAATCTGAACACTGCTAGCTCAACTGATTCTGCTGGGGTTACGTGCATGAGTCTAAAGATCCTCTGCATCTGATCCAGAAAATCCTGAGGGTCTTCCGCTGAATCCGACCCTGTAAACTGAGGGGGTCTCAACGCCAAGAATTCTCTAACCCTGGAACTACCTAGCCCACCTAGGGATTCTGCTGCTGTATGTGGTGTTGGCTGACGCTGAGCAGCTAGCATCTGAGTCAACATAACCACCGCACTACGTAGCTCCTGATCAGATGAAGTGGGTGCAGGAGCTGTGGAAGGCGGTGCTGCCTCAAATGGTGTCTGGCGAGGCGGAGACTGCTGGGAGGGCCGAGATGACGCCTCCGTATTGCTCTCAGACCGGGCGGAATCTGGCTGTAACTGAGGCATCCTACTGGTGCCTTCGCCCGCTGCTGTATCCAATCTCCTACCTGTAGCTGGGTGCCACTGGTCTGCCATAATATCTGTAAGCAAAGAGGGTGGTGAGTTTCAAAAGTCAACTTTATACTGTACCGCTCTATAGCACGATTGAATAAGAAAGAAGAGTGGCAATCCTAACATGCCTCGCAGCCTCCTGCCTATAGTATGGGGTGCACAACACATCCATAGACAAGACTCTACTTAGCACGGCTTGCAGACTCCCTGGGACACGAACTGCTCTGATACCAAGTTTGTCACACCCCACCTTGGGGGGTATGACGGGCACCTGGTGCCTGCTAGACTCTAGACTGCTAAATGGTCCAGCCTGAGCACATCTGGTGCTTTGGCTGGCTTTGGCTCTATTTCAAGAAACAAATCGGCTATATAACGGCTGTAAATACAGCCTCCGGCCAACTGGCCTGTAGCCATCTGTACCTGTAACAACAGCTATCCAGAAACAGACTTGTAACAAGGAACCTATGCGGGCCGACAAGGCCACCATGCTGTCTAGTTATCTGTAACTCAACACAAGACTGTTGTAAAACTACGTGACCGGCAAGGTCACCACTACTGTCAAACTAAGGCCCCACACGGCCAACATAACTGAAATACTAAGCAGCTACAGCAGACCGCACGGCCTCACACGACCGGCTCAACTAACCACAGGGAATATATACAGACTGCAAGCCTCTACGAATACTGTAAGAACTTAATAGAAATGATTGGGACAGGGCCCCGACCTACCCATACTGCAAAACAAAAGAAAAGGAGCTACACCTCTGGGAATCAGACTCCGGATGACAGGAGCTGATGACTCACTGGCTGGCTGGAATCACGAGGGATCGGCTTCTCGTCCGTGAGTACCTGTAGGCAATCAATACAGCGCCCCGCTGGGCGTCAGTACCACAGGTACTGAGCATGTAAAGCAAACTAAAATATGCAACTGAAACGAATAGCACAATAACATGACATTTAAGCAAGAAGTAGCTGAGTCTATTTAGCTGAGGATAACTGGGGAGAGTTTATACATTCTGTAACTAACTGAGCGTACCTGAAGACGTGTCGTCCTTCTGTCTATCAGTATCTACTAGCACATATCAATATATATAATAATACACACAATACCTGACCGACCCCCATAAGCCGGAAGGTGCCAACCAAGCAAGCAATCTATTTACCCCTACCCGGGTCTAAACCAACCAAAAACAAGTCACTCCACTCCTCTGATAAATGTGAGCTCCTCCTACCGGCCCCCTTGGGTACGTAGCTCAGGCCTTGGCCTCTGACAATAAACTGTGTCTGAGTCCGAAGACTCCTGCCTCTGGGCACAGGTGTGCACACAGAGTGGTCTGCCCCTGTAAACAGGGTGTGCTAGCTCTGCGCAGAGTAAACTGAACTACCCTGCAAGCAGGGTGGTCTGGACCGTATTATCATGGTGGTCGGCCATCATCGTCCTTTAGTCGGACGGCATCGCCCAGCTGGTGGCGGTATCTGAATTTGGTATCGACACAGCTATAACCCAGGGGCGGTGGGGATGCTAAAGGGTGCCCACATGCCACAACAAGTCTCAACATACAAAACACATACACAGCAAGCATGCTCAATGCAAAATACTAACCATATTCTCTTCTTGTATCTCAAGGCCAGTTTGTATTAAATAACTGAACTATATTCTGTGTTACACTATTCCTGATTGCTGGACTAACTGCTACCTGGCCTTTATCTGTCTATCTGATTATATCTGGATATAGCTCAATAACATAAAACGTACCACCTACTACTGGATACAATCTCAACAGATGTAATACGTATTGCCTGATTATCTACTATTCTGATTATCGCATGATACGTAATTAATATACTAGCATGCTTGCTGGAAATTATACTAAAATCATTCCTGTACGCTGGGTATCGGTTAATAGCCTTTATTCTATTTACTTTCTAAGCTATACTTCCTGGCTTGCCGAAAGAATAACTTTACATACCTGGTTTCTGAGTACCCGACTGACCGGTGTGATTTCCGTCGGTACTTCTGCTGTTTCTCCCAACTACATTCATATACACGTCAATTAGAACTAAATACATTAATATTCGGGAGAAATTATCACTTTTGATATATATATTTATCCCAACTTCAACCTTTCGGAAAACGATCAAAAACTCGTTATTTCTCGATAGTCCAGAAGGGATAAATGCTCACTGCAACGCTAGGAACACATTGGTACTAATTTAAAGTAATTTTATTTACTTTACCTCGGTAGCACGACGTTTCGTCGGCCAAATTTCACGAAACCAACTCCGTAGGATTGCTCTCTGCAGCTTTATACACCTGTACCTAAGCCGGAACGGAGTTTAGACCACGTTTTGTCGCGTAATTGGAAGGAAATATATATATTTTCTCGTGGGTTTGCCTAACAATGGCTACCCTCTGTTTCTTGCTGGAAAATCATCTTATATGAAGATGAAAACCGACTTTTATTTTTAAATTTTTTTTTTTTTGCTTTCTAAATCCCTTAACCAACATGACATTAGGCTATTTATTTATTTAAAATTTACGGGGTGTAACAAGAATATTGTAGAGAAAGGGAGAAGAGAGAATAATTCTTATTTCTGGGATGAAATACAATGAAGGAGAACCCTCTATTTATAGGGATAATTCCTCCTAACTTTTCTCTAAAAGATAGATTTTCACTATAATATAAACACATGTATCCACTACAATACAAATATTTTTATAGACATTCACTCTAATACAAATATATTTATAACAATGCCTATCTTTTTAGATATTTTTTAAACATATTTTCTTGTTTTATCTGGTCGTCACCTTAACCTCCTCCGATCCTCCTCCTTATTCTTCAGATTTGTTCATTACTATCAATCTCCATTCTCTTCTTTAAATGGGCCTCGTTTCGTCGTCACTATCACAACTTTTTCTTTTTTCTTTCTTCCTTTCTATCAAATCATTGTTGTCACCGTCGTAACCACCTCCTCCTCCTTCTTTGGATTCAACCACCACTTTCTTTTTATATTCGATCACCACCACCATTTTTCCATATTTGAGTTCACAACCACTTCTATTTCTCCTTGAATTTGGATAACATCACTCCACCATTTTTTCTCCAAATTTGAACAACATCACAAGAAAATCTTTTTTCTAAATTTGGGCAACATTTTCATTAGTTCCTTCCTAATTTCTTCTACTGATTCAACCAGCTTCATCATAATCACTGTCACATCCTCCTAATCCTCCCTTTTTAAGATCCGGGCACCATCTCTGCTCCTTCAGATCTAGATAGCGACCTCCTAATTTATATATTATTCTTGTTGAAAAGGTGAAGTTATTTAGGAAATGAAAATTCACTATTAAAAAATTACTATTTTTCTGTTGAAATTTTTCATCGAAAAATATTAAGTGGTTGTTTCCATTTATATCGGTGGAAAAAGAAAAAATAATAGTTTTTTTACATGAAAAAATCATGAAGTTTTTCACTACTTCAGTGAGAATCTGTTTTCCGCCATGCGTTTTCCCAGTGATTTGGTTCGATAGAAAATCATGTTTTATAATACAAATTTTTCACTGATTTGTGGCGAAAAAAATCTCTATTTCTAGTAGTGATTCAATAACTATCCTTTACTACCTCTTCCATTTACTTTTTTTGCTGAATTATTATAGTTGTCTGTTGCCACCACCATCACCGCCTACTTCTTTGTATTCGACCATAACCACCTTCTTTCTTACATTCGGTCATCATCACTACCTCTTTTTTTTTCAGCAACATTACAACCATCTATTTTATTTTAAAAAAAATTACATTATATGGCAATTAAGGTAAAATAATCATCCACTTAGTTATTTTTCAGTTTATTACCTCTTTAGTCATTTTAAATTTCTTTTTCATTAATTTTTTTTAGCAATCACATTTGTTTCTTCTTCTTCGTTCTTCTTTTTTTTTTGTGTTGTTTCTTTCCCCCCTTTTTTTTTTCTTGTGCTTCTTCTTCCTCCTTTTTTTTTTTAATTCTGCTTCTTCTTTTTCCTTTCTTCTGCTGCTTCTTCATTCTGTTGCTGCTGCTGCTTCTTCATTTTTTAAAAAAAAAATTCTGCTTATTCTTTAATTCATAATTTATGTTTAATATAATTTAATATTTGTGTTAATTTAACTTTAAACTTATTGAATTGATTTATAAAAGTGGTTGGAATTATAAATTTTCTTCATTTATTATTTTTTAAATATATTATATGTCATGAGATATTATTGATCATTAAAAAATCAAAGATACGTCTTGCGCACACAATTTAATTTGAGTAATTCACAACCGTTAACTCGGATGAAATTTTAAATAACTAGCGTTATATTTTTATTATAGATTTTAAATTTTATTTTTAGTACACTATAATATTTTTAGAACATGTTGCAATTGAAAATTTTATTTTTATGGATATAAAGTCATAATAATTACATTGTAATATACATGCAAGTCGCGTGTGTCTGATAGTAAATCGTGACTCTTTTTTATGTGACTCAATTTTAAAAATTATATTTGACACTTTTTCTTTTCGTGAGACATATTAAACATAATATTGCATACACATGTTAAACAATATTTAATGATATATCAAAACACGTGATCTTCACTTCTTTTCGATTCATAAAAATATAATTTATATTTTATCCATACTGAAAAAATAAAATTTCATGCAAAATGAAAATTCAACTATTATCCTTCTTAACCCATTTTTAACATATTTCTTTTTGTCTGCTAGCCACCTCAGCTCCACCTCCTCTCATCTTCCATCTCATCCTCCTTCTTCTTCATATTCGACCACCACCACCTTCTTTTTCCATAGTTGGTTACCACCACCCTCATTTTCATCATCATTATCATTTTTTTTATTTTTTATTTTTAGATTTCCTTAATTATATGTCACTACGCGTTTTCCATTTCAAGAGTTTACGATGCAATTTTTTTATTCACTTATTGTGTTTTTATAATTCACTATATGTAATTAATTTCAACGAAATATTCAAATAACTAACAGTAACTTCCTATATACTTTAATTTATGTTTTATAACTAAACTAAGTCTTTAAATATGTACGCAATTAAAAAAATTACTATTATTTTTTAATATTAAATTTTTTCAATGACTAATTTGAAATATATCGTGCAATTCACGTGTCAACATTCAAAAAATAATAGAGATTCCTGTTGATATATAACAAGGGCTTTATTGAAGAACAAGAAAAGAAAGAATCAAAAGGCTAACTACAAAGTTAAATAAGAGAATAGAAGGCAACGACCTAGAATGGGGAAGGGGGTGCCTATATATAGGCATAAGACTACCTAAAACCCTAAGGCCCATCTACTAACAATTATATAGGCTAACAGTAATATGGGCTAACAATAATATGGGCTAACATTCCCCCTCAAACTCATAATGCGACAGTAATAAGCATTGAGAGTTTGTCACACAAGAAACGAAACTGAGACGCCGACTGAGCCTTCGTAAAAAAGTCAGCAATCTGCAAGGCTGATGGAACGAAAGGAAGCGATATGGTCCCGAGCTGGAGATGATGACGAGTGAAGTGACAATCAATCTCAATGTGCTTCGTCCGCTCATGGAAAATAGAGTTATTTTCAATTTGCATCGCACTCTTGTTATCACAATGTAGAGGAGTAGGCAGAGAAATGTGAACCCCCATATCTGCAAGAAGCCAGCGTAACCAAACAATCTCACATGTAGTCACTGCCATAGCACGATACTCAGCCTCCGTGGAAGATCTAGAGACAACATCTTGTTTCTTGTTCTTCCATGATATCAAAGAATCTCCAAGGAACACACAAAAACCAGTAGTGGATTTGCGATCATTGCGATCGCCATCCCAATCAGCATCACTATAGGCTCGCAACTCGATAGATGACGTCGAGGGAAACAAGAGGTTCTGAAACTGGGTGCCACGAAGATATCTCAAAATACGAAGTACAGCTCCCCAGTGAACTGAAGTAAGAGCAGTAACAAACTGGCTAACAACGTGAACTGCATGAGCTATATCCGGGCGAGTAACGGTAAGATACATCAAGCTACCTACAACAGTCCGATAAAGACTCGGATCTGTTAACAAAACACCATCACTAGGAGAGTACCGTGCATTGGTTTCAAGTGGAGTATCTGCAGTCCTGTTGTCAGAAAGGCACGCCCGTTTAAACAAGTCAGATATATACTTAGTCTGAGAGAGAAGATATCCTTGCTTAGATTGAGCCACCTCAATACCCAAAAAATAACGTAGCAGGCCCAAGTCCTTTATGGCAAACCGATGAGCCAAATCATGCTTCAATGACTCAATACCATCATGATCAGCACCAGTTATAACCATATCATCTACATATAAGGACAAAAGGATTCGCCCTATACTCGTACTTCTAACAAACAACGCTGAATCATGGTTACTCGGGACAAAGCCAAGGGAAGTAATCACAGTGGAGAATTTCTCAAACCAAGCACGAGGGGCTTGCTTGAGACCATATAGAGCTTTTCGAAGCCGGCAAACTTCACCCGACTGGTGATCAATACCCGGTGGAGGAGTCATTAACACTTCCTCGTGGAGATCACCATTCAGAAATGCATTCTTGACATCCATTTGAAATATCTTTCACTGTCGAACGGATGCAATGGCAATCATAGTGCGAACAGTCGTCATCTTTGTCACCGGGGCAAAGGTCTCCTCATAGTCCATACCATATTTTTGTGAGTACCCTTTTGCCACAAGTAGCCTTGTATCGCTCAACAGACCCATCAGGCTTTGTTTTTATCTTATACACCCATCGACAACCAATCGTATGTTTACCAGGTGGGAGGGTAACCAAATCCCATGTGTGTGTCTGATAAAGAGCACTGAGTTCCTCCGCCATAGCATTCTGCCAAAGAGGATCAGACACAGCCTCTCTATAGGACTCAGGTTCAGACAATTGATGTATGTTTGTAATAAAGGAAGCAAATGGGGGTGAGTAGGCAGAATAAGTAAAATCAGGTAGTTTGGTGGACTTACTATAACGAGTAGACCTCCTTAGCGGTGGTGGATCTCCAGTCTCAGGATCAGACTCAGACACAGGCGGGGCTGAAGCACTGTCAGGCGGCACATCGGGTGGCACAGCTGAATTCGAAACTGGAGCCTCTGTGTCAATGCCAAATGGATCAATACGCCGAAGATCTGACTTAGTAACATCATGGGATTTAGCTGGAATTGAATAGAAAGGAATATGCTCCAAAAAGGTGACATGCCGTGAAACATATAATTTCTGACTGACAGGATCATAGCAACGATAACCTTTCTGTCCAACACCATACCCCAAAAACACACATATAGCTGATTTTGGCTCCAGCTTGTTTCGTTCAACATGAGGACGAAGAACAAAACAAGTACATCCAAAAACTCGTAATGCAGAGTAATCTGGCATGTGACCATATAATTTCTGAAACGGAGACATCCCTGAAGTAAATGCAGTAGGAATACGATTGATCACATATACAGCAGTTAGGACTGCTTCTCCCCAAAAATTACTAGGAACCTCTGCAGATAATAGTAAGGAGTGTGTTGTCTCAACAATATGACGGTGTTTCCTTTCGGCAACACCGTTCTGCTCAGGAGTATCTGTACAAGATGACTGGTGTATGGTACCATCAGAGGCAAGTAACTGAGTGAAATCACTGGAGGTATATTCACCCCCTAAGTCACACCTGAAACACTTTATCACAGCTGAATGTTGCGTTTTAACAAGGGCTCTAAAGTTGTTGTAAATGCCAAAGAAGTCAGACTTGCGCTTCATAGGATAAACCCAGGTATACCGAGTATAGTCATCTATGAACGAAACATAATAGTTCGAACCACCCTTAGTGGATACTGGTGATGGTCCCCATACATCAGAATGAATAATATCAAAAGGAGCAACTGAATAAGACATACTTTTATTAAAAGGTAAGGCAGAAAATTTTGCCAGTTTACAACCACTACAATCTGAAATATCAGAAGTGTTTAAATGACCCAAAGCACCAGTAGAGGCTAAAAAACGTAAACGTGACACTGATACATGTCCCAAGCGGGAATGCCAAAGATAAAACTGCGAAGACAAAGGACTCAAACGAAAAGAAGACAAATCAATGCTAGAGGCGGCAACAGCAGACACTTTGAGACTCTCCAGGACATAGAGTTCCCCCAACCTACGGCCAATCCCAATCACCTTCTGAGTGTGTTGGTCCTGTACAACACAAACAGAATCAGAAAAGAATACCCAATAACCAGTCCTACACAACTGACTGACAGAAGCAAGATTAAAAGCAAGTTTAGGAATATAATAGACATCAGACAGAACAATGTGAGAAGTAGTAACAAAATCGACACCCTCGACTGGCATAGACGTAGCACTGGCAGACATAACAGAGAGTGGTGAAATGGGTTACAAGGAACCAAACGATGACAGACAATGTGACATATGTTGGGTCGCACCAGAATCCAGAATCCACAAGGATGAGGGAATACCTGATGTACTAGAGGAAGCTGGGCCTGAGCTGGATGCTGACATGGCAGTAGGTTTGGAGGCCAAAAGCTGTCTGAACAGTTCGAACACCCGAGGATCCAACGCCGAAGGAGGCACAGTGCTAACAGACTCAGCATCTACTGATGGTGCAGCAGCAGCGAACTGTGGAGGAAGAGGAGGAGTACCAAAGGAGTGTGGTTGTCCATTCTTCTGTTGCTGACCAGACTTAGCCTTGTTGAGTAACAACGGACACTGAGCCTTCCAATGATTTTTCTGCTTGCAAAATGCACACTCATCAAACGCAACTTTAGGAGATCGTCGCGATTGATTGGAAGTCTGAGAATGGTGTGGTCTAGACTGATCCGGTGAAACAGCAAACACAACAGGAGTAGTAGGTGTTTTCGACCCTTTATCCAATTGAGACTTGATACGAGTCTCTTCTGCAATCAGTTCATGGACAACTGAATCAACTATGGGGAGGGGAGATCGATGAAGGATTGTTCCACGTAGTCCTTCAAAATCAGAACGCAATACCATCAAAAATTGAACCAAACGTTGTTCTTCCCTCCTAGCAATATACGGCGCAAAACCTTTCAATTCTGCAGATTCAGTAAGGGCCAATTGATCCCACAAATCAGACATAGCAGTATAGAAATCTTGGATGCTCATAGCATTCTGTTGAAGAGCACGAATATCGTATTCTAATTGGTACTGTTTCGCAAAATTAGACTGAGTGTACAGTCTCTCCAAGTGATCCCAGATTTCTTTTGTTGTGTCATATTTAGCCAATTGCATACCAATTGACGAGTTACGGAGTTGTTAATCCAAGTGATAACCTTAGAGTTAGCAGTTTCCCATAAATCCAACGACAGTACAAAATCCTCAGCCTTCTCATCCTTAGCATAAAGTACAGTGTTCTACAAGTCCAGATATGCACATATGATCACTGCCATACTGTAAATTACAAGCTGGGAGAGCTTCATTTTTGCTTACTTTCTAAGAGTAATTTTGAAAACTCTCTCTGTAATAGCCTTCTACAAAATTAATTCGAAAAGATCTGTAAGACTATTATACTGCTAACAAGACGCTTTTGAGTAATGTGATAAAGGGACAATTCATTTCATGAGATAGCTACAGCAGGTTCCCCCAACTTCCAGTATCTGTTAAGAAGCCATAACGAGTCAGCTTCAACGGCAAATCCATCATGGTTACGATGCCAACTGAAATAGGCATAAGTTCTGTTCTTGATATCAAGTATCCCGTGTCCAAAGCTTGCTTCCCGATAGGCAGAATATCTTGGTTGTGGTTGTGTCATCCTGCAGCAAATGAAGTGATTAACCGAGAAACAGGATCATGTATTATCTATGGTTATCAATCTTTTGAGTTTTCCATATTTGACTAGCTATTGAAGCATACTCTGTAGCTAATCCCTCTTGATTTCCTCCATCTCCAATGGTAATATATACAGGGGCAGATTCATCCTTAACTGGACTGCACTTCCCATTTATGATGTTGTAAGCAACGTTTGAAACACGCTCCTGAGATTCAGATAATGACTCAATATAAATCAGCTGAAAAACCATGATTATATGTATGGTAAGTGAGTGACTTACTGATCGCTCATAGGCATGAACATGACCAGCGAAGACGACATCCACCTTGTACTTCACAAACCACGGTTCATATATAACTCGCATGGTTTCCCCTTCCATATAGTGATGTACATAACTACTGTATATTGGACAATGCATGAGTACAATGAGCCATGGTGTCTCACTCCTGTCAACTTTAGGTAACTCATTTGTTAACCATTTCCATTGAGGAGTGTATTTACCTAGAAAAAAAGAAGACAAAAGGAGAAGCTAAAATTAACCAATATCTACAAAAGTAACACTGATTTTAGAGTTTAACCATCTATAACAGATCAGTGTCACTTGGATATTTCATTCATTTCAAGATCTGCCAATATCCAACTTACTTGATTATACAAATGGTGAAAAGCTTAAAACCTTTAAACAATGCTAACTTCTTACCAAAAGCTGAGTAAGAAGACATGACGATAATATAGGTCGAAGCTCTCTTTATAGAGTACCAAAGTGGAGAAGTACTTTCTGATGCTCTGTAAGGTGTAGAAAATCGGTGCTTGTAAGGTACGAAAGGTTTAGATTCACCCTGCAAGAAAATGACTATGCTGAATAGGAATAATTAAAGCACTATCAAGCTATTACCAGGAGAAACAAATGTGAAGATAAGCCAGTTATCATTATTGCTATGAAGTAAGATTTTACAAAATGCATAACAAACTTATTGATGACAAGATAAATTCATTAGGTATTTCATCAAACTGTTGTCTGGTTTCGAATACGAGTTAAGTTCTCTTCTACGAAATCTTCAATGTTAGCCATTTACATTAGATCCTTTTAACTAAACCAATCTGGCAAAGGATTTAGAAAGAAATGTTTAGAAATCGTCATATTCCAGAATAGTTACGAATAGGATGCTTACAATTTCAGGAACAAAATCAAGTTCATGATTTCCGGCAGTCCAAATCCAAGGTTGATATGCTGCACTTTTCTCAATAAATCTCCCCCATGTGTCCCATCGTATGTTGTTATGAAATGGATAATTATCAGCATAAGAGAGGTCTCCAACAAAGAGTAATGTCTGGCCCTTTAGAGGGCTCAACTCGTAATGAGTTAGTGTGCTATTGGAGTCGTATGTCTGACCAAGATCCCCTGCTCAATAAACAGAATGAGTCTAAAGTCTATACTAATGTAAGTCCAAGTCACATGCTCTTAAATGAAACATATATGACATCATCGTCTCGAGGGACCTGAGTCCCTAAAAAGTGAAGCGACTTGATAGAACATTTAAGAATTTACTCTCCAGAATTAAAAGAAAAAGTGTGCAGTACTTAGGACATTACCAATGAGACCAAATGTATAAGGAACATCAGGTCCAGGTTTTGGAGGAGTTACAAATGAAAACTGTCTGGTTGTATTTCCTAAGCCCAGTTCATAGTAGTACTTTGTATCAAACTGCAACAAGATCAAATATAGTTTTCTTAAAGCATTTCTAAATGCTCAGCGCAAAAGGGACAGAGAAAAAAACATACACCATAAGTTGTATTTGAGGTCAACGCGCCCATATAGAATTACGTTGTACCTCTAGATCCTTGATCGTGCAGTGATGTATATATCCGGACGTGTAATTGTAATACTTGTAGCTAACAACAAAGCCCTCAGCAGAGCTCTTAACATTACTATTTTCAGCCCAATAGAGGACTGAGTTTGAGCCAGGTTCATGAGGTGTAGTCCAAGAAATGATCACACCCTTTCCTTCATGATCTCCTTGTGTTATGTAAACCTTCAACAATTCACATTCATTTGACGGGATGAGCTAAATCGAAATGCACAAGGTGGCACCATAGTAAAGCAACGCCAAGAACATCCACTATAAATGACAACAGATAAAGTACTATATACTAATATGTTTCGTCTCATCGCAATGACATTCAAGAAATAATAGGATTCATAAAAGATGTGTGGATGCTAAACACAACAGAGCTGTAAAGATACTAAAGGAAACAGAATTAGAATCAACCAATATAGACATCCATA
Organism: Datura wrightii; assembly: GCA_035772735.1. Lineage (NCBI taxonomy): Eukaryota > Viridiplantae > Streptophyta > Magnoliopsida > Solanales > Solanaceae > Datura > Datura wrightii. The sequence goes on from JASDFA010000001.1 coordinate 12,610,991, forward strand.
TGAAATTCTGCTTCACTATGGAAACCGTTTGTTTTAAAAAGGGGACTTCAAAAATAGGCCTTTTTTCTCTTAAAAAGAGAATCTTGTTCTCTAGGAAAGGAGCAAAAATTCTTCGAAACAACTACTATTTGAAAGATGCTCAATCCATGAATATAATGAACTCCAATACCATATTATAGCATCTTGAAGCCTAAATAGCTATGTTGCTCAAACTCTTCAAAAAAATGCGGACAAGCTTGTATTGAATCCTCCAAAAATTTGTGCATTTTTTAAAAATTAGACAGTGGCACGCATAATATTCTCGAGGAATCCGAACAACTGTGGCTAATTAGAACTTACGATTTTAAAAAATAATAATTAAGACGTTGGGAAGAGAAAGCAGAAGAACCTGCTGGGGAGTATTGTAGCCAGGTGGCACTTGAAATACATCACTCTTCAATGGCATATCCACATTAGAATTATAATTTCTCACATAATCACTGGTTATTCCACCATAGCATAACTGAATTTTGGTACTCAAAATTAATGCTATAAGTAAACACAGAAATCCAGAATAAACCCTCTGCAAACCCATTTCTTTTGATTTGAACTGTTCTTGCTTTGTGTTTTTTTTCATTTTAAAGATACAAAATTGTTTGGTTTGACTGATTATGTTTATGGGTTTAAGTGAAATAGAGCTCCACGTATAGGCAAAAGTGCCCACAGTATTTATTTTACGTGGTGATAGATATCTGTATGATGTAAGGAGGTGGAAGGAATATTCATTATTCCTTGGGAATATCTGCGGAATTGCCTCCATTCATTCTAATATTTCCGCACATCGTAAGGATACTAAATTATATGATAAATTTTTATTATATTATAATATATTATATTATATCATTTTAATAAGTAAATATATGTGTGAAAAGATATAGGGTAAAGTTATTATAAAAAAGATAAGATAAAAAATAATATAAAATTATTAAATAACAAAATAAAGATAAAATTAGAAGAAAAAAAAAAGCAATGATTCGATTACACCAAATCAAGCATTATATAAATTAAAGTTTTTTATTATTTGATTTAACATACACTAAAATTTAAACAACAATCAAAATAAATATTATCTCATATAATACAACGTAAAGTTATATTTCGTAATATTTTATTGTAATTTATAAATGTGTAGATTTCTATAAGCACACAATTCTTATAAGGGTCTTTGTCGTTGTTCTTCTTGGACGTGCGCTTCAAATACCAAAATGAGTTTAGTCCAATTTTCGTATGCTGTAAACATGGCAATAGCCTTGGATGGATCTATTTACTTTTTGAACCAATTATACTCCAAAATATGGATCTAGCCTAAGTTAGTTCCTTAACCTTTGGGCTCCATAATCTATAGAGAGATTGGGCCTTTTGAAGCTCCCTGGTCCATATAATTGACAAGGAGATAGTCCGTTTCCGATACTTTGAAATAAGTAATTTGGATGGAAAATGACATTAGCTTTTGGCTTAATATATTGACAATATGTTAAATTTATCAGTAAATTTTATTTAGATATTCAAATTACGAGTTAAAATATTCAAGTAGAACACTGTCATAATTCAAATATTTGAATAAAATTTACTGATAAATTTAAAATATCCTTGATGTCTCATTGGAAAACAAATAAAATCCCGTTTGAATCACTCGTGGGATCTCTTTATAAATTCTATGCCTTTGTTTTAACATTTCAATGGCTATTCTAATAATACCTTGCAAAGGCTCGTCGGAGCAACAAAAATAATATTTTAATCATCAACCATAGTTTCATTTTTAAGAACAATTTTCTTGCATTTCCAAACTAGATCGACTTTGAATCAATTAAAGACCACTTCGAAATAACTCTAAGAGTTTTTAGTCCAACTTTACGTGAACTTATAACTTTCATGCTAAATAGAGATAACAATAAAGAATTTTATACTATCAAGCGTACAAAATAATATTTATAAACATCTTAAAATATTATATTTGTAATCTTATAATAAAAATTATCTATTATAACAAATAAATATAATATAATAATATAAAATTTTCTTAATTATACTGTGTAGTTTGAACTCTTTTGCAAAAAATTAAATTAATATAGTTGTTCGATGTTGGTGGACTACTTTGTAGAATACTAGAAGAGAGATCATGCCTGTTGAGGCACAACATTTGTCGTCCACATCCATCCATAGTCAGTGTGAATTTTAAGCAGGATAGCTCATTGAGGAGTTTGTGAATGAGCAGAAGAATGTAGAAGAAGAAGAGGAAAGCTATTCTCTTATTTCATTGAATCAAGCAGTATTGTTACATTGCTTTTTTATAGACAAACAACCGACTTACTTCACACTTAATAACAGAAATGCCCTTTATCAACATATGACTATTTTACCCTTACTCTCTCATACCACATACATGATTATCATACTTCAATACTCTCCCTTAAGCAGGTATGTGGAATGCATTAAACACTCCAAGTTGTGAGAACAGCAGTCTATGTTGTGCAACTCCTAATGCTTTGGTGAAAACATCTGCCAACTGAGAACCAATAGGCACAAATTCTGATTCTATGAGCCCATCTTTGATCTTCTATCTAATAAAATGGCAATCTATCTCGATATGCTTAGTTCTCTCATGGAAAATAGGATTAGAAGCTATTTGGATGGTTGCCTTGTGTTCACAGTAGAGAGGAACTGGCTTAGTCACTTGGAACCCCATTTCAGTAAGCAATCCTGTAATCCAAATGGTCTCAGCTATGACTGCACTCATGCTCGTATACTCTGCCTCCGCAAAACTTCTGCTCACTGTATATTGCTTTTTGGACTTCCAGGAAATTAAGTTGTCTCCTAGCTTAATGGCATAACCAGTGACAGATCTTCTAGTATCAGGACATGTAGTCCAATCTAAATCACAATACACAGATAGTGTAGTGTGTGAATCAACAGGATAAAATAGACCAAGGCCTGGACTTCCTTTCACATGTCTCAGCGCCCTCATTGCAGCTTCCATATGGGACTGTTTTTGTCTTTACATAAATTGGTTGAGTACTTGTACTGCAAAACAAAGGTCAGGTCTAGTGATGGTTAGGTAAATCAGTTTTCCAACTAACTTCTAATACCCCCATAGAGTCAGACAACTCTGGATCACTAGTATCTCCTACATGGATATCAAATTCAACTGTGTTCAACTTTTTGTTGAATTCCAGTGGTGTAGGTGCAGGTTTAGCACCACTTAGTCCCATTTCTAAAAGTAATTCCAAGGAGTATTTCCTTTAGTTTAGAATAACCCCCTTTGCTGATCTCAGCACCTCTATTCCAAGAAAGTACTTCAAATCTCCCGAGTCCTTCTCTTGAAATGACTGTGCAAGGCTTCTTTCACTTCATCTATTAGCTGAGCATTATTACCAGTGATTAGGAGATCACATACATACACAAGAATCAACACCAAAGCATTTGAACACTTCTTAGTGAATAAAGAATGATCATAAGCACTTTGTGTATATCCTGCACCAATGAGAGCATCAGTCAGCTTGATGTTCCACTGCCTTGAGGCTTGTTTGAGTCCATATAAGGACTTGATCAACTTGCAAACTTTTTGCTTCCCTCCTGAATTTTGTGGCTTTCTCTGTATGCCAAAACCTTGAGGCATTGCCATATATACTTTCTCAAATAAATCTCCCTGTAGAAATGCATTACTCACATCCATTTGGAATAACGGTCAGTTGTGTGATGTTGCAATGTTGATAACTAGTCTCACAATAACCATTTTGGCCACAGGTGAGAAGGTATCATGATAATCTAGTCCTTCCTTTTGTGTGTAACCTTTTGCTACTAATCTAGTCTTGTACCTGTCCACAGTCCCATTGGCAACATACTTCACTTTATACACCTATTTTGAACCTATAAGTGTCTTCCCTTTTGGCAGGTCAACCACTTGCCAGGTATTGTTGTCTTCTAGTGCCTGAATTTCCTCCTGCATGGCCTGTACCCACAGTTTGTCTTGTGCAGCCTCATGAAAAGATGTAGGCTTCTGAACTGCTGAAAAACCAGTTAAATATGCAGCATATGCTGGTGATAGTGAGGCATACAACAAATAATCTGTAATGGGATAGAGAAACTGTCCTGAAAACTTCTTGTTGGTCACATAGTCTTGCAACCATACAGGTGGTTGAACTGTCCTGCTTGTCTTCCTGAGCGCAAGAGGTGACCTGGTGAAGGCAAGTCTAGAGGAAATACAATATTCTCAGCTTCATTATGAACCAGTTGTTGTTCATAGAAGATAATGTCATTACCTTCTTTGGCACCTTTGAAAGGGAAAATAGTTTCATGGAACACAACATTTCTACTCACCAAGAAAGTTCTTGTATCTATATCAAACAATTTGTATCCTTTTTGAGTATCCATGTAGCCCAGAAGGATTGTTTTCCTAGCTCTAGGAGAAAATTTATCCCTTCTAGGTAACATGCTGGCAAAGAAAAGGCAACCAAAAACCTTGAGATGATCCAGCACAGCAGGCTTCTTATACAGCAACTCATATGGTGACTTATCAAGCAATACAGAAGAAGGCAATTTGTTATCAAATAAGCAGCAGTCAGAATATAGTCTCCCCAAAATTTGTGTGGAACACCACTATGAAACATAAGGGCTCTAGCTACTTCAAGGATGTGTCTATGTTTTCTCTCCACAACACCATTTTATTGTAGAGTGTATGGATAACTACTTTGATGAATAATGCCAAGAGAAGATAATAAAGCATTAAACTGAGAGTTGAAGAATTCTTTTCCATTATCTGATCTGATAATCTTCACACAAACATCAAACTGATTCTTTATTCTAAACAGAAAATCCTTCAGTACAACTATTACCTCTACCTTTGATTGAATCAAACATGTCCAAGTGTATCTACTAAAGTCATCCACTATAGTGACAAAGTACAACTTCCTATCATAGGTAGGAACCCTAGAAGGTCCCCATACATCTACATGGACTAATTGAAATGCACTAGGGGCTCTTGTAGTACTAATAGGAAACTTTAGTCTACGTTGTTTGGCTAATGGACACACTGAACAATAGTCTTGTGAGTCAGCATGCAGCTTTAGAGAAGGAATGTGCTTCATCACATAGGTTGAGGGGTGTCCTAGCCTGAGATGCCATAAGAAAAAAACTCTTTGATCTGTTATTGATGTGGCTACAATTATTGTTTCCTCTTATTGTAGCCTATAGAGGCCATTGCATTCCTTACTAATCCCCAACACCTTGCCATTGTAAAGTCCCTGAAATAGGCAAAAGTCTGGGTAGAAAGAAACTGAACAACTAAGTTCCTTTGTCAGCTTTATGATTGATAGAAAACTGAACTAAAAATCAGGTACAAATAGAACATTATCAAGTGTGCAACTCCTGAGAATAATTGTATTCCTTGTGTGTGTAACTGTGGATTTATTTCCAGTTGAACCTGTACTCCATTATTATTTTGTTTACCAACTTTCACAAGATCAGTCAATAATCTTCTAAGTGGAGTGATATGATGAGATGCGCCAGAATCAATTATCCATTCATAGGACATAAAGTCAGATAACAAGGTGATTATACCTGCCATGTTTGAGCAATATGGCCCTGTGTTAATTTGTGCTGCTGAACCTGTTCCTGAATTGTTCTGCATTGCTAGGCTGTGCTGATCTCAAAAATGAACTTTCCTTTAGATTGTCCTATGCCAGCATTAATTCCTTCTAAACAGTGGTATTAGCAACTTGTCTAAATTCAGTCACACCTAATATCCTCTGGCTTTCCTCCTGAACAACTATTGCATATGCTTGGTTTACTGTTAAAACAAGAGTTTGAAGCAAAATATCACTTTTGACATGAATAAAACTCTCGTTTAGTCCCATAAGGAACTTTAACAAATGCTGATTACACAGATGTCCCACATACTCCTTTGATTCTTCATATTCATAGGCAGGACCAGGTGCAATGAGATCAAGTTCATTCCATGCATATTTCAACCTTGAGTAGTAAACAGTAACAGAGTCCATACCTTGAAGATGAGTTGTTATTTGCTTAAACAGTTGATATATCCTAGTGAGATTTGATTTGTGAAACCTGTTCGCGAACTCATCCCAAACTTCTTCGCACTTGAAGCCAGCACGATGCTCGAAAATAATTCTAGTGAAACAGTGCTGCTAATCCATGAAAGTACTACAACATTACATCGATCCCACTATTTTGCAAGCTCACCTCTGTATTGGCACTACTGGAAATTGGGCATATGGCAACGATATTTATGGCAAGTGTTTGAAAATCGTTGTTATAGACATATATTGCAATGGTTAGACCCGTTGCAAAAGATCCCTGATGACATTTATACACATTAATAATAAAACTGTTGCATTTGTATATTAACCATTGTCATAGATTTTTTACGCGACGGTAATTCTCAATCGTTGCAATAGATTATTTGTCGCACCGGGTGTTTGATATTAGTACAGTTAAATGTTTCCTGGTTTATTTTCCCCCTTTTTTCACTAAACCCGCCAAAAACATGTACCCTCTTTATATTTTTTATTTTCTAAAAAAACATAAAATTGATAAACTTTTCATGCTGGTCCGTCATCAACAATCCTTCATTATTGAACCACCGTCCGTCATCAACAATCCTTCATTGTTGCCGTCATTGTTGAACCACCGCCGTCGTCAACAATCTGCCATCGTCAAGGTGAATTCGTAGAGCCCTAAAATATTTCAATCGTCGTCGTCGTTTTCTTGTTGTTGTCAATCATCGCTGGTGTCATTAAATTTATTGCCGTCAAATTCGCAGAGCCCTAAAATCTGTGAATAGTTGCTTAGATACACTGTTTGACTTCGCAGAGCCCTAATTCTAGGTTGTATTCTCTATTTTCTCATGTTTGTTTTATATATATTTTTCATCTTCCTGGCTAAACTGTAAGTCAATTCTATTTCTTGAATTGTAGAACTTTCTGGTTGATGGTGATTTTAGTCTGAGGAAGAAATCGCCACCAGTAGTTGAGGAAGAAATCGATGCTGGTAGCTAAGAAAATCTATCGCTGGATAGTATTGGAGGTATGGATTTTCTAGTTTATTTATACTTCTTCAAAGATATAAGAGTAGTTGTGGTAAGGAAGAACTCTCTTCAAATCGTGGTTCTTCTCATCATTCAGATCTTGTAAAAGTGTCATAGAGTCAAAATATTCATCAAATTTCAAATCCAGGTAATTTCAATTTTCTGAACTAAATCAATGCGATCATACATCACCAAGGATGTTTAATTCCAAGTAGTCCTCTCTTAAAATTCAATCTAACTTAATTAGCTACTATATCACCTTCATAGGGATCTTTAAATTATGACACAACCTCTTTTGTCTGGTTCTTTGCTTGTAAAACTTCTGCAGTGCTTAGATGGTTCCACTAACAACATACTAACACATTACCAACCCAATAGAAAAAGCTATGGGAAATATACCACATGGAACAAAGAGAATGTTGTTGTTAAAGAATGACAAATGGAATAATATTCTAGTGATATAATCATAAGGTTGCAAATCTGAAGAAAGATCCCGGTACATTACAAACTAGTTCCATCATTGAATGTGCAATTAAAATAATTTTTTTATCATAAACTAATGTGCAACAGTCATCTAGGTACAACATCCTGAATATTAAAAAAAATCAGAGACATATGGAAATTTCAAAGATAAATAAAATAGAAAAATATGAACCATGAACAGTTGAACTCAAGCTCACTCATAACTTGGCCAACAACTTTATTATGTCTACAAGATAATCTACACGGTTATAATATAACCATAAAATAACAAAACTATGTAAAATTTAGTTGGACATTAGCAGGCTGGAAGTGCTAGTAAGAAAGCGGAAGAAGTAGCACCAACTTGGGGGTTCATCAATTGAATGCAGCCCATCGTTACTGTTAGTGTGTGTTTAACTGATGCCATCAAGCTAAGTTTCAGGTGTCAAGATCATCACTTTGCTCTAGATCTGTCTCATTATTGATCTTGTTTATACACTCTATCTTTGTTTCATTATTTAATTGGTTTTCATCACAATAACTGAAAACTCTATAAAGTGTAGACTCCTACAAATATCTAACCAAACTAGCAATTCACTTACATTTTTGACAAGATTGAAGCATTAAATAATTAGATATTGGGATAGAGAAAAGATGGTAGTAAATATTACCATTGACTAGGTCTGATGACGCTGCACTTTCTATGTTATTTTAAATTGCTGCATTATCTAGACAGTTTTTTGTCTGATAAGGGCTAGGACATCAAAAATTCAAAAGTGGCTCTCCAACCACATTTAGCAGAATTTGCAAATATTTCATAAACTTCATTCTTTACTTTTTAGAGTCCATGTTTCGCCTCTTTTTCCTCGGTTGAACTTACTAGAAACCATGATCCAGCTATGTGTACTATAAATGGTTAGTAAGAAAATAATTTTAAGCTGTCTCATAGTAAGTTGATTATTAAATGCAATCACCAAAAAATATACTCCATCTATGTTCTTGGGGAACTTTTACCATTTTGTCAATAACGAGGGACTAGAAAATCTAATAATGTAAAATATCAGAGACACAAAACATGTGTACTCAAAAATATAAAAGAAGAGAGACTTGTCTAGCTAGCGCCCTTTCCCTCCCCTCCCCTCCCCTCTCCTTCAAAAGTACAAAGAAAAAAAGAAAGATATCAGGTAGAAAGAATAAGTCAGTTCAAAAAGAGTTATGTTAAGAGCTGAAAGAGGTTGTGTACTTGTGTAATGTTCAATTTGCAGGTAGAAACATGAGTATCCCATTAGGCGAAGGACAAAGTAAAATAGTTAAACAACACCCTTTTTTCTTCTATGATTTACTATTTAGCTAGATCAATTTAAATGCCCAAAAGTCATTCTTAAATTATACCTAGAAGGTTGTCGTTCTATAATTTTAAATTATTATTTTTATTCTTGAAATAGAAGAACGACTTTCGAAGGTTCATAAAGTTATATTTTTTAATCTAACATGCTTAGGAGTATTGAAGATCACGATCTGATATTTTAAAACAATTGACTCCCCTTAATGCTCAAAGGAACATTTTATGCCACATACATGGTGACTTTTTCTTTCCTCGGATTTGTCTTTCATAAAAGTGAAATAATTAATGATTAGATCTTTAGAAGACAAGAACCATCCCCCATATTTAAGATATTCTTCAAGGAATAGAAGTCAAACAAAAGATACAACAGCACAAATAATTTAATATAAAATATAATGCCATCTTTTCTGAAGGTTCATCTTTTATCAGTTGTTCTATGAACTGAATTAATATTTGAAAGTCTGATTAGTCATATACAGTCTATTAATGTTGTCAAACATATACAAGGAAACATAGGGACCCGAAATAGGTTAACCCGTTGAATTAGAGTATCATGAGGGAGAAAAAAAAATTAAAAATTTGGCTTGGTTATATTGAAAACGTAGAAAATCTTTATGATTGTTCATGCTTTACTTGTGATTTTATGATTATTCATGCTTTACTTGTGAAACGTCTCTCTTGTTTATTATATTTTAATGTGATTCATCTTTTTTGAAAAGTGGTTCTATGAAATCCTTTTATTATGAATAGTAGATGAATTTCCTTCAAACTCAAATCACAATTTCCTTTCAAAGTTTCAAGCTGAAGAGAGTTTACTTTTTTCCTTCAAAAATAGTTTGAATTAATGAGAGCATTCTTTTCATTTCTCAATTTTTTGATGACCTGAATAATTTTTGGCTGAATCATTTTAAAAAATGAAGATCAAATAGTCTGCACCACTACCTCAATATTATTAGAATTAGCTTCCTTAATAGTGACAGTAGTAATCATAGTAACATCCTTAAAAGTGATCTATCTAGGCTTTTGTTTTACCCATAATATGCTCTTCATAATCACTGCAGCTGCAGCTGAAACTTTCTTCTTCTTTTTCTTATTTTATCAGTAAATTTAATTGCATTTCGGTCAATTATTTGCAAAACAGTATTTCATTTTTGAGTTGACCTGGACACCGTGTGTAATTTATTTTTGCTATGGACTCATGAGGTCTTATTTTTATTGTATTTTCAGCTGAATATGCTAATTTACCATTGATTCCGCCGTATTTTGAAATTGGGAAGAAACATTTTATTTATGGGGTGAATTTTGCTTCAGGCGGTTCTGGTTGTTTGGCTGAAACCCATCGTGGCTTTGTAAGTGACAATTTACTTATATGTAATTCTTGTTTGAGTTCGATAGTTAGATCAATATTAGCTGGATTTTCTTTTCTTTTTTAAAAAAGATGTTGGTTTCCATTTGACAGGTTATAGACCTTAACATTATGAGGTTTGAATTATACACCCTTGACTGTAGAGGTATTGACATATTTGATTCCAATCTTTCTGTTCCTCTTCCTAGTAACTTGAGTGAATCTCTCTTGACTGTTATCCCCAGATTTTAAAGTGCTTGGAACATAATTTTGAATATTTTGTTGGTGTGGTTTTCCTATGTTAACTTTTACATTTTGCATAATATCTTTTCCCTAGTCTTAGGTTCACATGAGATTGGTTAGGAACTTGATTTCCTTTCACTTCCTCATTAGAAACATTACCTTAATTTTGGTGATATTTCTTATTTTATATAGGATTTTAATGGATAATAAAGATAAAAGTTGGATGACTTGTCTGAGATGGACAGATGAGTATATTCGAGAAGTGAAGACTTTTCTTTATAAGGCATTTGAATGAGCTTCTCAATGAAATGAGATATTATGCCCTTGCAAAAAGTGCATTAATCGATATTGGCATTATAGAAACATGGTCAAGGATCACTTGATTATTGATAGATTTTTTGATGGTTAAACCAAATGAGTTTTTCATGGAAAAGGATTTTCCTCGAGAAATACACCTCAATCAATAAATGATGATGATGATGAAGGTTCTAATTTGCGTGACGATATTAATGGACTACTTCATGATACATTTAGAAATATAGAGGTTGAGTTAGGGCATGAAGAGGAAGTGGGAGAGGGATTATTTGAAGATGCTAACAAATTTTTTAAATTATTGGAGAAAGAAAAATAACAGTTATATACGGGGTGTGAAAATTTTACTAAACTGAGTTTCAACATTCGATTGTACTTGTTTAAATCTTTGCATGGGTTGAGTAATGTAGCATTTTCATACTTGTTAGAGTTGATAAAAGAGGCATTTCCCTTTGCCCAGACGCCAGAGTCTTTCAATAAAGTTAGAAAGATGATAAAAGATTTGGGTCTTCATTATGAAAAAATACATGCATGCTCTAAAGATTGCATGTTATTCTGGAAGGACAATGAGAAAGTCGATAAATGCTCTATCTGTGGGTCTTCTAGATGGAAGAGTGTTGATGGTACTTCAACTAATGCAAGCTCTAAAATTCCTGCAAAGATTTTAAGGTACTTTCTCTTAAAGCCTAGGCTTCAGAGGATATTCATGTCCTGAAACAGTTGTTGCAATGAGATGGCATGCTAATGAATGACCCAATAATGGGAATTTAAGGCATCCCACTAATGCTAAAGCATGGAAGGATTTTGACCGCTTGCACCCAGACTTCTCTAGAGATCCTCGTAATGTTAGGCTGGATCTCTCAAGTGATGGTTTTAACTTGTTTCGAAGCATGAGTATTTCTCATAGCATGTGGCCTGTTATGGTGATGAACTATAATTTATCTCCATGGATTTGCATGAAGCCGAGTATATTATGTTGTCAATGATCATCCCAGGTCCATCATCTCTAGGAAATGATATATATGTGTACCTACAACCACTAATTTCAGAATTGACGGAATTATGGGAACCTGGGATAGAAACATATGATGTTGAAACCAACCAAACATTTCCAATGTGTGCAACCTTATTGTGGACAATTAGTGATTTTCCAGCACTAGCAATGCTTTCAGGATGGATCACTAAGGGAAAATTGGCATGCCCCACTTGTAACTATGACACATGCTCTCAATATCTCAAACATAATCGTAAGATGTGTTACTTGGGACATCGGAGATTTTTGCCTCTTGATCATCCATTGCGAAAAGATGAGGAGTCATTTGATGGTAAAGAGGAGCATAGACCTGCACCTACTCCTTTGTCAGGTATACAAGTACATGAGGAGCTGCAGGAATTCAACAATATCTTTAGAAAGGGCAAAAAAAGAGGTCTCGGGATAATAAGGTTCCGTGGAAAAAAAGATCTATTTTTTTTAAATTGCCATATTGGTCACATAATAAATTGAGGCACAATCTTGACGTTACGCATATAGAAAAGAATATATGTGACAGTTTTCTCGGAACTTTATTGGAGATGGATGGAAATTCAAAAGATCATGTAAATTCTCTCTATGATTTACAAGAAATGGAAATACGAAAGGAGCTACAACCAATAGAAGATAATAATGAAAATGTAAGTTTGGCTCAATCTTGCTTCTTCATGAAACCAGAACAGAAAAGGTTGTTTTGCACCGTCTTGAAAAATGCCAAATTACCCAAAGGGTGTGCTTCGAATATATCACATCATGTGAATGTGAATGAGATGAAAATATCAGGTTATAAGAGTCATGATGCTCATTTTATAATGCATTACCTGCTCTAGGTTGTCGTTAGTAAAGTGTTGCCTAAGAAGGTTTCATTAACACTAATTAGGTTGGGCAATTTATTTAGAGCCATATGTAGTAAGGTAATAAGGCAAACAGATCTTCAAAAATTGGAGACTGAAATTGGTGAAATAATGTGTGACCTTGAAATGATTTTTCATCCAACATTTTTTGATATAATGCCACATTTACCTGTTCATTTAGCGAATGAAATTAAGCTTGGGGGTCCGACTCATCTTCATTGGATGTATTCCATTGAGAGGGACCTATATAAATTGAAGGCATTTGTTTGTAATCGATTTTGTACAGAAGCATCAATAGCAGAGGGTTTTTTGGCTGAAGAGTGCTTGAGTTTTTGTTCGAGATACCTACATGATGGAGTGAACACAAGATTCAGTAGGTACCAAACCAAGGAGGAGGAATGTGTTCAGAATGTTTCACCAATATTCCCTAAGATAGGTCATCCAATTGGAAGTGAGAAGAAAAAGAATTACACTTTTTAATGGATTCACAGTTACGTTATGAAGCACATCGCTATGCCCAATTTAATAGTGGAGATGAACAAGTGGAAATGTTTATCGAGTAAGATGAATTATATAATAATTATAATATTTTTATTATAATTACATTAAGGTCTACTAATTAAATTTGAAATATTCATGATTGCAGGGAACATAAGAATTTGATGAGTAATCATACTAGATCAAATGCATGGACAAGAGCAAGGAATCATAGTCGTGAATTCAACAATTGGTTCAGGGAGAAAGGTAAAAATGTTGAAGTACCTTATCATATAACATGGATAGCTAGAGGACCTAATATGGTGGCCAAAAAATATACTTCACATTTCATTAATGGCTGTCGATTTCATACGAAAAATTGGGACGCTCCACACAAGACTCAAAATAGTGAAGTGACTTTATCAGCAACAACAGATAGTTTTGCTAGTGCTAGGGACCAGAATCCCATATATGGAGAGGTTATTTATTATGGAGTTACTTCAACAAGTTATGCAGTAAAGATGATCCTTTTGTGTTGGCATCACAACTTCATCAAGTTTTTTATGTGGTAGATCCGGTTGAGAAAGATGTTTATTATGCAAGGAATAAAGTCCCTGTTGATTTGTTTGATCTAGAGAAAAAGAATTGTCCTAATATAGGAGACACATTTTGAAGGGAGCCTAATGATGACATTGGTCCTTCAACTACATTAGATAGTGGTGACTTTAGATGGTCAAGAGAAGATGTGCCCGTTTATGTCGTTAATAATCCATCTAATGCACAACATTCAGAAGATACAATTATGGAAATATTGGAAGAGGAGGATGAGTGTGATGATACAGATTGGGATTGGATGGAGTCAGATGATTAGAAAAGATAGTTTTGATCTTCTTTTAAATATTTGTGCATCGTTGTGTTCATTTTGTGAGTGATAAATGCCTTTATATACATATTTTATATTCATGCATATTTATATCTTTTTAATCATTTTGATTTGTTATTCCATTTGAAATTTTATTCTAAAATGCAACAATCTTTCAGGATTTGATTGGAGTGGATCAAGATCTATTATAAAATACAAACTTCATCAACAACAGAAAATTTGCTTCAAAGTTGATGTTTCTTCCTAATCTTATGCTCCGTAGCTGACTCTATCGATTATCACTCCATAGGTATGATAGCTCTAAGCTGATGTTTCTTTTGTGTCAAAAATCATCTGATATCAAAACCTAAAGCATGAAAACAATATATTTCATTTCCTTTGTTGTTAGATGTTGTTTGTATCTGGAAAAAGATGGGTGTTTAGTCGGTGTTCATTGGTGTTCTCCTCACTGCTTTACTAGTAAGCAGTGAGTACTATTTTACGAATTATTTGTGTTAAATATCATCTGATGGTATCAAATTACTATGACTTTGGATGTTTATATTAGTATTGAAATGTGAAGAATATTTAAACCCTCCATGGAATAAGTCTTGGCCTCAAATGATTATTCAAGATTTAACTCAAACTAAACAGAAAGTAGTTTCTAGTTGATCGATCCCACTTCTCCTGCTATTTCTTTTACTTCTTTTGTTTTCTACTTCTATTCTCTGCATGAAACTCACTGTATAAGTAGTTATTTCATCTAGGTTTCTTGGTATTATTGTACTTGACTAATTTTGAAAAATGAAAATTATCCATAACAAGATTGCTAGGATTTATGATGTTTTAGTACTATTTTATGAGAGTTACCTTTTTCTTAGGTGACTTTCTTCTTATGGTTCATTGTATTGGCGCCCTTACGTATTCTAATTAACTACTCTAGTTGAAGATTGATATTTGTGCCGGCTCTCGTAGTTTCAGTCGGCATGCCCTGATTTACGCAATCAGAAGATAAAATAGTGCGAAGTAACATATTCCAAGTATCATTTTTTGTGCACCATATTTTGTGTCCCCTACCAAGGTTTTCATTGGTTTGGTTGTTACAGGATTATCATTGTATCTCTGGACCTCTTCCCTTTTATTAGTTAAATAGAGTACTGAATACTAGATTGGTCATTTTGTAGAACTTTTCCTAATTGACTGACATATGAATGTTGCTCTTCCCCATTTTAGTTACTCCTTTAAAGAAGAAACGCCTAGGATAATCCTGACCCCTGCATCAGATCTTTTGCAAGAAGATGCAACCGTTTCATATTGCTTTGATTGTAATTAACTGATGAAATGAGCACATATGATTTTGCTTATATACTAATACTACTATTGGATTTGACTACTTATTTGGATTGGAGAGTTAGACTTTTTGTATCTCGTTTTTCTTTTTCTTTTCTTTTGTTGATAAGTTCTTCTGTATCATATCTGTAGGAGCTCTTAGCATCTGTTTTTCATTCTAGCTCTTAATAGTTGTACGTTTCTTAATCTCATTATGTGGACATGGTATAATTTGTTGCTCTAAGTATCTGTGTGCGCGAGTGTGCTTGTGTGTTTTGCCTAATTCTGAAAAGCCTATACCAAAAAAGTCGATGCTCCCCTCTTCCACGGGTGACTGCTATGCTGGGAAGAGAATCTCCTTTGAATTCTCTGATAGCCGATTTAAGTTTTTTCTCTGATGAAATAATTAAATGGTTTCATAGCTAGCACAGTGGATAAATTCATCTTAGCATCCTATCTGTTTCCACTTGGAGAAAATGCTTTCATCTCCAATGAAAGGAGTTGATTTGAACTCGTGGGTGATAGATGATTCATGTGTGGTTAAACGCTAAACTTGAGACAATTATGATCCGGGAACTCTATCAACAGTATGAAGACAAGATTAAATCCTGGTTGGGAAGAGCGTACAAGGAAAATAGACAAAAGACAAATTAGAATTATTAAATAAAAGAAGCAACACAGCTCAGCATTCTGTTTCAACTAAGTGTTACAATTCAGGTCAAACAGTAAGCTCCAAAACGTTGTAAACAGCTTTTTTGGGATAAAACCGATGTTTTCTTCTTCATCAAATTAGACAAGGGTAGGAAAATCAAATCCATTGGTAAAAGAAAGGCAAGGATAAATAAGCACTATCAAAAGCGGAGGAGCAAAGCAAGGAATTTATTTGTAATAATTTGAAGAGTCTTCATTTAATTTATATGCTGCTGATATTTGAGATGATCTATATATATATAGCATCCTTATCTACAATTTGCTAACCTATTTCATTTTCATTTCCTAAACTTGCAGAGAAATAGTCATGAATCCAGAAGGGTGTTCAAGAAAAAACAAGAAAGTTAAGAACTTAAACTATGTGTCAGCTGCATCACTTGCATCATTGGTAAAACGGAAGGTTTCAAATCGCAAGACCAAGAAGAACTCAGACTTCAGTCCAGCTGATCAAGCTATAAAGTCAATTCAAAAGCATCACAAGCACAAGCCAAACTCAATCTACCTAACAGATGCATCTCAGTTGGAACAAGGGCAGCATGTGTCTTTGGATTCTGAATTTCCAGCAACACAAACAACACATGAACAAGTGCAACAGGTAGTGCCGAATTCCACCACTCCCACATCACAAGATGTACATGAACAAGTGCAACAAGTACTTCTGAATTCCACCACTTCCACATCACAAGAAGCACATCAACAAGTGCAACAAGAGTCGCAACGTCCCACCACTCCTACATCCCAAGCAGTTCAGGAACAAATGCAATGTGATCCACAGAGTTCTTTCAATTTTGAAGCAAATAACCAACCTGAGGGAAAAGGAAAGAATATGTCTATTTTTAATATTTTTACAATTAGTTTTTAACTTCACACAAATAATACATGAGAGATCAGGAGCTTGTTTTGAAATTGTTCAATTAGAAGATTGCTTGGTTCATATTATTGTAGGCCATTCCACTAACAAAAGAAAAAGAGGTGGAACACAAATGCAAAGTGTACATGGACGGAGTGAGCGCAAACTGATCATGCTAAATGAGTTGAACCAGCCCGTTGGTCCTACTGAATTAATTGTTAAAGAGTTGGGAAGCTTTCTTGGCACATTGGCAAGGAATGAGACATTTTGTCCTGTTAATGTACTTGATTGGACGAAATTGAAAACACACGATGATATGTGGAATTATATCAAGGTTTGAAGTTCTCAATTTTTTGATTTTTAGTTGAAAATATTTAACATCTTTTGCACTAACCTAATTGCACAAAATGGTAGGAGAAATATGACATTCCTAAAGTTGGAAAAGATTATCCTTTGGGAACAATCAACTTGCTTGGAGAAGGTATAAAAATGGGTTGAAGGAAAGGCACTTCTACGCATATGCTACTGACAAAATGCGAATACAAAAAGGCCTCAAGGAGTTTCAGAAACTGTATTTAAGAATCTTCTTGAATATTGAAAATCTGACACAACTCAGGTAAGATATAAATTACGGAAAACTATTTTTTTTAAATAGTGTGTTTATACATATTAGATAGAAGTAGAAAGGATCTTAAAGTTTAATATGCCTTTATATTTCCAAATTTCAAAAAAAAAAGTTCAATATGTCCAGAACTAATGCAGAGAAGTAGAAACTAACTCATTTATTTGCAGGATATTTCTAAAACTAATACAGAGAATAAAAAAAAGTTGAAGTATCCGCACAATGTTGGCAAAACAAGTTTTGCTATCATCCGTAAGGTTTAGTGTTTTCTCGTATTGTTTATTTACTATGAACTTGTTAACTTTATTTAGGAAGATTTTAATGTCTACTTGTATGTAAATAGATACAAAAGAAGGAAAATCCTGATGCTTTGTCAAGTAAGGAATTCTTTGTGGCTACTAGAAGAAGAAAACCTGGCCGAGTATATAAGGACTCATATGAAGATACGAGTAGCAAAATAGTACGAAATTTTCTAATTCAAAGTTTATCAAAATCATTTGTTTTTTCTTAAATAATGGATGAGTGTAATTTACTTTAACTCTCTATCTTGTATCTAATTTATAGGCTGAAATTGAGAGAATAGAAACTCAAGAAAGTGAAGATGGTAGTCAATCATCAGTTGACGCATTTGCAGCAGTTATGGGACCTGATCATCTAGGTCGAGTAAGATTGTATGGACGTGGAGTTACCAAGACTCTCTTGAAACAAAAAATGAAAGATTATGGACCCTTTTCAATGTTACTGATGAGATGATGCAGAAAAAAATATAGGAAATGAAAAAGAGGATGCAACAAAAAATGCATGAAAATTCAATGCGCAAAAGGATGCCATGGAACAACATATTACAATGAACATCATTGCGCAACTTCAACGTCTAAATCCAGGATTAACACTTGATCCTAACATGCTAAGACGCAATGTTCGTTCACCGGGAGAAGAGGCCGCTATTCAACTAATCAATCATCCATCTACGGGTAGTAACAATCAAGGTTAGTACTTCTTCTCCTTCCTCCTCCTCCTTCTACTGCTTATTGTCTTTCTTCCTTCTACCACTTCTTCTTCTTCTAAGACTATTTTGTTCTTTCACCATCCACAAACTGGGGTGTTCGGAATAGCAGCAACCGAACTGCTTCTTGTAGGTCTTTTTAATATTACTAGAGTGATAATATAGAATAAATCTTTATTCTATTTTTACTGGGTTAGCTGTTAGGAAGTGAACTTCTTGTCTGCACTGTTTGCTTGAATTGACTATTTCTCGTGATACCTAAAAATCCTTGCTTTTTAAAAAGTAAAATGTTGTGAACCATACACTGTTGTGATGATAAGTATATTCTTTGTGCTGCTCTCTTCGGATATGTCTGTCATATGAAACTCCTAATAGCAAATTGGTAAACAGAAAATCTGACTTTTCTTGAAGTGATTTTATAGTGGAAAGTATTCAAGAAAAAAAAAGAGCTTGGTAGAATTAGAAATGAAGTCAAGAATAGGGAGTCAAGGGTCATTGGAGGAAGGTAAAGACCCTGTTATTAGGGTGGTAAATCAGTATAAACACATATGGGAAGATATCTATATTTATTTAGATTTCTAATACCAAATCAATAGAGAAATTTAGTCACGTCCTATTTTTTCAGATTTAGATCAGTACCCTATTTTAATGCGTATGAAATGATAAATCTGAACAGAGGGGAGATCTGGACTAGGCTGCTTCAGGAATTCTTAGTTAACGTTTTTATTGGAAGCCTTTGCCAAGAGTTTTGATTAGCAATTTTCTTTACATGTTTTCCTTTGAATGGAGGTCATGGTCATTTTATCTTATCGGAAATGTGAAGCTTATACAAAAAAATTGTATATTTGTCTTGTTCGGTCTTTATAGCAGTGAAAGCTAAAGAGATAAATAGCCTTTTATATAAGAATGAGAAAATTAACCAAATTAGCCTTTTACTTTAAATTATGCAGTGGGTTTGATTTAATTTTTCATTCATTAATAGTTGAGGTTAATTACATGTACATTTGATGTGGAATTGTGGTGAGTGTGTTATTCTCTTTAATCCAAATAATACAAAGTTACATGATGTAGTGGACAGTGAACAATCAATCACTAACTTTGGGTTATTGAGTAGAGAAATGATGAGTTTGGAACTATATACGTACTTGAAGGGTAATAACATTATTTATACTCATTTAATTTATAGGTGTTGAAGATGAAGAAAGGGCAGAAGAAAACAGTGAAGACCTTGACCTTACTTAAGAAGATTTTATAATATTATTGGTCGATTTCTTATGTTCTTTTTGCTACGGAACATTTTGAATTTTATCCTAACTCTTGAAATTATGTAAAACTTAATTCATCATTTTTAATTGAAATTTTGCTTTAAGGGGTGCTTGTTGGATATATATTTTGGATTATATTCAATCATCATTTTTAATTGAAATTTTGCTTTAAGGGGTGCTTGTTGGATATATATTTTGGATTATATTCAATGTTTATGAAGAAAGATTGTTTGGTGATTTATGTAATTTATTATATATGTAATTATTATCAGGGCCGTGTATTTTAACTAAAACCTTGCAATATCTTCACAAAGAAATCAAAACCGTTGCAATAGGTCACGAAAACTGTTGCCATAGGTCACATAAACCGTTGCAATGTGGGGTTTTCTTGTTAATTTTTAATCCAGAACAACCGTTGCAATAGATAAACCCGTGGCAAAAAAGAAAACGACTTTCTGGGCGTTGCTATAGAATCAATTTCCGTTGTTGCAAATCTACCAGAACGGTTTAGGATTCTATGGCAACGATTTTATGTGTGTTGCCTTTGTATGACCTTTACGAACTGTTCCTATATATACATAGACCGTTATAATAAATATCTATGCGGACGGTTATTAATCGTTCCTATAAATCGAATAACTGTCGCACCTGAAACAATAAATAACCATTGCTATAGCTACGTCTATAACAACGGTTTTTGAAAACCGTTGCCATAGACCTATGGCCACGCGACCAAATGAAACGCCCTATAAACCGTTGTCGTAGTTCTATTGGAACGGTTTACCTATCTATGGCAACAGTTTTATGTGCGTTGCCATAGGCCCAATTTCCAATAGTGTGGCCTCTTGAACATGTTCCATTGATGAACCCTAATTTGTTTCTTCCAAGCAAAGCGAGCTTCATCAATTTACTCCAGAGTGTATAGTTCTCTGGTCCAGTTAACTTTAATCCAATCAACACTACTCCTGGTGTATCTGATGACTGTAGATACAGTGGATGTGTAGTCAATTTGCATGTTCTCGATTTGTGATGCTTTTCCCGTGGTGAATCTCAACTTGAAGTTTTAAGCTGTAATGGTTGCTTCTCGATCTGCTCCAGCAGTTTTGAGCTACTTAACCTGCTCTGATACCATATGAATTTTAAGCAGGATAGCTCATTGAGGAGCTTCTGTATGAGCAGAAGAATGTAGAAGAAGAAGAGGAAAGCTATTCTCTTATTTCATTGAATCAAGCAGTACTGTTACATTGCTTTTTTATAGACTAGCAACCGACTTACTTCACACTTAATAACAGAAATGCCCTCTATCAACATATGACTATTTTATCCTTACTCTCTCATACCACATACATGATTATCATACTTCAATAATCAGAAAAAGATGTTACAATAAGATAAAAGAAACTTTCATTTTAATCAATAAAATTCTACTAAATTAGCCCTCAGAAACGGATCTTATAATATGCAAATTCTAATTTAATCAAGCTTTATTATGAATAGTAAATATTAAATAAATAAATAAATAAAAAAACTTTCAAATTTTGAATCGGCCCCAGCTTTATATGTCTAGCTAGTGGGATTGAACTTGTAATCACCTATATATTGAAGCTTTTCTAGAGCCACTTTTGATCACTTCCTTTTCCCCTTTAATAGTGGTTACTGCTTTCTCTTTCACTCTCTTCTTAAATCTTACTTCATTAAATTAATCAAAAATAAATCACCAAACTGACATATTGACATAGCAAGTAGCCAACCCTTTCCCCAAATGGGAGTTGAGGTCATGTTTAATTAACCAATTTTTCTCCAAAACAGAACTCTTTTTCACTGGTCCTAGAGTATTTCCCGTAGTGGGAAAATGCCTTTTCTAAAAATAAATAAATAAATAAATAAAACACTCAACTTTGGAGAATAAAAAGCACAATGTGATCATCTTCATTGTTAAGCATGATTCTTTATATTTAAGTAGGGTATTCACTCAGCTGTCTTTCGAGGAATAAGAAATAAATAGTTTTGAGATTAATTTTAGAATGAGTTTGTTTGGTTGAAATAAAATTTTAGAATAATTTATCTTAAAATTAGTTATCTCAGAATTAAAGTGTTATTTTTATTTCACACTAAGGGTGGAATTAATTCTAAAATAATTTATCCCGAAATAACTTATTTTCCCACTAAATGAGCCCTTAAGGTGTATTCGATACGAGGAAAATATTTATCAAAAAATATTTTTTAATTTTTTCATATTTGGCTGGTCAAAATTTTTAGAAAATATTTTTTTTAAGAAAATAAGTTTCTTATAATAAAAAAAATGACTTCTCTAATGGGAGTAAGAAAAACAAGTTATAGAAGTGATATTCCACGTTGATTATGTCCTCGTCATTATTCAACACACTACATCTTCACTCCATCCACCCATCATAACCCGTATTCCCACCACTCCACACACACCTTTCATATTTTATTTATCTAAATTATATATAAATATTTTTCCATTTACCGAACACACGCTTACTGAAATTAGGCCTTAGGCCTATGACTTAAATAACATTGCAATATGCTTTTGCTTTACTAGTTAGTCGTTTTCAATTGTACTAGTACTTTGTGATTTGCTAAAAGTATTCCTTTGAGGGGGGTAAAGGGGTTTTCTAAGACTTTAAGTTAATTAATACCACTATAAATGGGAGACATAATAATGAAATCAAAGGAAAGAAATTAGATTAATGAATAAAGCAAAGGGAAATGTCAGTACTGGATGCCATTCAAATCATTAATAAAGGGAAAAGCATGCAATTTGATACTACTATTTATACTTTTGAAAAATGCACTACCACTGTATCATGCATGATTAAATTTGGCACTCTTTAATTATGTCAACATCTTGGGATCTGCTAATTAATTTTATTTCCCCCCTAGATAGCTACTTAACTTTTGGAGTTTGCACGTGTCTGCATTTTTTTTTAAAAATAAAATATATATATATATAAAGGTGAAATTGTGAATAGTGAATTGAAGGTAAGTCTTGTTTATTAATTGAAATTTCGTTTGATTACTGATATTAAATAATTAATTCATTAATAAAAAGAATTGTGTAAAATGATATTTTTTTTCGTTTTAGTTTATTTATTTTGTTTTGATTTTTCACAAAGTTTTAAAAAATAAAATAAAAATTAATTATTGTAATTTTAAACTAAAAATATAAATCAGACGATTCGAAGTGATTTGCAACAAATTGCAAATGATACCGAACAGATCTAACTAATTTAATTTAATTAAATTGCAATGATTAAACCAGTTAACTCTAATCTCGTATAACATTTTATAATTTAGTTTTGAACTCTTCTCTTTTTTTACTTTTCAAATTTCTGAAACATAATTTTAGATACTTATATTGTCACCATCCTTAGCTTCCGAGAAGAAAGTTTTCAGAAAAGAAAAAAAAAATAAAGAACATTCTACATTTACAAGGTCTTTAATTTTGTCACATAGTTTATGGATTTTACATAATTAATTCCAATTCATAGTGCCACTAATTAATTGATGTATCACAAAGATCTGATGCAGTGATCATTTTGGTACCTTACAAAATATTCCATGCCACTCACATTATAACAAAAGTATTTGGTCATTATGTTATGTTAAAAAAAAAAATCGACTTGCTCGTTGCCACTTTCTACTTCTTTAGACATATGTAATTATCATTTTGCAAAATAAAGGGGTCCACTAATTGCAATGATAAAAAGCAAAATCATACTTTTTTTCGTCATTTTTCATTCATAGATTAGAACATAAAATTAATTAAACATACAAAAAACCAACTTGGGATTTGCATGCTTAGACCCAACTCCAAAAATAGTAATCATCACATCCCTTTAAGTGCTACTAAAATAGGAAAAAGGGAACAAAACCTACACTAGACCAAAAAAAAATAAAAGAGAAAAAAAAACTTGCATACACACACCAAAGCTTTTTTTTTTCTTCTTAATATGAAGGATAGATGATTTTTCTTCTTCTTCTTCTGATTTTCCAGCAAACCTTTTTTTTCTCTTAAGCATTTTCAGTTGAAGAAGCAAGAAGTGGCTGGGCCAAAGAGGACTTGATGTGGCTTGTTGGCCTGTTGTTACAATTATCCACTGGGGACTGAATTGCAGCTGCTGCTGCCTTTGCAAATTTGGATTCTTCGTTTTTGCCCCATAGCACGAAGTACAATCCTGTTATGATCAACACTGCTCCGATAATCCTGCAAAATTTTATTTAATTTATATATACCGATAGTACTATATTTTAACATGTTACAGTAAATTATGTTAATAATAATATATGCAATTATTCGATAGCGGTGGGATGAAAATTGATGGGATGGAGAATATAATGGACCTACAAAAGATTTGTTTGGAAGTTCTTGGGTGATTGTTCATGAGAACAAAAGAAAGGTCAATACATATATATATATATCCACGATCAATGTACCAAACTACATGCAATGGGGTGAAGGAATGTGCATTGTGGGGTCTTTTCACAAAATGCATAATTGAGGAAAACGTAGCTTTAGTCCAACCAAGAAGATTCAAAAAGCAACTCACTCAGATCACTCTTCTTTGTTTTTATGGTACTCCCATGGAGTTAACAGAGTTAGAAATTTATATAAGAAATTTCATAAATAGCAATTTTTTAACTTTAATGTATATAATTAAATTAATTTGTTTTTGCCTTTATTTCAATCATTACTGGAAATTCGCCTACTTCTGACTACCAAATCCGTTGGAATACGGTCGGAAATTGACGATTTCCTCAGTTTCGTCGAAAATCAATGGATCAAAAAAGACGTAACATATACATATAAAATAAAAAAAATTTAAGTTATATACATTGATTGACAGTATAAGAAAGAACAATATGAGTAATATACCCGCCCAAGTAGAACTCCTCGCCCAACGCGACGGAAGCCATGAGAGCGACAACAAGAGTCTGAACAGGTTGATAAACGGCAACGAAAACTGGACCCCCTCTGTCAATGCACCATATCTGTACAGCGAATGCTATCCCAGATGCCACCACTCCCTGCATAAATATATATACAATCACTTAATTCGACTCTTCATTTTCTTACTAGTATATAAATAAATAAAAGGAAAAAAAAATTGAAGTACACAAAATATTGCTGTCATTTCACTATCTACAACTAACCATATGTCCATCTGCTTATTTCGTTGTCGTATTGCATAACTACAAAAGAATAAGTGTTGTAGGGGGGAAATTTTACAAAGATCCAATTGTTTACGTTGACTAATCACCTTATCATGTCACATGATTTTTCCAATTGGAATTTAAGTCCGATACTCTGGTCTGCAGTTGCTTTACACACATTAATGTCGCACACATAGCTTTCAATTAAATTACTTTACTTTTTACAAGGTTCTTTCACCTAAAAAAATAAAAACAGAAGAAAATTAAGTAAACCTCTCTAAAAATGATCATTTCAACTTTCATGTTACTTGATTTTGAGATGATTTATAAATATACAAATATATTTGATTTATTTTAATTATAAGCTTTAAAAGTTTTCTTTTAAAATCGTGCTTAGTTAAGATTTATTACATAAATGGGTTACATTTTGTACGACACTTTTTTTTATTTCTTCAACAAAGATTTGACACCTTTACATATTTAAATCTAGTTAACCTTAAATTTTCTATTTTACCCTTATTAATATGCATTTCAAAGTCATAAAATCGTCGTGACCTGTTTGCAAAATTTCATAATGGTATTTCTTGGTGTATCAAAAGGGAGAGAGTACAGTTTTTCTTTTTTTTAGTTTTTTTTGCTAAATTGAAGCTAAAAATACATTTCAACTCATTTTATGAGCGTCTGCGGAAAAAAACTTCTGTCTCACGAGTAAAAGTAAAGTGATCTGCGTACACTTTAAGTTATACTATACCGAATTTGTTGTTGTTACTAAAGCTAAAAATATAGAATTAATATTTTTCTTAAAGAAAAAGAGAGACAAGCATTCTGACACAAAAGAGAGTGGTCAAAGAAACAGAAAAATACTCACAGCATAGAAGACACTGAATAGTTCAGCACCAGAGTGAACAAGCCAAGCCTGAGGGTCTCTCTCACAAAAAGCAGCGATAATAAGGAATTGTATGACTCCAAAGAAACACTGATACGATGTGACCGAGAGTCTAGCCGGGTATTTCTTGAGAACCGGTGCTTGCAGCACGAGCCACCCGGCCCATGACAAACAATGCCCGATCAAGTAAATGCAGCCCAAGGTCCAGTTTTTCCCATTAGCATCTCCTAAGGCCAGTAACACGGGTGAGGTCCTTTGTAGTGGTGGATTTGGACTGTAAATTGTTGGGCCTTTGTATAATGTAATTACTGATGCTCCAGCCACGCACAATACTGTTCCACACACTTTTGATATTCCATCTTTTCTGTTCAGTCTCACTGTTTCTATCCTGAAATTTCAATGAAACTTAAGTTATATATACTAATAGTGTAAAAAACCGTAATTTTACTATATCAACGTATTATAGTACTTATTTTTTAGGTGATCTGATAATGTAAAAAATATTATAATAATGGTGTATATTAAAGGGAACTTGCCTGAGTAGAGCGGCCATGAGAAATGTAATGGCAGGGACTGAATTTTGTATGGCAGAAGCAAAAGTAGGGGATGTGTTGTCCAACCCCAACAAGTAGAATCCTTGGTTAGCAGTAATTCTACAAAGTAGGAAAAAAAAAAGACAAATTGTTAATTATCCTATAGATTTCATAGTATGAGTGTCTCTTTTTTTATTTTTAGTACTAGTAATTGATCATGATATAGTATCCTACCCAACAACTGCTAGGAGGAAGAACTGCATGACAAAATTCCAAGTTAGTGGTGGCCTGTCTTTCCTGATCAAAAAGAAAAAAAAATACAAGTTTCAGCAAGCCGTGATCTTAATTAATCGGTGGCGAAGTCGGAAATGTGACGAGAAAAAAATGGTTGGAGCTAGTGAGGTGACATACTTTTCAAGAAAGTAGGCAAATGGAAGAAGCAGAAGAAAGGCAATAATGTTCCTATAAACTGGGAAAACAATCTTGCTAATGCCCATATTAAGGGCAGCTCTTGAGACAACATGGAAACCAGCATAACCAAACTGCAAGGCCAACATGGCCAAGTGGAGTTGCATTTTTTCAGGCATGGCAAACCCCATTCTCTTAGTAGTGGCTGAACCACTAGTATCTGCCATTTGAGAAGGGAAAAACAAAGAAGAAAAGAATGAAGTAATATTAGTGAGAAATGGTATGGAATTGAGTTTGTGATAGATGCTTTAGGTTCTTAGAGTTAGGGAGGTATAAATATAGCTAAAAAGAAGAGTGTGTATTTTCAAAATGACCCTAATGTGGGGTCCTTAAAATATGTTCTGTCAACTGTTTTTAACCTTCTTATGTTTTTGCTTGTCTCCCACATATTCTCCTTTCTCCCAAAATCGAAAAGAAAGGAAATAAAGAGAAAGAAAAAAAAAACCTTTTTTTTATAACTATATGATATTTGAGTCCATTGGCACTATTATATTTACTAGGTAGAGGTGACGATGGGTTCAAACCTTCAAGTGCTCACCACTAAACTTACAATATGCCATTTAAATAATAATACTGAATATAATTGAACTTATTAACTCTATATTATAATTAAAGCTTTATCATATTATAAGAACAAAAAATTGTCTAACGGGTTTTAATTTGTCTTTTTTGTTAGAAGCTAGAAATTAAACTCTAATTATCTTCTCTACATTTTACATATTTTATTGATGGTGAAAGAGGGAGAAAAAGATAAGGAATTTCTTCCAAACAAGTAAAGAAAAATTAAAGTAAAAAGCCCAAGCCTTCTCTGGGGAATGAAATGACAAGGCAACCCAATCCATGGGACTCCCACTAGTGAAAGGAAATGAGGAAAAAAAAAAAAAAAGGAAATCACAAATACTGTTGTGTCTAAGAGGTTCTGTTTTGGAAGCATGCTATTAATGATGATGATAATTGATGAGTTGGGTGGGGGTGGGGTGGGGTGGAGATGGGGGGTTGTGTGGGGAAGGTGGTGAGCATCTATCAATGGATAGAGCGCACGAGGGGTGGGGTGGTGGGTACACAACCCATGCATGCTTTAGCCTCATAAAACCCCACCATAAACCCCTCCACACAACATATCCTGCTAAGCTCTACGTTGGGTTTTATTTGTTGCCTATTGTTTGTCTGCCTCTCCTCTAACCTCACGCGGTGTTTGATCAGAGTGGTGGTAAATGAGCTGGTTGGATTAAATTTGAATGAACTAGAATTGATTATTAATTTAATTATAAATCATCACGTGTTTTGACCTCATGTCGTGTGATTAGAGGTCATAAATGTTTTTATTGGTTCAAATATATATATGAGTTAAAACGAGCTAAATTAATAAAAGGATTGTGATTTAATTATATCGCTCAAAATTTATTCGATAAAATTAATATGAATTTGGTCAAAATAAGTCAAGTAATATATCATAGTCTAACCTGTTCGATATCGCCCAACCTCTCTTTTTTTTTCTTTTTTTTTTTTGGTTTTTTTACTTTTTTTAAAAAAAATTAACGTCTATTTTTCTTAAATTATTAACTCAAGTTTTTTTAAAATTAAATAATTTCCAATTTTGAAATTTATTTTTATATACTTTTGTTTGAGTCGCATTTTAATCAGCGAGTCAAGAGTCAATAAACAGATCTAACGGAGGGGATTGAAAAGGCTACTAAAAATGAATTGATTTTTTCATCTTTATATCAAGTTCTCAAATCACTGTGCATAATAACATATTGCATAAATTTAATTAAAAATATCATTCAATAAACTTAATGTGGTCCAATCTTTCACTCAACCTGAAGTTTAAAAAGGTTGATGCACCAAACTGTTTTTTTTGCTTAATGATTCTAACTTTTATGTTTTATATTCTCTAGCCTAGCTACTCTACTCTATAGTTTTTATTGTAAAAAAAAAAAAATTAAATACAGAGTATATACTAGTAATACTATATTTCATTAGTTCAGGAATTTAATGAAATTAAAGTCGGAAATAATTCTAATAACTTCATACAACCTGTCCGTACAAGAACCACCACATGTTGTTAGAGGTATGGACCATTTGTATGACACAAACTTGTAGTCCATAAATCATTCATTCAATATTATATATATCTTAATCACTTTCATATGACTGTGCTCGTGAGTCCACTCGTGTGACCCAATATTTGACTATTTTGACCAGATCAATTTAAAAGATAACAAGAAATTCTCTTTTTAAGAATTAATTTAAATAATTTCGTTCATCTAGCTGATTAAATTAAAAATAATCTATAAATATATAATATATGTATGATTTTATATAATAAATATATAATTTATATACGTCGATTTAGAAGAATTTAATTAACTAACCATACTCGTGAACCTTTAAAATTCATCGTTTGGTAAGCTCACGGAAATTAAACCAAATATAATTAAGTGGTTACTGAATCTACAGAAAATATTACTTACTCCTAGGAATGATTTAATTATTGGTATTTAAAGATTCAGTTGTTCATGAATATTGTAAGATGTTATTTTCCGCTTACTCTACCAATATTCACTAATATCATTCTTTCCAAAAACGTACAGAGTCAGAGGTAGAAGTCCATGTATGGAACAAATTCAGTCGAACTCAATAAATTTTATCCAAATAATATATTATATTAAAAAAATTATTAAATATGTACCTATTAAATTTAAAATTCAATTATTAATAATTAAAATCGTCATTTTAAAATTTAAAACCTATAAAATTGAGATCTTAATTTCGTATGTGAACATGGTGGGCCGGCACATCTCTTTTAATTGTCGATAGCTAAAGAAAGTTCTAAATATATTTTCTTTCTTTTATCCAAAAGGGTTTAAATAAAGCAGTCTCTTTTTAAAACTTTCCATCCTTTAATCTATTGTTAAGAAATTAAGTGAACTATTAGGTCCACAATCGATCAAAAGAAAAACGAAAAGAAAAGAAAAGAAAAAAAATTGTTTAGCACTTATATCTGTCGAGAAACATTAGTGTCAAAAATAGCAGCCAACACAAGAAAATTCAAAAAAAAAATTCCTGGAAAATTGACATAAAAATTTCTTAATAGTACGATTAAGTCAATTATGATGTCTCTCAAGACAATTTTATAGTTTAAGTTGTATACGTTGTTAGTCTAATTATCTTTTTTAATCTCACATTTTAAAAAGTCTTACCTGTATATATTATTAGGATGATCTGATAGTGCTAAAAATTAATTGTTACCCTAACAATATATATAATATAATTCTTTAATTTGATTAGCTTGTTGATTAATGCAACTAATTATGAAGTGTTTCCAGTGAGGTTTTCCACTCCCAAAGGCTAGCTCAAGTGTGGCCTGGGCTTTGCTATCATATTCTTTGCTTTAAGAGACATTATGTCCCCCATCAATTGAGACCATCATCATTCTAAAAATTCTTCAAGTTCTTTTTTTCTTTTTTATTTCAAAGAGAAAACAAAAAAAGATTTGAGAATATTTAATAACTTATTATTAGCCTTTTTAATCCTTAAAAGGTGGATCCTTTCTGACAGCCATGGCTATGTCATGTAAAAAGAGCTATAGTCAATTCTCTTTGGATCCATGGCCTAGCTACCCTTATTGTATATTTTGTTAATAATAAAATCTTATTAATGTATAAATCCTTTTCATTCAGTGATTAACTAACTC
This sequence comes from Datura wrightii, assembly GCA_035772735.1. Taxonomy (NCBI): domain Eukaryota; kingdom Viridiplantae; phylum Streptophyta; class Magnoliopsida; order Solanales; family Solanaceae; genus Datura; species Datura wrightii. The sequence continues at coordinate 12,641,547 of JASDFA010000001.1, forward strand.
ACACTTTCATAATTAGTCTTACTTTCGCTTTAGTATAGTAGTATAATTAGCCCAATAGTGAGGGGTGAAAAATATATTTGAGTATCACGGTTTTTGAGTTTCATATTTGGGATATTAGGTGTGCAAGTTTTCGATCCGAACTACCGTCAATTATTTATCAAAACACATCTCAACTATTAGTCGTTTACTTTTCCTGCCTGAACGATGGTGATATTTGTTATTATCTGTGTTTCGGATAGTAATTATATAAATCAATTTCTGTTTGTATTCAGAAAAACATAAAAAATAACTAAACAGAAATGTAGAAGAAGTAGAAAATTATTCCGAGCCCACAAGTTGCTTGTGTGTCGTTAAGGAATTATAACCCCCTCACTGTTGCCTTGAGTTACTTCCTCCTAGGATATAGAACGGGAAAACGTTTCTATAATAGCGGCAATGCAAATTACAGAACTCCAATGAACTCAACAAATGGAGCAGATCACACGACACTTATTTTATTTTTATAAATAATGCAAAATATGATGGAAGAAGAAGAGTTTTTTTCCCTCTAAAATCTGAGGCAAGACCCAAAATTTATATAGAATGAAAAGGTGAGACGGAGAGGTACAATTCAAAAGGGTACCTTTTTGGTGCAATCTAAAAGGTGTTTTTTCTTATTTTCCATTCACATCTTAAGAAATTTCAACAATCCCCCACATGAATGGGGAATGACTACATGATGAAAATATGCATGAAAAAACTGTGTGATTTGTAGTAAGGATTAATTGCATCTGGTTAATTAGGTTTCCCTTTAAACTTTCCATAGTGAATATATGTCAGATGTACTCAGTCAATCAGTAAATTTGATATTTTTGAACCGTCGAGCTTTGGTGTATACCTAGACAACCATAAGTCACACAATCAATCCTTTAACCGTTTTTTGATTCTCATAGTTTGGTTTGTTTCAACCATGAACACCACCTGATTTTATAAGTGCGTAGAGAATTAACCTTACAGAATCCTCCTTGAAGCCGCTTACACTCCACACTTACATAGGTGATTTTTAAATGTGTTGTCCTTTAGATATACTATTCGATATACCCCGTGTCAAACTTAGAAATCATTAAAAAGCCTAACACTTTATCCTCGTTACTAAACATTGCCTCATCGGGAGAATGGACTAAAAATGTTATTTTGACAATGTTGAACCATCAATCATAACTTTGTTTTTCTCCTTGAACCTAGATCTTGAGATCTCCAGATCTCCAGCCTTCTAGATAGAGTTAGCGCTATGTTGACTTGTCCTCGGCCATAGTCTCATTCCCTTCGATGATCTTTCAACCACTTTTCTATTTAGGCCTTTTGTAAGTGGATCCGACACATTATCCTTTAACTTTACATAGTCAATTGTGATAATTCTATTAGAGAGTAGTTGTCTAACGATATTATGTCTTCGTCATATGTGATGAGATTTTTCATTATACATTACATTGTCAGTCTTCCTATTATCGCTTGGCTATCACAATATATACATATAGAAGCCAACACTTTGGGCCAGAACGAAATATCTTCTAGGAAATTCCTAAGCTATTCAGCCTCTTCACTAGCCTTGTTTATGGCTATAAACTCAAACTCCATTATAGAGCGAGCAATACATGTTTGTTTGGATGATTTTCATGACACTGCTCCTCCACTGATGGTAAAAATATATCCTCTTGTGGATTTAGGTTCAGTTGACCCTGTGATCCAATTTACAACACAATATCCTTCAACAATTATTGGATACTTGTTGTAGTGTAAAACAAAGTTTTAAATATGTTTTAAATACCCCAAAGCTAATTTCATAGCTATCTAATGACTCTGATTAAGCTTACTTTTGTATCGACTAAATTTACTTATTGCATAAGCTATATCTGGTCGCGTACAGTTCATGATGTACGTTAGACTTTTCAATACTTTTGCATAATCTAATTGAGACTTACTTTCACCTTTGTTCTTAGCAAGAGAAAGATTCACATCAATTGGTGACTTTGCAATTTGGAAATCCAAATACTTAAATTTTTCAAGTATTGTTTGAATATAATGAGACTAAGACAATGCTAGACGTTGAGAAGTTTTGTGGATCTTAATATCTAATAGCAAATCAGCAACTCCTAAATCTTTCATCTCAAATTTACTAGCAAGCATACACTTGGTAGCATTTATGTTAGCAATGTTGTTACTCATTATCAATATGTTATCCACACATAAACAGATAACAACGACTTGATTTGGAGTGTTAATGTAAACGCATTTGTCACACTCATTAATCTTAAAATCATTTGACAACATTGTCTAATCAAATTTTGCATGTCATTGTTTGGGTGCTTGCTTTAGTCCGTACAATGACTTAATAAGTCGGCACACCTTCTTTTGATTTTCAGGAACTACAATGTCACACCCCACCTTGGGGGGTATGACGGGCACCTGGTGCCTGCTAGACTCTAGACTGCTAAATGGTCCAGCCTGAGCACATCTGGTGCTTTGGCTGGCTTTGGCTCTATTTCAAGAAACAAACCGGCTATATAACGGCTGTAAATACAGCCTCCGGCCAACTGGCCTGTAGCCATCTGTACCTGTAACAACAGCTAACCAGAACAGACTTGTAACAAGGAACCTATGCGGGCCGACAAGGCCACCATGCTGTCTAGTTATCTGTAACTCAACACAAGACTGTTGTAAAACTACGTGACCGGCAAGGTCACCACTACTGTCAAACTAAGGCCCCACAAGGCCAACATAAACTGAAATGCTAAACAGCTACAGTAGACTGCACGGCCCCACACGACCGGCTCAAGTAACCACAGGGAATATATACAGACTGCAAGCCTCTACGAATACTGTAAGAAATTAATAGAAATGATCGGGAGAGGGCCCCGACCTACCCATACTGCACAACAAAAGAAAAGGAGCTACACCTCTGGGGATCAGACTCCGGATGACAGGAGCTAATGACTCACTGGCTGGCTGGAATCACGAGGGATCGACTCCTCGTCCGTGAGTACCTGCAGGCAAGCAATACAGCACCCCGCTGGGCGTCAGTACCACAGGTACTGAGCATGTAAAGCAAACTGAAATATGCAACTGAAACAAATAGCAACAATAACATGACATTTAAGCAAGAAGTAGCTGAGTCTATCTAGCTGAGGATAACTGGGGAGAGTTTGTTCATTCTGTAACTAACTGAGTGTACCTGAAGACATGTCGTCCTTCTATCTATCAGTATCTAATAGCACATATCAATATACATAATAATACACACAATACCTGACCGACCCCCATAAGCCGGAAGGTGCCAACCAAGCAAGCAATCTATTTACCCCTACCCGGGTCTAAAACAACCAAAAACATGTCACTCCACTCATCTGATAACTGTGAGCTCCTCATACCGGCCCCCTTGGGTACGTAGCTCAGGCCTTGGCCTCTGACAATAAACTGTGTCTAAGTCCGAAGACTTCTGCCTCTGGGCACAGGTGCGCACCCAGAGTGGTCTGCCCCTGTAAACAGGGTGTGCTAGTTCTGCGCAGAGTAAACTGATCTACCCCTGCAAGCAGGGTGGTCTGGACCGTATTATCATGGTGGTCGGCCATCATCGTCCTTTAGTCGGACGACATCGCCCGGTTGGTGGCGGTATCTGAATCTGGTATCGACACAGCTATAACCCAGGGGCGGTGGGGATGCTAAAGGGTGCCCACATGCCACAACAAGTCTCAACATACAAACATATACACAACAAGCATGCTCAAATGAAAAATACTAATCATATTCTCTTCTTTTATTTCGAGACTAATCTGTGTTAAATAACTGATGCTATATGCTGTCTTACACTGTTTCTGACTGCTGGACTTACTGCTACCCGGTCGTTATCTGTCTATCTAATTGTATCTAGATATAACTCAATAACATAGTACATGCCATCTATAACTGGATATAGCTCAATGATATAAAATGTACCATCTACTACTGGATACAATCTCAACAGATGAAATACGTATTGCCTGAATATCTATTATTTTGATTATCGCATGATACGTAATAATATACTAGCATGCTTGCTGGAATTTGTACTAAAATCGTTCCTGTACGCTGGGTATTTGTTAATAGCGTTTATTCTATTTATTTTATACCCTGTACTTCCTGGCTTGCCGAAAGAATAACTTTACATACCTGGTTTCTGAGTACCCGACTGACCGATGTGATTTCCGTCGGTACTTCTGCTGTTTCTCCCAACTACATTCATATACACATCAATTAGAACTAAATACATTAATATTCGGGAGAAATTATCACTTTTGATATATATTTATCCCAAACTTCAACCTGTCAAAAAACGGTCAAAAACTCGTTATTTCTCGATAGTTCAGAAGGGATAAATGCTCACTGCAACGCTAGGAACACATTGGTACTAATTTAAAGCAATTCTATTTACTTTACCTCGGTAGCACGACGTTTCGCCGGCCAAATTTCACGAAACCAACTCCGTAGGATTGCTCTCTGCAGCTTTATACGCCTGTACCTAAGCCGGAACGGAGTTTAGACCGCGTTTCGTCATGTAATTGGAAGGAAATATATATATATATATTGACGTGGGTTTTCCTTTTCACTATTCTCCCCTATTTTTTTGCTGGAAATGTACTCATTTTTGATGAAGAGGCCGACCCTTTTATTAATCAAATTTTAATTTTAATTTTTTTCCCTCTAAATCCCTTAACCAACATGCCCTTAGGATATTTATTCATTTAAAATTTACGGGGTACAACATCCTCCCCCCCCTTAAGAACATTCGTCCTCGAATGACATTCTGTCTAGAGGACTGCTCAACTTACTCAACTTGTTTCTAGAAAAATTTGGCAGAGTTTCTCCTGTATTATGTACTATCTCAAAATTCCTGAAAAGCAGAAAGGTCCAATACAGGTACTCTACACGATATAATAACATTCATGTATAAGACTGTCTATAATCAACCGTCTGCTTTCATATATGAAGTATAAGAATTAATAAGGAAAACAGTTCTAACATACCTCCCGTTTGCCTATGCCTGGAATAAGTGGGGATATTTGGCTTTCATGTCCTCCTCAGCTTCCCAGGTCATTTCTTCTCGGTTCCTATTACGCCACAATACTTTGACAGACGCAATATCTTTAGTTCTCAGTCTACGGATCTGTCTGTCTAAGATAGCTACTGGAACCTCTTCGTATGCTAACTCTTCTGTGACCTGGACATCCTGAACTGGAACAATTGTAGAAGGGTCTCCTACGAACTTCCTCAACATCGATACATGGAACACTGGGTGAACAGATGCTAACTCCGGAGGCAAGTTCAATTCGTATGCAACTCGGCCTATTCTCCACCGAATTTGATATGGCCCAATGAATCTCGGGCTAAGCTTGCCTTTCTTGCCAAATCTCATCACCCCTTTCATCGGAGACACCTTCAGGTATACCCAGTCATTTACCGCAAATTCTAGATTTCTATGCCGCATATCTGCATACGACTTCTGGCGGCTCTGAGTAGTCAGCAGGCGTTCTCTGATAAGGTTTACTTTCTCTTCTGACTGCTGCACAATGTCTGGCCCAATCATCGCTGATTGCCCTACTTCAAACCATCCCACCGGCGATCTACATTTTTGCCCATATAATGCTTCAAAGGGCGCCATCTGGATAGCTGAATGATAACTGTTATTATAGGCAAATTCAATCAACGAAAGATGCTCATCCCAGCTACCCCCAAAATCTAGTACACACGCTCGTAGCATATCTTCGAGCATTTGGATAGTCCGCTCAGCCTGCCTATCTGTCTGAGGGTAGAATGTTGTGCTCAAATTAATCTGCGTTCCCAAACCCCTCTGGAATGACTGCCAGAATCTAGCTGTAAACTGTGCTCCCCTATCTGAAATAATGGATACCGGCACTCCATGTAGTCTAACTATTTCTCTGATATATAACTCGGCATAATCCTCGGCTGAGAAGGTAACTTTCACTGGTAGGATATGAGCTAATTTTGTCAGCCTGTCAACTATTACCCAAATGGAATCATTTCTGCGTCTGGTACGGGGTAATCCTGTTACAAAATCCATATTTATCGCTTCCCATTTCCACATAGGCACAGCTATATCCTGCGTCAGACCGCCTGGTTTCTGGTGCTCCGCTTTCACCTACTGGCAGTTAGGACATCTAGATACAAATTCAGCTATTTCAGATTTCATACCTGGCCACCAGTAAATGTCTCTGATATCGTGGTACATTTTCGTTGCTCCTGGATGGAGGGAATAACGAGCGTAATGTACCTCATGCATGATCTTCTGGCGAAGCCCTGGTACGTTCGGGACACACAGACGACCCTTACAATGTAGCACTTTATTTTCAGTCACTTGGAAATCTGACTCTGTACCTTTCTGAATTCTATCTCTGAGCTGGACTAAGTCAGGGTCCTCGTACTGCCGTTCTTTTACCTCTGTAACTAGTGATGACTCGGCAGAATTCTGAATTACCGCTCTGTTATTTTCTGTCTCCACTACTCGAACGGCTAAACCAGCTAGTTGATGAATTTCCTTGGCTAATTCCCGCTTCTCGGGCCGCAAATACGCCAAACTCCCCATTGACTTACGGCTCAGGGCATCTGCTACTACATTAGCTTTTCCCGGGTGATAGAGAATATTTACATCATAATCTTTCAACAATTCTAACCAGCGACGCTGCCGCAAATTTAACTCCCTCTGTGTGAAAATGTATTGCAAACTTTTATGATCTGTAAAAATGTCTACATGGACGCCATACAGATAATGCCTCCAAATTTTCAGAGCGTGGATCACTGCATCCAGTTCCAGGTCATGGGTCGGATAGTTCTTTTCGTGTTTCCTCAGCTGTCTAGAAGCATAGGCAATCACCTTACCATGTTGCATTAACACACAACCCAGTCCCAAACCTGAAGCGTCGCAATACACCGCATACCCATCTGTTCCCTCTGGCAATGCTAGTACTGGGGCGGAGGTCAATCTGTCTTTCAATTCTTGAAAACTCTGCTCGCAGGCCTCCGTCCACTGAAATTTTGCTGCTTTCTGTGTTAGCTTTGTAAGAGGTGCTGTTATAGTGGAGAATCCTTCAACAAATCTCCGATAATATCCTGCTAAACCCAGGAAACTGCGGACCTCGGTCGGAGTGGTAGGTCTGGGCCATGTCTTGACTGCCTCTATTTTCTGTGTGTCTACCTGTATACCAGCATCCGACACGATGTGCCCCAAAAAGGCAACTGAGTTCAGCCAGAACTCGCACTTAGAAAACTTGGCGTACAGCTGACGTTCTCTAAGGATCTGGAGTACTGTTCGTAAATGGTTCTGGTGATCTGTCTCTGAACGAGAATATACCAGAATATCATCGATAAATACAATCACGAACAGATCCAAATACGGTCTGAATATGCTGTTCATCAGGTCCATAAACACTGCGGGAGCATTCGTCAGCCCGAAAGACATAACTAGGAATTCAAAGTGACCATACCTGGTCCTGAAAGCAGTCTTTGGAATGTCCCTCTCACAAACCCGGACCTGGTGGTATCCGGACCTCAGATCTATCTTAGAGAAACATTTGTCCCCCTGCAACTGGTCAAACAAATCATCTATTCTCGGGAGCGGGTATTTGTTTTTAACTGTTACCTTATTCAGCTGCCGGTAGTCCACACACATACGAAGTGAGCCATCTTTCTTTCTTACAAACAGAACTGGCGCACCCCACGGGGAAGTACTAGGCCTGATAAAACCTTTGTCGAGCAAATCTTTTAACTACTCTTTCAACTCTCTAAGCTCAGCTGGTGCCATGCGATACGGGGGAATGGATATAGGTTGATTCCCTGGAAACAAGTCAATCGCAAAATCTATCTCCCTTTCGGGAGGGATACCAGGCAACTCATCCGGAAATACGTCAAGGAATTCATTGACTACTGGAACAGACTGAAGAGTCGGAGGTTCCACCCGAACGTCCTGGACTCTAACCAGGTGGTAAATACATCCTTTTGCTATTAATTTTCTTGCCTGAAGGTAGGAAATGAACCTACCTTTCGGCGTAGGTGTACTCCCTTTCCACTCTCGCACTGCTTCCCCCGGAAAGTGAAATCGGACCGTCTTGGTCCAGCATTCTAAGTTGGCATAGCATGGCACTAACCAGTCCATACCCATAATGGCATCGAAGTCGACCATCTCAAGTTCTATTAAGTCTACTCTGGTCTGGCGATCAGCAACCTCTACTATACACCCTCGGTAAACTCTTTTGGTTGTAATCGAGTCGCCGACCGGTGTAAGCACTGAAAAGGGCTGCTGAAGCAATTCTGGTTCGATGCCCAACTTTCGGGCCACAAATGGTGTAATATATGACAAGGTAGACCCTGGATCAATCAATACATAAACAGGGTATGAGCAGATAATCAATATACCTGTGACCACGTCGGGAGATGCCTCTGAATCCTGCCTCCCTGGTAATGCATAGGTACGGATGGGGCCTGCACCTGAGCCAGAGGCTCCTGATCTACCTCGGCCCCTATTTGCTGAACCTGAGGGTCTGCGCCCTGCTGAGGCTGCTGGAACTCGTGGCCCTGCTGACGCTCTATCCAGATCATCCTGACTACCCTGTCCTCTGGATGGACAATCTCTCATTAAATGACCTTCCTATCCGCAGTAATAACACCCTGGGAAGCCTTGCCTGCAGGCTCCAGAATGTAGTCGGTGGCATATAGGACAAGGGGTAGATGCAAATCTACTCTGTTCTACCCTTCGCTGCTGAGGTGAGGCTACTGTCCGTGAACTGCTACCGGACTCTGATTGACTCCGGCGAATAAATCTACCCCTCTGCTGCTGTACCGGCGGTAAATATCTGGGTGGCCTATCTGAAAACCGTGGTCTCGGCCCCCTAGGAATTTCCCTCTGAATCTCGGCGGGTCTACTTCTACGGCGCTGCTCTGAAGTCGCCTGTCTGTCGCCCCGCTACCGCTGCCTCAGGCCCTCAATTGTCTGTGCGAAGGCCTGTACCCTGGCTATGTCCATGTCCTCTCTCAAAGTAGCCGTCATGCACGTCTCTATGTACTCTGGATTCAGGCCCATAATAAAGCGGTGGACTCTGGACGACATGGTGTCCACAAATGCTGGAGCATAGCGGGCTAAGGAGTCGAATTGTAAGGAATATTCACGGACGCTCCTAGCCCCCTGCTCTAAATGTAAGAACTGGTCCATCCGGGACTGTCTGACCTCCCAGGGTAAGTAGTGGTCCAGGAAGGCCTCTGAAAAGTTAGACCAAGTAGGAGGGGCTACATCTCTTCCCCGAGACCTCTCCCAACTTTCGTACCACAAAACAACAATATCCCGTAACCGGAACACTGCTAACTCAATTGATTCTGCTGGGGTTATGTGCATGACTCTAAAGATCCTCTGCATCTGGTCCAAAAAGTCCTGAGGGTCCTCCGCTGAATCCGATCCAGTAAACTGAGGGGGGTCCCAACGCCAAGAATTCTCTAACCCTGGAACTACCTGGCCCACCTAGGGATTCTGCTGCTGTAGGTGGTGCTGGCTGACGCTGAGCAGCTAGCATCTGAGTCAACATAACCACCGCACTACGTAGCTCCTGATCAGATGAAGTGGGTGCAGGAGCTGTGGGAGGCGGTGCTGCCTCAAATGGTGTCTGGCGAGGCGGAGACTGCTGGGAGGGCCGAGATGACGCCTCCGTATTGCTCTCAGATCGGGCGGAATCTGGCTGTAACTCAGGCATCCTACTGGTGCCTTCGCCTGCTGCTGTATCCAATCTCCTACCTGTAGCTAGGTGCCACTGGTCTGCCATAATATCTGTAAGCAAAGAGGGTGGTGAGTTTCAAAAGTCAACTCTATACTGTACCGCTCTATAGCACGACTGAATAAGAAAGAAAAGTGACAATCCTAACATGCCTCGCAGCCTCCTGCCTATAGTATGTGGTGCACAACACATCCATAGACAAGACTCTACTTAGCACGGCTTGCAGACTCCCTGGGACACGAACTGCTCTGATACCACTGTAACAGCCCAGGTCACCGCTTGTAGATATTGTCCGCTTTGGGCAGCTAGTCCCTCACGGCTTTAAAACGCGTCTACAAGAGAGAGGTATCCAAGCACTTATAAAGTACTCTTCGTTCTCCTCCCCAACCGATGTGGGATTTGCCTAAGTAAACCAGGCGTTACGTATTGGTATCAGAGCTGGTGTCGGGCCGGTGGTGGGCAAACCTCAGCGAGGGCGCTGAGTCCCTACGGGGGGTAACCAGGGACGGCGATACGTAACTCCTGGTTTACTTAGGCAAATCCCACATCGGTTGGGGAGGAGAACGAAGAGTACTTTATAAGTGCTTGGATACCTCTCTCTTGTAGACGCATTTTAAAGTCGTGAGGGACTAGCTGCCCAAAGCGGACAATATCTACAAGCGGCGACCTGGGTTGTTACATACAAACCCTTCAGGTTATTCCATGTAAATTTCTTCCTCCAAATCTCCATTTAAGAAGACTGTTTTCATATCCATTTGATGGATTTCAAGACCCTATACGACGGCTAACTCTATTAACACCTGAATGGATATAATTCTGCTTATCGACAAGTATGTATCAAAATAATCAAGACCTTCTTTTTGTCTATAACCCTTTGACTACAAGTTTTTCTTTGTATTTGTTAATTGGGCTATCATCTTTAATTTTTGTTTTGAAAATTCATTTGCAACCTAAAGGTTTGTTACCTGAAGGAAGATCAATCAATTTTCATGTATGGTTATTTATTATAAATTCAATCTCTATTGACTATCTCTTTCCAATATTGAGCTTCCGAAGAAGTCATAACTTTTTAAAAAGTTCGAGGCTTATTTTCCAACAAAAGTGTTAGAAAATTTGGTCCAATGAAACTAGAAGTCCTTTGAAGTTTGCTACGTCTTGAATTTTCTTCATTAGGGATTTTTTTTATCTCTTCCCGAGACCTTTTAGATCCTTCATTAGACGACTCACATTCAATTTTATACTGATATATATTTTCAAAAAATTCAGCATTATTTAATTTAATTACCGTATTCACATGAATGCCGAGATTTTTTGATTTGTGAACCAGAAATCGGTATGCTTTATTATTCGTAGCATATCCTATAAAAACACAATCAATGATTTTTTGTTCTATCTTTACCTTTTTGGATTTACGAACTTGTACCTTAGCCAAACACACCCACACTTTCAAGTATTTAAGATTAGACTTTTTTTCTTTCTATTTTTCGTATGGAATAGATTGTGTTTTGCTATGAGGTGCGCGATTGAATATTCTTCTAGCCGTAAGGATAACTTCTTCCCACAAGTTCTGAGGCAAACCAGAACTTATCAACAAGAAATTTTAATAGTTTGATCTTTCGCTTTCAATAAACCAATGAAACATTACCCATTGCTCATTGTCGTGGCCATTCCTACGCCAACTTAAGTTTTCACTGTCTCTGACGTTTTTCAGATAAATATCAGTAATTTGATAATCTTGACAAAATAATTGCTCATGCATGCTATTAAATTTCATAACAACTAATTAATTTATACCACACTAGGTAAAATATATTTTGATATTATCAAATAATATATATCTAACATGATATTTATATAAATTAAATTTCATAAATCATACAAGGTATAAAATTAAAATACGAGCAAAACAAAAAAAATAAAACCCGATTTATTTCCAGCTTGACAGCAAAACCATTTCTTCATTTTCTTAGTTAATGTTGAGAAAATATGACAATCAGTGGCGTCTTTTGGATCAAATATGGAAAAGATCACTTTCTCTTCGAATTGCAGCCGGCCAACACATTTTCATCCAATAAATTCAATATGCGAGACTTCCTTTACTCAAGACAAAGCCATCATTTATGGCGTTGAAGCAGTCATCGCAAGTAATCTAAAGACATTACATTTTTCTTTTTATTTACCATCATAACATATTTTATCTTTCTGTTTTCTTAATTAGATTTAGTAAACGATGAAGTTTTTATATTTTCAAATCGAATAATCTCTGACACAAATAATATAATAAATTGGTGAAGTTTTTATATCTTCAAATCAAATGTTAAACTAGAGTAGAAAATCATGCAGATTTTAATCTCTAACATCGGAGTAGAAAACCACAAAGGTTTTTGATCTCCAAAAACAGAAAGGAGATGAACACAAAAACTAAATATAATTCCTTAACATTATTATTATATGTGTTCCGGATACTAATTGTATAAATTAATTTATGTTTATAGTTAGAAAAATAGAAAAAATAACTAAACAGAAATATATAAAAAGTAGAAAATTATTCTGAGCCCACAAGTTGCTTGTGTGTCCTTAAGGAATTATAACTTTCTCACTGTTGCTAAAGATTTGAGTTACTTCCTCCCAGGATAGAACTGAAAAATATTTCCATAATAGAGGGAATGCAAATTACAAAACTCCAGCAAACTCAACAAACTGAGCAGATCACATGACACTTACTTTATTTTTATAAACAATACAAAACATGATGGAAGAAGAAGAGTTTTATTCCCCCTCTAATGTCACGCCCCGCCCTGGGGGGTATGACTGGCACCTGGTGCCCTAGTAGGATCTAGACTGCTATCTGGTGAGACAAAGCACATCTGGTGCCTGGCTGGCTCTAACTCACATTCCTGGAACCAAAGGGCTATATAACGACTGTAAACACAGCCTCCAGCCAACAGGCTTATAGCCACCTGCACCTGGAAAACAGCTAACCAGAAACATACTACTACAGGGGAACCTATGCGGGCCGACAAGGGCACCATGCTGTCTAGTTCTCTGTAACTCAATAATAACATGCTAAATAATTACGTGACCGGCAAGGTCACCACTACTGACTGGTTATGGCCACACACGGCCAACAGGAACAGAAATAACAAATAACTATGACAAGCTGCACGGCCTCACACGACCGGCTCGGCTGACCACAGGGAAATATATATACAGACTGCAAGCCTCTAGGAATAACAATAGAAATGATCGGGACAGGGCCCCGACCTACCCGTACTGTACAACAAAAGAAAATGAAATACACCTGTGGAATTCAGTCTCCGGATGACAGGAGCTGAATACTCAATAGCTGACTGGAATCACGAGGGATTGCCTCCTCGTCTATGAGTACCTGCCGGCAAGTAATGCAGCGCCCCACTGGGCGTCAGTACCATAGGTACTGAGCATGTAAAGCAACTTAAATACACAACTGAAATGAATAACAACAGTAACATGACATATAAACAGGAGGTAGCTGAGTCTAACTAGTTGAGAATAACTGGGGAGAGTTTATTTATTCTATAACTAGACTGAGCGTACCTGATGCCGTGTCGTCCCACTGTCTATTAGTATCTAATAGCACATAGAGGTATACATAATAATACACACAATACCTGACCGACCCCCATAAGCCGGAAGGTGCCAACCAACACACAATCTACTTACCCCTACCCGGGTCTAAACCAACCAAAAATAAGTCACTCCACTCATCTGATAACTGTGAGCTCCTCGTACCGGTCCCCTTGGGTACGTAGCTCAGGCCTTGGCCTCTGACAATAAACTGTGTCTGAGCCCGAAGACTCCTGCCTCTGGGCGCAAGTGTACACAGGGTGTGTAATAAAAACTGCCCCTGGGTTCAAGCACGCAACGGGGTAATTTTATAAAAATCTGTATCTGAAACTGCCCCCGGCCACAAGCCCACACAGAGTGTTCTGCCCCTGTAAACAGGGTGGACTGGCTCTGCGCAGAGTAAACTGAACTACCCCTGCAAGCAGGGTGGTCTGGACCGTATTATCATGGTGGTCGGCCATCATCGTCCTCTAGGCGGACGACATCGCCCAGCTGGTGGCGGTATCTGAATCTGGTATCGACACAGCTATAACCCAGGGGCGGTGGAGATGCTAAAAGGGTGCCCACATGCCACAACAAGTCTCAACAAACAAATAGCACATAGAAATAACAAGCATGTATAACTGAAAAGACTATCTAGAATCTAACTTCTTATTCTGATCTGTTTCTATACTGAACTGATTCTTACTAATTGTACTGATTCTGCAATCTCTGTTTAACTGTACGGCTAATCTGTAGCCATGATACTATCTGTCTGAATGGCTAATCTGTAGCCATAACTGTCTGTCTATCAGATCTTTCTTTACTGACTTTTATTATGAAAATCTGTTCCTTTTTATTTTACAACATGTTTGCTATTCACATAATAGGCTGTACTGAATCTGAACTACTAACTTTCCCTTGGGCACATGCTTTTCTAACTTTCAGACTGAATATGATATCACAACGCGAACTAGGTTTACTGAACTCGCACAATACTTAACATTCCACTTCCGGGAATTCTACTACGGAGTTTATTGTACTATACAAGGCTAAAGCTACTAATTTGTCAAAGGAACTAGCTTTACATACCTTATCCTCGAACTATCCGTCTGTCGGACGAGGCTCGGCCAATACTTCAACTATTTCTCCCAACTGCATTCACAAATATGTCAATTAATACTAACTATAGCTTTATTCTAAAGAACAACGTCACTTTTGATATAATTATAGCCTAAACTTAGGCTTATCGAAAGACGGTCAAAAACTCACTATTTTCCAGAAGTCCAGAAGGGAGAAATATTCACTTCATAGCTAGGAACACATAGACACTAGTTTGGAGCAATTCTACTTACCTTAGCTCGGTAGCTCGACGATTCGTCGGCCGTATTTCGCGAAACAAAATCCGTAGGAATGCTCCCTGCTGCTAAATACCTCAGTACCTGAGGTTAATTCGAGTTTGGACCGCGTTTGACGGCGTAATCGAAAGGAAATTATCAATATTTTACGTCTTCCTCTGTTCTCTGTCGTGAAGTTTCTGGAAATTATGATATGTTAAAGGAATAAACCGAAGTGGGGCCTATATATAATAGACACTATAAATCGCATTTAGGGAATGCGATTTATAAGTCGCATTCCTGAAATGCGATTTATAAGTCGCATTTTGCCTTGCGACGCGCCGACTTGGCGCTTGTCCGATCTTTGTCCGGGCCATTTTCTAGCATGTATGGCTTTCAAATACTCTTAACCAACATGCGAATAGGCCATCTATATGCCGAAAATTTACGGGGTGTAACATTCTCCCCCCCCCCCCCTTAAGAACATTCGTCCTCGAATGTAAACTGCTATATGGAGGACTACTCAATTAGCTTAACTTGTTCTTAGAAAAATTTCGGCAGAGTCTCCCCTGTAATATGGACTATAGCAAAAACCTGAAATGCAGAAAAGTCCAACACAGGTACTACATGCGATGCTTTAGGATTCACTGGATAGCTAAACATCAATCTTTCTCACTTATACATATACAACCATAAGGTACTACATAAGTAATAATACGGACATACCTGTCGCCTGACTAGGCCTGGAATAGGTGAGGATATCTAGCTTTCATATCTTCTTCAGCTTCCCACGTCATATCCTCTCGATTCCTGTTACGCCACAATACCTTGACAGATGCAATATCCTTAGTTCTCAATCTACGAACCTGCCTTTCTAGGATGGCTACTGGAACCTCTTCATAAGCCAGCTCTTCGGTAACCTGGATATCCTGGACTGGGACTGCTCTGGATGGGTCTCCTATGCATTTCCTCAGCATGGACACATGAAAGACGGGTTGAACAGATTCTAGCTCTGGAGGCAAGTTCAACTCATATGCTACTCGGCCTATCCTCCGACGAATTTGATAAGGCCCAACAAACCTCGGACTGAGCTTACCCTTCTTACCGAATCTCATCACCCCTTTCATCGGAGATACTTTCAGAAATACCCAGTCATTCACATTAAACTCCAGGTCTCTGTGCCGTACATCTGCATATGATTTCTGGCGACTCTGTGCAGTCAATAGGCGTTCTCTGATAAGCTTGACTTTCTCTTCTGACTGCTGAACAATATCTGGCCCAATTATCGCTGATTCCCCTACTTCGAACCAGCCAACCGGCGATCTGCACTTTCGCCCGTATAAAGCCTCAAAAGGTGCCATCTGAATAGCCGAGTGATAGCTATTATTATAAGCAAATTCTATCAGCGGCAAATGCTCGTCCCAGCTACCACCAAAGTCTAGCACACACGCTCGCAGCATATCCTCGAGCGTCTGAATAGTGCGTTCAGCCTGTCCGTTTGTCTGAGGGTGGAAAGCTGTGCTCAGATTAATCTGCGTTCCCAGCCTCTTCTGGAACGATTGCCAGAATCTAGTCGTAAACTGTGCTCCTCTATCTGAAATAATGGATACTGGTACTCCGTGCAACCTGACTATTTCTCGGATATACAACCCTGCATAATCTGGCCGAGAAAGTAGTTTCCACTGGCAATAAATGAGCTGA
Source organism: Datura wrightii (assembly GCA_035772735.1). NCBI lineage: Eukaryota > Viridiplantae > Streptophyta > Magnoliopsida > Solanales > Solanaceae > Datura > Datura wrightii. The sequence continues at coordinate 12,657,958 of JASDFA010000001.1, forward strand.
TTCGGTCAATCTGTCAACTATCACCCATATAGAGTCATGTCCATGTTTAGTACGGGGTAGTCCTGCTACAAAATCCATATTTACTGCTTCCCACTTCCAGAGAGGCACAACTATGTCCTGAGTCAAACCGCCTGGTTTCTGATGTTCTGCTTTCACCTGCTGGCAGTTAGGACACTGGGCTACAAATGCAGCAATTTCTTTTTTTTAATCTTTTATTTTTTATTTTTTTTATCTAGCCACCAGTAGTTTTCTTTGATATCATGGTACAATTTTTGTCGCGCCAGGGTGGAGAAAATAGTTGTTGGCGCAGTGCACCTCGTTCATGATCTGATGGCGGAGGCCTGAAACATTTGGAACACATAGACGGTCTTTACAACGCAGCACTCCATCCTCTGTTATTTATGAATCTGGCGCTTCCCTTGCAGGATTTTATCCTTAAGCCAGACCAGGTCAGGATCTGCATATTGCCGTTCTCTTACCTCCACAACTAAGGACGACACGGCGGTGTTCTGGATTACCGCTCTGTAGTCCACCATGCTGTCTAGTTATCTGTAACTCAACCATGAAGTACTAAAAACTACGTGACCGGCAAGGTCACCACTACTGGCGAACTATGGCCCCACACGGCCATCATAAAAGAAAGAAAGAGTACTGACTGCTATACAACTGCACGGCCTCACACGACCGGCTCATCTGACCACAGGGAGATATATACATACTGCAAGCCTCTAGGAATAGCAATAGAAATGATCAGGATAGGGCCCCGACCTACCCGTACTATACAACAAAAAGGAACTGAAATACACCTCTGAAATTCAGCCTCCGGATGACAGGAGCTGAATACTCGACCGCTGACAGGAAGTCACGTAGTATCGCCTGCTCATCTATGAGTACCTGCAGGCAAGTAATGCAGTGCCCCACCGGGCGTCAGTACCGCTGGTACTGAGTATGCAAAGCAATAACTGAAAGCAAAGTCTGAAAACAACAATGTAACTGATAAACTGAAGTAGGAAGAATTAGATTAACTGCCTGATACTGTAAGTCATACCTTTTCTCATTTATACTGGAAGGAATTAGGAGTCTTACCTGGAGACATATCCTTCTACTGCTGATCTACTCGTATCTAACATAACATGGCATAATATGAAATAGCACAACATGGCACACGCAAACCTTACCCGGCCCCCATAAGCCGGGAGGTACAACCAACACAGAATCTATACCCCTACCCCGGTCATCCCATCTCCTATAATGGCTGTAAGCATCCTGCCGGTCCCCTGGGTATGCACTTGGGCTCGCTGAGCCCCTGACTATAACTGTACCTGAGTCCGGAGGACTCCTGAATCAACACCCGGGCGTATCCACTCGACGGGGGTGTATAAAAGCCGACCAAGGCAAAATATGGGGAAACTGGCATCCCATCTTCGTCCCCTAGGGGACGGCATGCCACTCCGTAGAGCGACGTATCCTCGTCCTCTGGTGGACGAGTCGATACAGCTATTAACCCTGGGGCGGTCATGGATGCTAGGTAGTCCAACCCCAAACAATACAACGGTCTCAACTAGTAATACTGTCTGCATATCTCACATGCTGAGGCTAATAGGGGTAAAGTATCGTATACATTACATGCTGAACTAATGATAGTAATCTGTACGTATCCAATACGTGCTGAGACTGGTAAATATATATATACATGAATATAGTCTCCTGCCAAACTGTACTGTGGGAAATGCTATACAAGATAGTGTTTCGGCTGAAAACTATGTTGTTTACGGAGTTTCTGTATTAACATGATTTACTATTCCTAACCTGCGTTCTAAACTTTATTTTAGCCTGCCATTCTATTTCTGAAGTGCTTTACGGATATTGCATCACTTTACGGGGTTTCAACTAAATACAATAATATCTTAACATTTCAAATTACATCACATACTGAGCATACTGGGCAGTTTCTAACACTTGTGTCAGAATCTATGTCGTACTAGTAAGTTTCACACAAGTTACAACTCGATGCTTCTCATATCGTGTCAACATTCACAATAAACGTAACCTCGACTTCTGAACATTTACTGGTCTGTAAATTACTACACTGTACCGATATTACTTAACTTGCCGAGGGAACTAGCTTTACATACCTTATTCTTGAACTATTCGTCCGTCGGACGAGACTCGGCCGGTACTTCAACTATTTTCTCCCAACTGCATTCATAAATACGTTAATTAATACTAAATACAGCTTTATTGTAAAGAGAAACGTCACTTTCGATATAGTTTATAGCCTAAACTTAGGCTTATCGAAGGGCGGTGGAAAACTCGCTATTTTTCAGCGGTCCCGAAGGTAGAACTATTCACTTCTCAGCTGGGAACACATAGACATTAATTTAGAGCAGTTCTACTCACCTTAGTTAGGTGGCTCGCCGATTCGTCGGCCATATTTCACGAAACTAATTTCGCAGGAATGTTCTCTGCTGCTAAATACTTCGGTATCTGGGATTAATTTGAGTTTGGGTAACGTTTAGCAGCGTAATCGGACGAAAATTATTTAATTTCCTTCGTCCCCCCTTTCTCTCTGCGTGTAACCTCTGTTTTCTGAAATTTCCTTTGATTAAAATGAAATTAAACCGAAGTGGGGCTTATATACTTGAGCCTGAACCTGGGCAACGTGTCACGGAGCCATCGCGGAGGCCTCACCTCCGTGACACGCTGCCATCGCGGAGGGGCTCTGCCTCGGCTCCTCCCGCGATGGTTCGACGGGTTTCTCGTCCGATCTCTTTCCCGGCCTTTCTCTAGCACGTATGGCCTTCAAATATACTTAACCAACGTGCGAATAGGTCGTCTAGGTGCCGGGAGTTCTACGGGGTATAACATTCTCCCCCCTTAAGAACATTCATGCTCGAATGTACACTGTTATCTAGAGGACTACTTACTTACTTTCTAGAAAAATTTCGGCAGAGTTTCCCCTGTAATATGGACTATAGCAAAAATCTGAAATACAGAAAAGTCCAACACAGGCACTGCACATAATATTCTAGGATTCACTGGATAACTAGATATCAATCTTTCGTTATCATTTACAGACATACAACCATAAGGTACTGCATAAGTAATAATACGGACATACCTGTCGCCTGACTAGGCCTGAAATAGGTGAGGGTATCTGACATTCATATCTTCTTCAGCTTCCCACGTCATTTCCTCACGATTCCTGTTACGCTACAATACTTTGACAGTTGCAACATCTTTAGTCCTCAACCTGCGAATCTGTCTGTCTAAGATAGCTACGGGAACCTCTTCATATGCTAACTTTTTTGTGACCTGGACATCCTGAACTGGAACTATTGTAGAAGGGTCCCCTACGAACTTCCTTAACATGGAAACATGGAATACTGGGTGAACAGATGCTAATTCTGGAGGTAAGTTCAGTTCATATGCAACTCGGCCTATTCTTCGTCGAATCTGATATGGCCCAATGAACCTCGGGCTAAGCTTGCCTTTCTTGCCGAATCTCATCACCCCTTTCATCGGAGATACTTTCAGATATACCCAGTCATTTACCGCAAATTCTAGATCTCTGCGCCGTATATCTGCATACGATTTACGGCGGCTTTGAGCGGTCAGTAAACATTCTCGGATAAGCTTTATCTTTTCTTCTGACTGCCAAACAATGTCTGGGCCAACCAATGCTGATTTTCCTATTTCAAACCAGCCCACCGGCGATCTACATTTTCGCCCGTATAATGCCTCGAAAGGCGCCATCTGGATGGCTGAATGATAACTGTTATTATAAGCAAATTCAATTAACGAAAGATGCTCATCCCAGCTACCCCCAAAATCTAACACACACGCTCGTAGCATATCTTCGAGCGTCTGAATTGTACGTTCAGCCTGCCCATCTGTTTGAGGATGGAATACTGTGCTAAAGTTAATCTGTGTTCCCAAACCCTTCTAAAACGACTGCCAGAATCTAGCTGTGAATTGTGCTTCTCTATCTGAAATGATGGATACTGGCACTCCATGCAATCTAACTATTTCTCTGATATATAATTCGGCATAATCCTCAACTGAGAAGGTAGCCCTCACTGGCAGGAAATGAGCTGATTTTGTCAGCCTATCAACTATTACCCAAATGGAATCATTTCTGCGTCTAGTACGGGGTAACCCTGTTACAAAATCCATGTTTATCACTTCCCATTTCCACATAGGTACCGTTATATCTTGCGTCAAACCGCCCGGTTTCTGGTGCTCTGTTTTCACCTGCTGACAGTTAGAACATCTAGATACAAATTCGGCTATCTCAGCTTTCATACCTGGCCACCAGTAGATGTCTCTGATATCGTGGTACATTTTGGTCGCTCCTGGATGGAGGGAATAGCGAGCGTAATGTACCTCATGCATGATCTGCCCACGAAGTCCTGAAACATTCGGGACACAGAGGCGGCCCTTATAGCGTAGCACCTCATCCTCGGTTATCTGAAAGTCTGGCTCCTTACCTTTCTGAATTCTATCTCTGAGCTGGACTAAATCGGGATCCTCGTACTGTCGTTCTTTTACCTCTGTAACTAATGATGACACAGCAGAATTCTGAATTACTGCTCTATTATTTTCTGTTTCCATTACCCGAACGGCTAGACCAGCTAACTGATGAATTTCTTTGGTTAACTTTTGTTTCTCAGGTTGCAAATACACCAAACTCCCCATTGACTTACGGCTCAGGGCATCTGCTACAACATTAGCTTTTCCGGGGTGGTATAGAATATTCACATCATAATCTTTTAACAGCTCCAACCAGCGGCGTTGCCGCAGATTCAACTCCCTCTGAGTGAAAATGTACTGTAAGCTCTTATGATCTGTGTAAATATCAACATGGACGTCGTACAGGTAGTGCCTCCACATTTTTAAGGCGTGAATTACTGCGGCCAATTCCAGGTCATGGGTAGGGTAATTCTTTTCGTGTTTCCTCAGCTGTCTGGAAGTATATGCAATCACTCTACCATGGTGCATCAACACACAACCTAACCCAACACCTGACGCGTCACAATAGACTGAATAACCTTCTGTGCCTTCCGGCAATGCTAACACTGGAGCGGAGGTTAATCTGTCTTTCAATTCCTGGAAGCTCTGCTCGCATGTCTCTGTCCATTGAAACTTTGTTGCTTTCTGTGTCAATTTAGTTAGAGGTGCTGCAATGGTCGAGAACCCTTCAACGAACCTCCTGTAATATCCTGCCAATCCTAGGAAGCTACGAACTTCAGTTGGGGTAGTAGGCCTAGGCCATGACTTAACTGCTTCTATCTTCTGCTTGTCTACCTGTATACCAGCATCTGAGACGATATGCCCTAAAAAGGCCACTGAGCTAAGCCAGAATTCACACTTAGAAAATTTAGCATACAACTGATGGTCCTTGAGGATTTGGAGCACTGTCCGCAAATGAGTCCGGTGATCTGCTTCAGAGCGAGAATACACCAGAATGTCATCAATAAATACTATCACGAACAAGTCCAGGAAAGGTCTAAAAATACTGTTCATCAGGTCCATAAAGACTGCTGGGGCATTCGTTAATCCGAAGGACATAACTAGAAATTCAAAATGTCCATATCGGGTCCTGAACGCTGTCTTAGGAATATCTCTCTCATGTACTCGGACCTGGTGATATCTGGACCGCAAGTCAATCTTAGAAAAGTATCTGGCCCCCTGCAACTGATCAAATAAGTCGTCATTTCTGGGGAGCGGGTACTTGTTCTTTATTGTAACTTTATTTAGTTGCCGGTAATCTATGCACATTCGGAGCGAGCCATCTTTCTTCCTCACAAACAAGACCGGCGCACCCCACGGTGAAGTACTCGGCCTGATAAAACCTTTATCCAATAAATCTTTCAACTGCTCCTTTAATTCTCTGAGTTCTGCAGGAGCCATACGATAGGGAGGTATTGATATTGGCTGAGTGTCTGGTAACAAGTCGATAGCAAAATCTATTTCCCTTTCTGGGGGAATACCAGGTAACTCATGAGGAAACACATCAGGGAATTCATTCACCACTGGGACAGACTGGAGTGTTGGAGATTCTGCTTGGACATCCTGAACTCTGACCAGATGGTAAATACATCCCTTATATATCAGCTTTCTCGCCTGAAGGTAGGATATAAGCCTACCTTTTGGCGTAGCGGTACTGCCCTTCCACTCCCGCACTGCTTCTCCTGGGAAGTGGAATCGGACCGTTTTGGTCCAACATTCAACGTTAGCAAAACACGGTACTAACCAGTCCATACCCATTATGGCATCGAAATCTATCATTTCTAACTCGACCAGATCTTCTGTGGTCTGACGGTAAGCAACCTCTACTGTACACCCGCGGTAGATTCGGCTAGTTGTGATAGAGGCACCGACGGGCGTAGAGACTAAAAAGGGCTGCTGCAATAACTCTGGTGTAATACTAAACTTCCGTGCCACAAATGGAGTAATGTAGGACAAAGTAGACCCTGGATCAATCAACACATAAGCAGGGTGTGAGCAGATAGTTAACATACCTGTCACAACATCAGGCGATGCTTCTGAATCTTGCCTCCCTGGTAAGGCATATGTGCGGCTTGGACCCGCACCTGTACTGGAGGCCCCTGATCTGCCCCGACCCCTGCCTGCTGAAATTGAGGGCCTGCGCCCAGTCAAGGATGCTGTGGCTCGTGATCCTGCTGATGCCCTATCCTTGTCTATCTCGGTCCTCTCGGCCTCTGGCTGGGCAATCTTTCATCAAATGGCCTTCTTGGCCACAAATATAACATGTGGTGGAACCATACCTGCATGCTCCAGGATGGCGTCGACTGCATATAGGGCAAAGTGGTAAGGTATACCTACTCTGCTCCGCCCTCCTCTGCAATGGTGAATCTGCCATCTGCGAGCCTCTACCTGTCTCTGACTGCCCCCTGCGGCTGAATCTACCCCCCTGGGACTGTGGCGGAGGCGGGGGCCTGGGCGGCCTATCTAACAATCGTGGCCTGGGTCCTCCCCGGGCCTCCCTCTGTAACTCAACTAGCTTGTCCCGGCGACGCTGTTCCTGACTGACCCTTCTGATCTCCCGTTGTCGCTGTCTGATGCCCTCAATATTTTGGGCAAATGCCTGAACCCGAGCAATATCCATGTCCTCTCGTAGTGTGGCTGTAATACAAGTCTCAACATATTCTGGGTTCAACCCCATGATGAAGCGGTGTACTCTGGATGCCATGGTATCAACAAAGGCCGGTGCATACCGGGCTAAGGAATCAAACCGCAAGGAATATTCCCGGACACTCATGGCCCCCTGCTCCAGATGTAGGAACTGGTCTACCCGGGCCTGTCGAATCTCGCGCGGCAGATAATGATCCAGAAAAGCTCCTGAAAAGCTGGACCAGGTGGGAGGGGAAACATCTCTCCCTCGGGACCTTTCCTAGCTTTCATACCATAACACCGCAATATCCCGTAACCGAAATGCTGCCAATTCAACTGATTCAATAGGCGTGGCATGCATAACCCTGAAGATTCTCAGCATTTGATCCAGAAAATCCTGAGGGTCCTCTGTCTGGTCCGTACCTGTAAACTGTGGGGGATTCAGGGCTAAGAACTCTCGGACCCTCGAACTACCGGGCCCTCCTGATGATTCTGCAACTGTAGACGGTGACGCTGAGCAGCCATCATCTGTGCTAACATAACTACAGCACTCCTAACCTCCTGGTCGGAAGGTGTCGGTATAGGGACTGCTGAAGGTAATGTTGCCCCAAGTGGCTCCTGACGTGGTGGAGACTGCTGAGGAGGCTGAGACGATGCCTCTGTAGTGCCCTCTGATCGGGCTATTTCTAAACGAGGGGGAGGCATCTTGCTGGTGCCTTCCCCTACTGCAATATCTAAGCTCCGACCTGTGATAGGATGTTGTTGGTCTGACATTATCTGTAACCAAAGAATATAGTAAGCTTTTAGGGACTCAACCCTATATTGTACTGCTCTACAACACGACTGAATAAGAATAAAAGACAACCATCCTATCATGCCTTGAAGCCTCCTATCCATAGTATGTGGTGCACAACACATCCATGGACAGGACTCTACTTAGCACGGCTTGCAGACTCCCTGGGATACGACCTGCTCTGATACCAAGTTTGTCACACCCCGCCTTGGGGGGCATGACTGGCACCTGGTGCCCTACTAGGACCTAAACTGCTGAACTGCTAAGCCTGGGCACATCTAGTGCCTGGCTGGCTCTAACCCATATTTCTGGAAACAAAGGGCTATATAACGGCTGTAAACACAGCCCTTGGCCCATTGGCCTATAGCCTCCTGTACCTGTACTAACAGCTGACCAGAACACATCAATTCAGGGAAACCTATGCGGGCTGACAAGGCCACCATGTTGTCTAGTTATCTGTAACTCAACCATGAAGTACTAAAAACTACGTGACCGACAAGGTCACCACTACTGGCGAACTATGGCCCCACACGGCCATCATAAAAGAAAGAAAGAGTACTGACTGCTATACAACTGCACGGCCTGACACGACCGGCTCATCTGACCACAGGGATATATATACAAACTGCAAGCCTCTAGGAATAGCAATAGAAATGATCAGGACAGGGCCCCGACCTACCCGTACTATACAACAAAAAGGAACTGAAATACACCTCTGAAATTCAGCCTCCGGATGACAGGAGCTGAATACTCGACCGCTGACAGGAAGTCACGTAGTATCGCATGCTCGTCTATGAGTACCTGCAGGCAAGTAATGCAGCGCCCCACCGGGTATCAGTACCGCTGGTACTGAGTATGCAAAGCAATAACTGAAAGCAAAGTCTGAAAACAACAATGTAACTGATAAACTGAAGTAGGAAGAATTAGATTAACTGCCTGATACTGTAAGTCATACCTTTTCTCATTTATACTGGAAGGAATTAGGAGTCATACCTGGAGACATATCCTTCTACTGCTGATCTACTCGTATCTAATGTAACATGGCATAACATGAAATAGCACAACATGGCACACGCAAACCTTACCTGGCCCCCATAAGCCGGGAGGTACAACCAGCACAGAATCTATACCCCTACCCCGGTCATCCCATCTCCTATAATGGCTGTAAGCATCCTGCCAGTCCCCTGGGTATGCACTTGGGCTCGCTGAGCCCCTGACTATAACTATACCTGAGTTCGGAGGACTCCTGAATCAACACCCGGGCGTATCCGCTCGACGGGGGTGTATAAAAGCCGACCAAAGCAAAATATGGAGAAACTGGCATCCCATCTTCGTCCCCTAGGGGACGGCATGCCACTCCATAGAGCGACGTATCCTCGTCCTCTGGCGGACGAGTCGATATAGCTATTAACCCTGGGGCGGTCATGGATGCTAGGTAGTCCAACCCCAAACAATACAACGGTCTCAACTAGTAATACTGTCTGCATATCTCACATGCTGAGGCTAATAGGGGTAAAGTATCGTATACATTACATGCTGAACTAATGATAGTAATCTGTACGTATCCAATACGTGCTGAGACTGGTAAATATATATATACATGAATATAGTCTCCTGCCAAACTGTACTGGGGGGAAATGCTATACAAGATAGTGTTTCGGCTGAAAACTATGCTGTTTATGGAGTTTCTATATTAACATGATTTACTATTCCTAACCTGCGTTCTAAACTTTATTTTAGCCTGCCATTCTATTTCTGAAGTGCTTTACGGATATTGCATCACTTTACGGGGTTTCAACTAAATACAATAATATCTTAACATTTCAAATTACATCACATACTGAGCATACTGGGCAGTTTCTAACACTTGTGTCAGAATCTATGTCGTACTAGTAAGTTTCACACAAGTTACAACTCGATGCTTCTCATATCGTGTCAACATTCACAATAAACGTAACCTCGACTTCTGAACATTTACTGGTCTGTAAATTACTACACTGTACCGATATTACTTAACTTGCCGAGGGAACTAGCTTTACATACCTTATTCTTGAACTATTCGTCCGTCGGACGAGACTCGGCCGGTACTTCAACTATTTTCTCCCAACTGCATTCATAAATACGTTAATTAATACTAAATACAGCTTTATTGTAAAGAGCAACGTCACTTTCGATATAGTTTATAGCCTAAACCTAGGCTTATCGAAGGGCGGTCGAAAACTCGCTATTTTTCAGCGGTCCCGAAGGGAGAACTATTCACTTCTCAGCTGGGAACACATAGACATTAATTTAGAGCAGTTCTACTCACCTTAGTTCGGTGGCTCGCCGATTCGTCGGCCGTATTTCACGAAACTAATTTCGCAGGAATGCTCTCTGCTGCTAAATACTTCGGTATCTGGGATTAATTTGAGTTTGGGTAACGTTTAGCAGCGTAATCGGACGAAAATTATTTAATTTCCTTCGTCCCCCCTTTCTCTCTGCGTGTAACCTCTGTTTTCTGAAATTTCCTTTGATTAAAATGAAATTAAACCGAAGTGGGGCTTATATACTTGAGCCTGAACCTGGGCAACGTGTCACGGAGCCATCGCGGAGGCCTCACCTCCGTGACACGCTGCCATCGCGGAGGCCTCACCTCTGTGACACGCTGCCATCGCGGAGGGGCTCTGCCTCAGCTCCTCCCGCGATGGTTCGACGGGTTTCTCGTCCGATCTCTTTCCCGGCCTTTCTCTAGCACGTATGGCCTTCAAATATACTTAACCAACGTGCGAATAGGTCGTCTAGGTGCCGGGAGTTCTACGGGGTATAACATATACTGCTTCTATGGTCTAATAATATCTCCTGCCTTCTCTTAACATTTCATTGTATTGTCACCCCATTATGAAAGTAACAAACATAAACACTTTAGTTATTGTCTGTTGTTTGAAATTCCGCCACTCTTGCGATGTGGGGTCAACGTTCGAATCTTGTGGCCTTACTTGGCATTATATTGAGAGTCCACAACTGTCTACTGGGTCTTATCTCCAGGCCGTACTAGATTAGAGTCTCTATGTCGGCAGTTTCTTAACTTCTCCGTAGGCGGACATACCGCAACATTCTAAACCGCAATCTCACTGTCTCTTAATTGTTAGTCTGAGGCTTAGTCCTTAATACACGATATTCTATAATTCTGGGGGTGATTCTAATTTCCCCTCAAAATTTGGTATACCTGCTTCTTCCCCTTATCTTGCTTAAGTTGAGCTCTGGGGTTCAAGGTACCTGTCTTACATTGTTAATAAGGTTACTGGTCAAATCCCAGCTTATACTTCTTCTGTCTTGTAGTCAGACCCCTCCGATTCACTGACCTTCCTATCTTTCGGTATCACAACCGAAATCATAACTATTATCTTGCAGGTATATCTTGCTCTTGTTATCATGTTATGGCGGACTTGGCCTTTTTCTGACTTAAACTTGACTATTACTGGAAGTCCATTACTGACGGATCTCCTACGCGCACTTTAAGTAAACTAATAGTGTTACTTGCTCTTCTGACTTATTATCGTGAGGGTCTGCACAACTTACGTAATCATAAGGGCTCCTTACTCTTTCTAACACTTTCTAGAATCAACCAATCCATCTTCACTTAATGCTTACTCTGGGTAATATCGCCTTAATCTTTATGCCCTTTGCTATACTGGAATCAAAACTAAGAAGTGCGAATAACCTTTTCTTACTGCAATAAAACGAAGACATGGAATTGTACCATATCTGAAAGGATGGAGGTGGGAATCCTACATTTCCCTCTCTCTCTCACATCTCTTCGATAATCTAATATTATATATCATCTTAGTCAGATCTTATATATCTAACAAATAAATCAACTCGTATGTACGCTATGCTTCTAACTTCCTACTCTGAAGTTATAGAAATGTACTGGGGATGGTACCGATAAAGGTATCACATTGGGAGGTCCCTGGTACCTCCTTGTGCTGTAATTACCTTGTAGCTGGTTGGTGCCCTCTCCTGTTGCTATATCTGATCTTATACTGATATATATTTTCAAAAAATTCAGCATTATTTAATTTAATTACCGTATTCACATGAATGCCGAGATTTTTTGATTTGTGAACCAGAAATCGGTATGCTTTATTATTCGTAGCATATCCTATAAAAACACAATCAATGATTTTTTGTTCTATCTTTACCTTTTTGGATTTACAAACTTGTACCTTAGCCAAGCACACCCACACTTTCAAGTATTTAAGATTAGGCTTTTTTTCTTTCTATTTTTCGTATGGAATAGATTGTGTTTTGCTATGAGGTGCGCGATTGAATATTCTTCTAGCCGTAAGGATAACTTCTTCCCACAAGTTCTGAGGCAAACCAGAACTTATCAACAAGAAATTTTAATAGTTTGATCTTTTGCTTTCAATAAACCAATGAAACATTATCCATTGCTCATTGTCGTGGCCATGCCTACGCCAACTTAAGTTTTCACTGTCTCTGACGTTTTTCAGATAAATATCAGTAATTTGATAATCTTGACAAAATAATAGCTCATGCATGCTATTAAATTTCATAACAACTAATTAATTTATACCACACTAGGTAAAATATATTTTGATATTATCAAATAATATATATCTAACATGATATTTATATAAATTAAATTTCATAAATCATACAGGGTATAAAATTAAAATACGAGCAAAACAAAAAAAATAAAACCCGATTTATTTCCATCTTGACAGCAAAACCATTTCTTCATTTTCTCAGTTAATGTTGAGAAAATATGACAATCAGTGGCGTCTTTTGGATCAAATATGGAAAAGATCACTTTCTCTTCGAATTGCAGCCGGCCAACACATTTTCATCCAATAAATTCAATATGCGAGGCTTCCTTTACTCAAGACAAAGCCATCATTTATGGCGTTGAAGCAGTCATCGCAAGTAATCTAAAGACATTACATTTTTCTTTTTATTTACCATCATAACAGATTTTATCTTTCTGTTTTCTTAATTAGATTTAGTAAACGATGAAGTTTTTATATTTTCAAATCGAATAATCTCTGACACAAATAATATAATAAATTGGTGAAGTTTTTATATCTTCAAATCAAATGTTAAACTAGAGTAGAAAATCATGCAGATTTTAATCTCTAACATCGGAGTAGAAAACCACAAAGGTTTTTGATCTCCAAAAACATAAAGGAAATGAACACAAAAACTAAATATAATTCCTTAACATTATTATTATATGTGTTCCGGATACTAATTGTATAAATTAATTTATGTTTATAGTTAGAAAAATAGAAAAAATAACTAAACAGAAATATATAAAAAGTAAAAAATTATTCTGAGCCCACAAGTTGCTTGTGTGTCCTTAAGGAATTATAACTTTCTCACTGTTGCTAAAGATTTGGGTTACTTCCTCCCAGGATAGAACTGAAAAATATTTCTATAATAGAGGGAATGCAAATTAGAAAACTCCAGCAAACTCAACAAACTGAGCAGATCACATGACACTTACTTTATTTTTATAAACAATACAAAACATGATGGAAGAAGAAGAGTTTTTTTTTCCCCTCTAATGTCACGCCCCGCCCTGGGGGGTATGACTGGCACCTGGTGCCCTAGTAGGATCTAGACTGCTATCTGGTGAGACAAAGCACATCTGGTGCCTGGCTGGCTCTAACTCACATTCCTGGAACCAAAGGGCTATATAACGGCTGTAAACACAGCCTCCGGCCAACAGGCCTATAGCCACCTGCACCTGGAAAACAGCTAACCAGAAACATACTACTACAGGGGAACCTATGCGGGCCGACAAGGGCACCATGCTGTCTAGTTCTCTGTAACTCAACAATAACATGCTAAATAATTACGTGACCGGAAAGGTCACCACTACTGACTGGTTATGGCCACACACGGCCAACAGGAACAGAAATAACAAATAATTATGACAAGCTGCACGGCCTCACACGACCGGCTCGGCTGACCACAGAAAAATATATATACAGACTGCAAGCCTCTAGGAATAACAATAGAAATGATCGGGACAGGGCCCCGACCTACCCGTACTGTACAACAAAAGAAAACGAAATACACCTCTGGAATTCAGTCTCCGGATGACAGGAGCTGAATACTCAATAGCTGACTGGAATCACGAGGGATTGCCTCCTCGTCTATGAGTACCTGCAGGCAAGTAATGCAGCGCCCCACTGAGCGTCAGTACCACAGGTACTGAGCATGTAAAGCAACTTAAATACACAACTGAAATGAATAACAACAGTAACATGACATATAAACAGGAGGTAGCTGAGTCTAACTAGCTGAGAATAACTGGGGAGAGTTTATTTATTCTATAACTAAACTGAGCGTACCTGATGTCGTGTCGTCCCACTGTCTATTAGTATCTAATAGAACATAGAGGTATACATAATAATACACACAATACCTGACTGACCCCCATAAGCCGGAAGGTGCCAACCAACACACAATCTACTTACCCCTACCCGGGTCTAAACCAACCAAAAATAAGTCACTCCACTCATCTGATAACTGTGAGCTCCTCGTACCGGTCCCCTTGGGTACGTAGCTCAGGCCTTGGCCTCTGACAATAAACTGTGTCTGAGCCTGAAGACTCCTGCCTCTGGGCGCAAGTGTACACGGGGTGTGTAATAAAAACTGCCCCTGGGTGCAAGCACGCAACAGGGTAATTTTATAAAAATCAGTATCTGAAACTGCCCCCGGCCACAAGCGCACACAGAGTGTTCTACCCCTGTAAACAGGGTGGACTGGCTCTGCGCAGAGTAAACTGAACTACCCCTGCAAGCAGGGTGGTCTGGACCGTATTATCATGGTGGTCGGCCATCATCGTCCTCTAGGCGGACGGCATCGCCCAGCTGGTGGCGGTATCTGAATCTGGTATCGACAAAGATATAACCCAGGGGCGGTGGGGATGCTAAAAGGGTGCCCACATGCCACAACAAGTCTCAACAAACAAATAGCACATAGAAATAGCAAGCATGTATAACTGAAAAGACTATCTAGAATCTAACTTCTTATTCTGATCTGTTTCTATACTGAACTGATTCTTACTAATTGTACTGATTCTGCAATCTCTGTTTAACTGTACGGCTAATCTGTAGCCATGATACTATCTGTCTGAATGGCTAATCTGTAGCCATAACTGTCTGTCTATCAGATCTTTCTTTACTGACTTTTATTATGAAAATCTGTTCCTTTTTATTCTACAACATGCTTGCTATTCACATAATAGGTTGTACTGAATCTGAACTACTAACTTGCCCTTGGGCACATGCTTTTCTAACTTTCAGACTGAATATGATATCACAACGCGAACTAGGTTTACTGAACTCGTACAATACTTAACATTCCACTTCCGGGAATTCTACTACGGAGTTTATTGTACTATACAAGGCTAAAGCTACTAACTTGCCGAAGGAACTAGCTTTACATACCTTATCCTCGAACTATCCGTCTGTCGGACGAGGCTCGGCCAATACTTCAACTATTTCTCCCAACTGCATTCACAAATATGTCAATTAATACTAACTATAGCTTTATTCTAAAGAACAACGTCACTTTTGATATAATTATAGCCTAAACTTAGGCTTATCGAAAGACGGTCAAAAACTCGCTATTTTCCAGAAGTCCAGAAGGGAGAAATATTCACTTCATAGCTAGGAACACATAGACACTAGTTTGGAGCAATTCTACTTACCTTAGCTCGGTAGCTCGACGATTCGTCGGCCGTATTTCGCGAAACAAAATCCGTAGGAATGCTCCCTGCTGCTAAATACCTCGGTACCTGAGGTTAATTCGAGTTTGGACCGCGTTTGACGGCGTAATCGAAAGGAAATTATCAATACTTTTCGTCTTCCTCTGTTCTCTGTCGTGAAGTTTCTGGAAATTATGATATGTTAAAGGAATAAACCGAAGTGGGGCTTATAAATAATAGACACTATAAATCGCATTCAGGGAATGCGATTTATAAGTTGCATTCCTGAAATGCAATTTATAAGTCGCATTTTGCCTTGCGACGCGCCGACTTGGCGCTTGTCCGATCTTTGTCCGGGCCATTTTCTAGCATGTATGGCTTTCAAATACTCTTAACCAACACGCGAATAGGCCATCTATATGCCGGAAATTTACGGGGTGTAACATCTAAAACCTAAGGCAAGACCCTGAATTTATAGAGAATGAAAGGGTGAGATGGAGAGGTGCAATTCAGAAGGTACCTTTTTGTACAATCTAAAAGATGCACTTTCTTATTTTCCATTCACATATTAAAAAATCCCAACAATATTTCAGGTAGAAAATTTAAACAACTGATAATTAAAGTGTGTTTTGGTAAACATGTGGTGATAATTCGGGTAGGAAATTCGCACACCTGATAGTTTAGATATAAAACTTAAAAAATCATAATACTTCAAATGTATTTTTGACCATTAACTCTTAACCTAATAATTAAGCCGAGAATAAGATATGGTATATCTGATTTTAGAAGAGAGCACAACCTAGTCTCGACCTATTAATAGCATATTGGTTTGAAATTTTTAAATTGATTCAACCAAAATGTTTAATCAATTATTGTATAGTAATTATGAAAACGAAATTAATTCACAAAATTATTTGATCTACGGATAACCTCGTTATGATAAAGGTCTGAATGTCAAAGGAAATAATTACCTTTGGATATTATATTGTTTGCACAAATATTTCTTAGCAAATATAGCTAACCACCCAAATCTCAAATTAATAATCCGGTGTGTTATTTAGGTTGTCCAAAAATCATAATCCATATCCATTTTTCTAAAGTAAAAATTGGTCGATACTTGGTGATACTTTCATTATGCTGTTATCAAAAGAGTACTTTGGATCCACCTTTTTCAAAAATTACTTTAATCTACCCATTTACATTAAAACAAATAAATCTCAACTTTTATTTACTATTACGTACTAATTAATCTATTATTTACTCTATTCTATTTTAATTGTTAGGATTATATTTGTATATTCATAAAGAAAAAATTAATAGGAATGATGATTTGACTAATATAACCTTATTAATTTTTTAGAAACATATAATAATTTTTTTCACATTTTAGAATGATTTTACGTATTAAGGGTAGAATTGAAAAAAACATGATCAATTATCTCTTGAATTTTGAAACAACTATTTTTGATATACCTAGCAATTAAAATGGAACAAGAAAGTAATTAACTAGCTTAATCCGAGTATATATTAATGTCTAATCATTTATACCATAATCACTTGTCGTATAATCTCAATATTCCCAAATCCGTGCTAGACAAATTCCAATATATGTAACTCGATAAAAATAACTAACCTATTAAATTATACTTTTTTCTTGTCTTTCTAATCGAATTTATATTACTAGACAGCATGTGTCTAGCAGTTATTTATAAAAAAAAAATTCAATAAATAACGAACTTAATTATACTGGTAGTATAAATAAGTTAAATTCGAACTCAATTTACGGATAGAATTTGAATTCGAAGAAGTGGGAAAATAGAAAAGATTATAGGAGAGTGAGGAAGAGAAATGAGGAGGGAACTGAGCCGGCCGGCAGTAATAAACTGGTCGGACACCATCCAGACCAAGCCAGGTTGTAACAATATAAATGGTTTTCATTACAATATGCATACTTTGATCCTCTTTTAGGGTCATAAAAGTTCTCACTGTATCAAATGTTTCGTCTCAATTTATGTGATTCTTTTTTTTTAAATTAATTTTAAAATAAATGACATCTTTTTTTATTTGATAAATATTTAATAACACTAATAATATTTTCTTTTATAATTTAAAATTTTACTTATTTTAAAAGTAATTTTGAGACATTATAAAATATTTTTATATTTTTTTAGAATTTCGTACCCAATTAAATTATATCACATAAATTGTGGCGGAGAAAATGCGCTCTTGCTATCAACTATAGCTTTTGGCATGATTGTAAGTGTTTGATTCTAACAAGTGGGATCAGAGTCAAGGTCATGGATTCGATTTCCAAGAGCAATCCGGTCTATGACAAGGCCTAAGAGGAGGCTAGGAGCACGGGTCGGATCATGATCGAACATGACACTTGTTTGATGGGCTTAGTTAAAAAAATAAGTTGCGCACTTGCAATCAGCTATAGATTTTGGGTGAAGATAAGCGTTTATTCCTAAGAGAAAATAACGCCACGGCTGACAGCTACTAAAATTTTTTTCAGATTTTGTTCGCACGAGAGAATCTTCCTGCTGCTGCCTGCACCCCCTTACTCGACCTGCTTTCTCTGTGCCCTGTCAAGTCTCCTCGGTGTTGTTGGCAGTTCCATTAATAATTAGGAAGGTTGTTCCATATTACTGATATAGAGTTTGGTTAAATTACACGTGTCATGCATTCAATGTCTTGATCTAGTGTCAAAAACATCTAACAAAATCAAATATGTCATCTGAGTGTCTATATATACGTTGTGCATAATAAGCGGACATAGCTACACTCTTTGTTGTACCCACATTGCGTTTTTTCTTTAAGGTTTCTACCTATAATTAAGTGTGTGTGTATATATATATATATATATATATATATTTCCATTGTTTAGTGTACAAAATTAGAGTCGATTTATGAATGATGATGGCTGACTCATTGGACTCTAACCAGAAGATCAACATCATAATCATGGAATTCAACAAGAGTAAAAAGTAAAGTAGAGGAGGAGCCATTAATTATAGTTAAATCCAGTGATAGATATCAAGATTAAGATTTAACGCATGCTTGTCTACTTAATTATATACAAATCCTCATTCGTGCAATTAAAAGGAATAAAGGGCACTGGAAAAAGGAAGAAAAAGCTAGCTAGCATGCTGCAGTTTATAGATTATATAT
This sequence comes from Datura wrightii, assembly GCA_035772735.1. Classification (NCBI taxonomy): domain Eukaryota; kingdom Viridiplantae; phylum Streptophyta; class Magnoliopsida; order Solanales; family Solanaceae; genus Datura; species Datura wrightii. The sequence continues at coordinate 12,676,779 of JASDFA010000001.1, forward strand.
ATATGTACCATAATCAAGAAAACAGAGAGAGAATATCCCTATGAAAGGGGATAACTATAATAGATAGATAGGATTGCGACTTCACTGAATTTAATATAGGAAAAAGAAAAATAACGACCCTTTTTTATTTTTGATTTGACTGATTTTCAATTTAATAATTAAACGCGTTAAAGATATATTTTAGTGCTTGATGTTAGGAAGAATTTCTTGTTTAACATACAAGTGAATTCTTGATTTTATCTAAAAAATAAATAATTAAATATATTATTCGAAATATATAAAATACGGATAATCCCGTCAATAAATCCCCTATTTTAGTTCCATTTTTTCACTCTAGTTGTCATTACATAGTCTCATTCATGATGTCACAATATAAATTAAACAAAATACATTACTAGTCTCATTCGTAATGTCACAATATAAATTTAACAAGATACATTATTAACCTGTACTATTACAACAACAATAACAATCCAGTATAATCTTACAAAGCGGAATTTGAGAAAGATAAAATATACGCAGATTTTATCTTTACTTCAGAGATAGAGAGAGATTGTTTTCAATAAAATTTCGGCTAGAATTTGACTAAAATAACTGATATTATACTCTTGTTCTTGATCTCATCAAATTAAAGTCCATTTGACCAACTGAATTGTTTTAATAAAATATCCCACAGTACCAGATTATTACACATGAATAAAAAGATATGATCACTATCATTATTCCTCTTCCTTCATGTTTTCCCTAATAATCCAATTTTTCCTTTTCCTTTTTTTTTTTAAAATTAAAATTTTCTTAGCACATGATGGCTGGAAAAAGCCAATTTGGTAATTATGAGCACTTATGGGAGAAGGATATTTTGTGGGTAACTTGTATTACAACATTTTTTGCCTTTTTCTGTTGTGGGTCGGTGGGTGAAAAAGTTTTTGGGACTAAAAAGTAAAATAATAATACATTGAGAAAGTGGGGAAGATTTTTTTTATCTTTCTCTTCCCCCAGTATTTTGATATTTCTTTTTAAAATTTTCATTAATTAATTTGTATTACGTAAGATTTATTAAAGAAAAAAAAAGTTTTTATTTTATTCTAAGATACATTCAAAAATTTTGTTAAAAATTGGAGAAATTTTACCTATTACACCATAATTCTTGATGATTTTTTTTATTTAATTCAAAAGGAAAATGAAAGTGAAGATACCTATTAATTTTGCATTCAATAATATACGAAAAATGTCCAAATTTGGTTTTATACTATTTGAATTTGCTTAACTAATTTTATTTTTCGTTACACTTTGGGTTCATTATATTCTTATGGTTAGCAAATTGTCTTTTATTTACTTTTATCATCACAGGAGCTTCACCATGAATTGAATAAACTTCACTTGTTCAAATTCTTTAAGAGAAAAATTTTAATTTACTCCTCAAACTTTTAATTATGAGGTAAAGTTACCCTCAAGTTTGGAGGTTCATTATATTAATTAATTAGGGTCAGGGGCAAAAACTTTTGCATTGTTAAATTACAAATGGGGGATACTGAAACTACTGAAGAACATTAAACATATTTAGTAAAATCATTACATCACGTTAAATTATAAAAAGTTCTTATTTTTTTAAGGACTAAAAGATGATATCACAATAAGTCAGGAGAATATATAGTATAGTCAATAGTTGACCTCCAAGTGTTCTTTTTCTTTTTATGAAATAATAATAATAAATATCTCAAAACTTCTTAATCAAATGACAATGACTTTATCGATTATGCCACGACTCTCTTTCCTAACTAACAAAGAATAATAATGAATATTAGTACTATTTATTAATTCTTGACGTAGTTTAGAAAAATTAAAAGTAATTTTCAACTTATTAATCGAATTCTCTAGACGAGGCCAAAACTTGAAAATGATAAAAATAGAGAAATAGTTTCATTTCCAACTTTGACTTTTTCTTTTTTCCTTTTATCTATTTTTGGGGGATCTGTCTTCTGTGTATGTTTAATTTAATTTACACTCTTCTCTTCTTCGTTTAATAAACCAGTATTTGTTTACCCTTTGCTCCAAGTATTTTTTTACCTGTAGTAATAATAATTCATGAATTTGAAAACTAAATAAGAAACATAACCAGTTAATCTGTTATTTCAACATATTGAAGACTTAAAGGAAAATACAAACAATATTTCCCTTATTTTTTCGAGGTTTTAAGCTTAATTTAAATGAGAATTCACTAATAAAAAATTAAAAATTAGCAATAGATAAATTCTGTAGTTAAACAACATGAAAATCCGTCAATAATTCTATTTAACTATGATTTATTAAAAATTTATTTTAATTACTAGTAATTCAACAATAATTAGTGAGGAAATTCGTAAGTAATTAGAGTTTTTTAATAAGTGGCTAAGCTCCAATCGTAAGAAGGATTTTGATTGTTTGACTTCACGAAAAAAAAAAAATTCATACAGATTTGCATGTTTCCACTTACAACACAATGGCCAGCAAGCAGACCTACAAGGAATTAAAAATCAAAGTTCGAAACTTAACTATCACTAAGGTGATTATGAACGTACACGAATTCAAAATTTTAAATCAATAAATGAAAAATATCATTCGCCGACTAATTTGTTTGAGATAATAGATGCAAATATGGATGGAATTATAATATTAGGTCCGAATTAGAATGAATTTATTAACTTTTGCTTAGACTCTATATAGTCTATCTACTTCTACAAGGTAAAAATAAAATTGTGCGCACACCATCCTCCTCAGACTCCACTACACTAAATATATTATTGAATTCAGCAAAATAATATAAGCTATGTATTTGACTCAAAACCCATAAACTATAAATTCTAACTCGGTCTTATAATACAAAAATATTATTTATTGAATTCTCATAAAAGATAAAAACGTGTAATTGTTTATTAGAAACGTGTAATTGTTTATTACTAGTCACCTTCACCTTGAGTCTAACCCTGCCCTTGCACTCTTATATTCAATGGAAACATATATGTATTCGAAATCTAGGAGTTGTACATTTGCCCTCATAAAACGTATACCGTTAGAGAGACTTATTTTTTACACGTTTGTTAATAGTACAAATTTATTATTTTATTAGGATTGATAAGATAAGGTTCGGTTAACTCTTACTTGGAGTATTTTTTTCTTTTGAAGTTTGATTTTTATTATTAGTAAAAAAGCCGCTAACAGTGATATAAATTTGCTAAAAACTTATCATAGACTATGCAGGGGCGAAGCTACATGTTTAGATCAGATTGAAAATTACATTTCACTAACAGAAATATTTTTTCTCTTATGCATATTAGAGAATTATTGAATCTCCTTTATATAAGGGAATTTCTAGTATAAGCTCAAAATTGTTGGTTTGGCTCGCATGTTTGAATTCGAGGTGTGATATTTTTGTATTTTTTTTGAGTCCTGTTTTTATTGTTTCTTGCTCCACAATGAGTGCATGTAATGTAACTTAAATTTTATTCTCTTCATTTATTTTTATTTGTCTCTTGTATTACAAATAAATTTTTATCTGTCGACTTTAACATATCAAGAAAAAAGATGATTTTTTTTCTTGATTTCCAAAGATATCATCTCACATATTTATTGAGACTATGTAATACGGGTATCAAGATGAAATATACAGTTCATTTATTTTCTTTAACAGAAATATAAAACTTATTATCAACACATAAAAATGAACGGATTTAGAAGTAGTAGTTAAAATGAGCACGGAGGATATAAATTTGTTGTAACAATGTGACCCCATGGCACAATGTGATCAGCTGAAGGCGTCCCTGTTTGCCTCAGCCAACAGTAGACAGTGGAGAAAAAGAAGTGAAAGCTATAATAATCAAATTAATTAATGGTTTTAAAAAAATAAAAAAATAAAAAAATAAAAAAAATAAAAAAATAAAGAAGTTGTGGCTCACAAAGTGACTGTAACGTTACCCACATTGACTTAAATACCCATGTCCCATTTCTTGCTTGAACGACTTCTCAGATTGTTCCCTCTTCCCACGACCACATAGATATCTCACAATTATATCTATGCTAAACAAGTCAACACTGTCCCTTTTAATTATTTTGATTTTTTTTTTGGCGTGTCAAAATATTATGAAAACTGGTACTCCATTTGTTTGCCTATATGTCCGTATGAATAGTAATTTTTATTTGAATGTGTCGAAATTGATTAATCCAAAGTTATGTGCTGCATAGTTATTGGGAAGGATTGAATCATCGGACGAATTTATAGGGTTATAAGCTTCTCTAAAGGGTGGCGAGTCAAAAATTGCGTTATTGAAGCCCCACCTTCTTTAATACATTAAGAAAATATGTTCACATGATATACAAGATAGTTTCAACACTAGATTATATCACCATAATTTTTCGTTAACTTAAAGTTAATATTAAACAAATTAAAAACCAACTAGTACCAAGAAGAGAGTAGCAAGATCAAGAAAGTTGGGCCAAATCCTAACGACTTGAAATCGCATCATAACTTACTAGGTTTGATGTTGCCTTTAGTCATTTTGAATTTATCCCTTCACCTACTTTCACGAATCCAAAGATAAAAGAAGATTTTCGAAACATTCACATGATTTGCTTGTTCTTTGCTTTGGGAAAGTGTTTCAATATAATTCCCAATTAATAAACCTTTTGTCCCTTTTTCCAATTTCTGTCCCCCTAGATGCTAGTGGATTTATCCGCACTCACACTACTTTACTGCTCTCTTTAAGCTTCTTTAGGTAAAAAATAGACACACCCATTAGCAACAAAGTCTATTGAATAGCTGCGAAAGGCAGCCGATATTTTGCATATATAAATAGTATAGTATATCCATAGGAGACTTGGAGCAACGGTAGAATTATCTTCACGTGATTTATATATCAAGGGTTAGAGACGTGAAAGCAGTCATGACTGTGTTAGGATAGATTGTTCTACATCACATACCCCTTGGGGTGCAGTCCTTTCTCAAACTCTGCATGAACATGAAATGCTTTATGCACCAGACCGTTTTTTCTATAGTATATTAAATTCACACAAACAAACAAATAAACAAACTTGATAAGTTCATACAATATAAAAACAAACACAGATAACTACCATCATCAATTGTTGAACCAGTCCATCGTTCTCGCAAAGATAAACATTCTTAGTTAATCATGGCATAACCAGTTGCCAAAATTGACCAACACACTAAATTAACATAAAATTGTCTTTCTCAGTCACGTCTTCCTTCCCACGCTTAAAAACTGCAAATCTGATTTTTATAAAAACCTACACATAATTATATAGACTATTTGACAGCAGTGTCAAATTACAGAAGAAGAAAGTGGAAACAATATGTCGCTGTAAACAAACAAGATACTCCTTTTTCTTGTAGCCATTAATAAGCAACATGATTTTTTTACTCAATATAGGCATCCTAGTCTAAAGAATTGAACCTCCAGGATTAAGATAAGCTTTTATCAAGTCTCTAAACACTAATCAACTACATGTATTTCAAAAGTAACTTCACAGAGCACCATATACTCTAACTATAGAAGCTACAATAAACAATCGAATTGCACAGAAAAAGGCAACTCCAAGCAAAGGATTAATTGTTAGTGGCATTCAGGTGCACATTACGTGTAAACATGCGATACCAAAAAGCATGGCGTGCTGCAGACACAAAAGAATAGATGGGACTCCAAAAACATTGGTCTTCAAAGTGAAGGAGTAGAAGTGGAAATAGTACAGATTTCATTCAAGTGTAGGACCATTGCTATGTTCATCAAAACAATCTTGAAAACGCCCCCCTCTTGTGGTTAGCCACTTTTGACTATCCACGTTCATGGGAGTGACAAGGTCTCCATTAACAGTGTGCTAGATGCATGATATTAGGTGAAGGGTCCCAATACTAGGCCACCATTACATGCAAAAAGTCTAATAAAGTTGATCTCTAGTCCAATTGCGGAAAATGAGAAGTTAGACCAAAAATCTCTTGTCAAAATTTGCAGTAAAGATCTTTCAAAGGTGACAAAGAAGATTCCTAATCAGCCATTTTCATGATACCTATTCTGACTCACAAGTGTCTGAGAAGTTAAATCAGTGGGACAAATTGGTTGGCAATTCATTATTATCAGCAAGAGTGCATTAAATGCAATTTGGCTGTGATTTTGACATATTCTCATAGGCATCTCAGATACAGATATCATTCTTTCAGCAAATACATGTAGTTTATAACTAAACTCATCAGGATATATTTGTCTGCATATGGAAAGCCATGAAAGAGAAGATATGAAAGACAAACTCATTAACTTTCACTTCTTGACATACCGTATCAACCATGCTAAAGCAAATAAACATCAAATTAAGGTCTGGAAAGTTTTTCTACTGCCCAATGGAACACTACTGAACTTTTAAATATCAAAAAACACATCGAGTTACTAGTCCAACTTCAAAGAAACAATAGCCTCAGAAACTTGTCTGACAAAGCTCTCAGAATATCGTTCCTACAAGCATCATCACTCAAAATATAACTTCACAGGAAACTGAATTTTTCCTTCAAACCTGTTGGACAAAATTAACCATATAAACGTAATAAAAATGCTTAAACTATTTCAGTTGTTTTTCTTTTCTTCTTTTTTCTTTTTCTTTTTAGGCAAAAGGGACCCAAGCTCCTAAGCTGTGACCTAAATGCCGCACTATCATGAGAATCTGCATGTTGATCATGTCCAAGAAAAGGACTACCACAACATAATAACTTTTGCAGCACCAAGTGCCATTTCAACTTTTCACTGGTATCCTGATCAAATAATTTCAAACCATGTCTGGGCTATACATAGAAGTGTAGGAAGAATGTCCCCAGCTCACACCTTTATGGGACAATAAGGGAATTCTTAACACCACTCGTAACATCTTTTAATATGTAAAAGTGTTACATAGAAGGGCATCAAATGTGGGTGAAACCTATATAGAAAAGCTGAATGCAAAAACCCCGAAGGATGCTATCCAACTTACACAAAAACTTATCTCCCTAAGCAGTATCATCACTCCCTCGGTACACAATTAACCCTATAAATGAAGTTTTAAGTTTCTACAGCTAACAATTCTATAAGCAATATTCAATCCCACATTCCGGTCACTTCACAAGGTGGGGGTCAGATCTGCATACACACCACCCTCCCCAGACCCAATTGTGGGATTACATAGGGTATGTTGTTGTTGTTGTTGTTGTATTCCGCTCACTTCAACTCCCTTATTCTATGATAGTTTTTCCAAGTCCAACCGGTTCCCTTTGTCGCTTCCCCCACTCCCTGCTTTACTCAAGCTACAGATACTGCCATTACTTTCCTTGATCCTGTCTCCAAGATATTCTCAAAATTTTCGGGAACTCCCCCAGCTGAATAAACCCACCCACAACATTGCCAAGATTAAACAAAATTACCTAGTTTATCATGCAAAAACACTCCTTCCATTTACTGTCTTCTCTCCAATCTGACACAAGAAAAAACAGGAAAAAGGATAGTAACAGCACTAGATGATGAATAACTCCACAGGTTAACTAAATATAGCAGCTTCTCTCCAATGTTTCTGTGATAATTATATAACATGAAATCCCTGTCGTACAAAATTCAATTTGCTCCATGAAAATCACGCAATGAAATATATTTTACACAGTATACGCGAGAGCAAAATGCATACAAGTACCACAAATAAGTAATCCCTCAAAAGTAAAACGAACACAGGACAGATCTTAACCATTGTTTATTAATGAGTTTCTCCAGACAACTTTTGCGGACATTACATGGTAGAACTCACACTCTCATAGGTATTCAAGATCTCTCAAGCCAGAAAGTGATAGATACTGAAAAATTTGTATTATCCAGCATAATGCACGTGCATCAATTTCAAATTTGAGTTCAAACAACAAATTCAACTATCTTTAGCTAGTCTGTATACTAATTTTTAACTAGTCCATTGTAAAAGAACTTATAAACTAAATTGAGATGAAAGAATGAAATTATGAAAATTTAATACTTAAAAAAAGATTAAATGCAAATAATTAGTCTTCCAACACATGCTTTAAACTAAAGTGCTCAATATTTTCCCTGTACACAGCTACAAAATAGAGATGTCTACACTTTTTTTCAGGGGGATGAGTAATAATAGACACGCCTCCTTTAAGGAAAAGGTGAAAAAGACATGCTTCAACATGAATTCAGGTTTTCTATTCTTCTTAAGAAGTCTACATACTGGAATTTTTCACAGAATAAATCAATTATATAGTTTAACAATCTCATTATGATCTAATGCATGATCCTGGAAGGTACAGCAAGGTCAAAGGCGTTTTTGCAAGTCAGTTCACATCTGTGTGCAGTTTCACTCTAGTTAAAGTGACGACAAGCAATGCTAAGAGAACATGCAGATGCAGATATTGCAAAAAAGAAAGGCCAATTTCAAGGTAACATGGACAAAATAATTACCTAAATTTCATGAATAACCGGAAGATACCATATCATTTGAAGTATTTTGAACATTCACGTTAGGTCTTGGTGGATTATGGCGAAGGAGTAAAGCAGCTACAGCCAACAACAAGCAGCTTTCCACTTATAAACTCCACGTATTTTAATCTTTTAAGGTCTAAATCACCAATTAGAAAGAAAAATAAAAAATATAAATGGTCTCAGAGTCTAATCCACCATTTCAGTCTCTAAAATATAATAACATGCAAGTCACAGAAGCTACTAGTTGTTCATCATATCAATTCAATCCACCACAAACACAAGAGATTGATAGGAGGAAGAAGAATTATAGATTTAGTGCAATTCTGCGTATATTAGCTACTTTGTGACATGTATATGAGAAGCCAATGGAGCTGTGCTACAGGAAAAGCTGAGATCCACAAACTTAAAGTCACATGTTAAATTCTCCAAGGAAGCAGTGGTTACTTGTAGTTGTTTACACTATTGTCAAATGTAGGTAGTTTTCTACCTATTATTGATCCGTGTTCAACACTTGGCTAAAAATAACTGGCATCTTTCCTCTCAAAAAAAGTGTATAATAGTAGGCCATTTATTCCAATCCCCCAGTCAGTGGTAGACAAACTGAGAAGCATGAACATTATACCCATAGGGTAGCTGTTCTGCTAGCAACTTAGCAGAAAGGACAGAATAAAATCCAAAGTAGACTCAAATGAGAGCGAAGACACTAGATAGTGAGCTGCAATCATTTTCTTCGCTATGTAGCATAAATGCAGGTACACCTGTCCAGTATAATGTGGACATCACGAAGTGGAAAAAGTACTGGTCAGATGAATGATCACGAGTATCTAACGACATTCCGTCTCTGCACGACTGCACCTCATGATCCCCTCAACCTGTTGTTGAACCCCACAGGAAAAAAAATCTACTGTTAAGCACCTTAATTATAAGGTCTACCATTTCTTTTTGCACCCACAAATACAAAAAATTCCATAAAACAAGCACACTACCCTAGGCACGGAAGCGTCCTCCATCATTTAAATAACTGTAGCGTAAATGTTGAAGACACATCATTCTTATCCTAAGCAATAGCCATCCCACCCCCTCCTTAGGTAACAAAAACTACACATTTATAATGTGGAACTCCAAGCCATCATAAGCTACTCCAAAAATGTCTCACATCCTCTCTCCCATAGAAAGATATCCTCTCAACAACACTGTTCAAGGATGGTGGAAGACACATAGATGAAATGAATAAGAAAATAGACCTTGGGTCCAACTCAAAGCTAATTCATGAGGTGAGGATAGTCCAAGACCATATAAGGAGCCTACAACTCATTTCTTCAACTAATGTGGAACAATTAACACCCCTTCATGTCCAAAATAGGTCATCTAGAGCCTGAACAACATAACATAGGGCTCAACATTGAGAAACACAACAATAAGGATGGTTTTGGCACTGGTAACATATACCATGTAATAGAAAAGGACCTTAAGTCTAACTCAACTCCAAAAGCCTATGACTTGAGGATTCCCACTCCTAATTACATAATGACAGGGATTCTGAACCTTTTCATATTTGCAAAGAATAGATTCTAGTCATATTCATTATTTCCTGATTATTACATCGTTTAATAGAACTATTTATATAATTATATAATTCTGAATAATTAAAACCTCATGCTAAACTTTCATTATCATAACATGCCCTATTACTTAGGCAACTGATTGTTCTTTCTCTCCACATAAATGAACTAATTACTGCACTTAAGCCTTAGCGATCTTTATTAACCCACTACTCATACATTCTACAATAAAAACTATTAAACCTTAATTCCAAACTAGTTTAGGGACGGGTGGAAATCATTAATGTCCATTTCGCTCCATTTGGATTACTCAATCATTTGTCTAAAAAGACAAAGTAGGTTTTTATTAACACTAGAACTCCTCTATGTCTTCTACTAACATATAATTCTCCAAACAACTTAAAAGTTTCTGGCAGACAGCAAAGTTAATGTAAGTGCAGCAATATGACAAACCTTAATTCAAACTTATTGGGAACTCCTATTTAGAGTTTTTTCTTTCATTTTATTCTATTCTTTGTTAAGTCTACATGAATACATAGAGATTGTAGATTTTTTTTTGACAACTTAGATCTATCTGGTTTTAGGTCTATCTCATCCTTTTTAACACCTTCAATCATCATAGTGTAAGTAACACCTACGGTCTAAATAAAACAGTTGAAGGTCCACAAGCACACAAACCATCTCAAGGACCTTTTCTTGTTTTATCCTCCACGTATGTACCTGTACCTTTTGTCGAATATAATTATTTATGATCTTGTTTAATTTTGTATGACTGCACATTCATCTTTGCATGAACATTTCTACAACACCCATTGTATGAAATGATGGGTCTTAGAAGCCAAACTCTCACTTTTAAGTTTTATTTCTACTCTGACTACCGTTTTATAGAACTTGTCTTTCACTTTGAAAGACATGTCCTACCAAACACCACTCCTACAGTAATCCATTTCAGGTATTTAGCCCTGTGACTTACATCATCATTTATCATACAATACTCTATAATCATGAAGCATATATATTTGAATTATCCACTCTAACAAGTTAAAAACAAATAATACGTATTACTAGAGAAAATTGTCAAAAGAACTAGTGAAATCTAAGGGAGGAGAGGGAGCATAAAATAGTGGGAATTTACAACAAGTTTATTGCAACAATTGGGATTCCTGAAAATCGAACAAATTATTAGTTATTAAACTACTAACAATAAGCTTCCAATTTTTGGTTGAGAAAGAACGAGCTTCTAACTTAAACCTAGACATTGTGTGTTTGTCCAATAAAATGTCTTCTTTTTAAAAAAAAAAAAAAAAATTTAGTTTTACCTTACACTTTGACAATATAAAACTAGTCTTATCTGAGTTAGAAGGTTTTCTAGGGAGACAACATGATGTTAAGGTTAAATAGACTTATATTACCTATAGTTATAACATGATGTTAAGCCACACTATGAAAGTTTAGGAGAGGGAGGTCGGGATGAGGATGAGGAATGTCTTTATTTTCAAAAATCAATTTGGATTTATCCAGGGACGATCGAGGGAGACATTCACCTCTTAAGGAGATTTGTAGAGCAGTATAGGAAGAGGAAACGAGACTTACATATGGTGTTCATCGACTTGAAAAAGGCATACGACAAAGTTCCAAGGGAGGTTTTATGGAGATGCTTTGAGTCTAGAGGTGCACCTATGACATAATTAGAGTGATTAAGGATATGTACAGGGGAGCCAAACTCCGAGTAAGGACTATGGGAGAAGACTCGAAACACTTCCCAATTAAGATGGGGTTGCACCAGGGATTAGCTCTCAGGTGGTTTGCATTTGCCTTGGTGTTGGATGAATTGACACTGCACATTCAAGAGGACGTACCATGGTGCATGCTATTTGCAGAAGACATAGTATTGATTGACGAAACACACGGCGGAGTTAATGATAAACCGAAGATTAAGAGACAGACCTCGGAATCTCAAGGATTCAGGTTGAGCTGGACTAAAACAGAATACAGAAAGTGCAAGTTCATGTCGCACCACAAGAGGTGGAGGGGGAAGTGAGGATTGATACACAATCTATTCCCAAGAGAGGAACCTTCAAGTATTTGGGTCCATAATCTAAGGAATGGGGAGATCGGCGAGGATGTCGCTCATCATATTAGAGCGAGGTAGATGAAGTGGAGGATCATATCTGGTGTCCTATATGACAAGAATGTCTCACCAAGACTTAAAGGTAAATTCTGTAGAGTGGTTGTCAGATCAACTATGCTATACAGGGTGAAGTATTGGCCAATCAAGAACTCGCACATTCAAAAGATGAAGGTAGCAGAGATGAGGATCCTTAGATAGATATGTAAGCATATTAGGAGAGACAAGACTAGAAACAAAGATATGTAAGGCAAGGTGGGGTAGCCTCCATGGACAAGACGAGAGAAGCTAGGCTGAGATGGTTCGGGCATGTGAAGAGAAGGAGCACAGATACTCCAATGAGGAGGTGCAAGAAGTTGGCAATGATAAGTTTGAGAAGGAGTAGAGGTAGACTGAGAAAAAACTAGGGAGAGCTGATTAGGCAGGACTTGACACACCTTCAGCTTACCAAAGAGACCTTAGATAGGAGAGCATAGAGAATTAGGATAAACGGTTAGTAGGTAGTCGAGTGTTTTCTCTCTTCTATAGGTAGACTAGGATGTAGTCTAGAACACTCATCCGTTCCCTTACCAGTATTAGTACTATTATGCTAGCATTATCCCTTTCTTCAATTGTATTACTACTGTTGTTTTTTACTTTGGCTATCTCTACTATTACTACTGTCGGTACTTCTCCTTCTTCAATATCTCATCATAGCTTTTGTTTCTTGCATTTCTTTCAAACTTGTTCTAAAAAACGATTTTGTTGAGCCGAGGGCTATCAGAAGCATCCTCTCTGTCCACAAAAATAGAAGGTTTGCGCACACCCCACCCTCCCCAAACCCCACTTGTGGGACTATATTGGATTTGTTGTTGTTGTAGTAGTTATAATATACTTGTCACTACTCCAAACTAAATATAAATATTGAATTAAACAAATTAATAATTACGTTCTGCATCCCTTTACCCATCAAAGTAAAAGATAGTAATCTCCTTCAAATATGCATTCAAGATAAAAACGGAAGAAGTTTCTTCCACAAAATATTGTTATCACAAGAAATTACTAGCTTAAAAGATATCCTCCGAATTTAGATGACCTGATTATGCTATCATGCACATTAAAGAAGACAGTTTGAACTATTATAGCACACTATAAAATATTGTAGTCCAAAGTTTGGGCTTTGGGGAAAAGAAGTTGCAATTTAATATAAAAGAGTCAAACAAATTGAGCTGACAAATAACTAAAATAGATCAAATTTTGGGAAAAAGGAATTAGTAATTATACTATGTTATTTGAGTATCAGTTTTAAATAACAAATATCCAGATTAATTAAAAAAATTAGTTTGTAACTTTGTATTACTTCAAATTTGACAGATAAAATAAATTAGAATTTAGACATTAAGAGACGCGATCTCTCATTTATTTTTTCAGCAATAGAGATGTCATCGCAAACCAAACCTAACCAATGGCAGACATAATGATACCATTGCACTAATCAAACAGAAATAAGACCTGTCTTTGGAAGATCACAAAGCCTCATCCCCTAGAGGTTTGTATCAGTCCAGTCAATACACCCTCCTTCTGATATAAATTGTCTCATCTTAGACAAGCACATGTACAGGCAACAACAACAACAACCCAGTGTAATCCCACAGAGTGGGATGTTATGTTATATGTGCAATAATCGAATCTAAAAGATTAAGCTCAACATCGTTCCAGTCACATGAATGAATAAAGATTAAAAATGAAAATGTCCAATTTGAAAATTGAATAGAAGTCTAAGACGGCTTAGAAAGAAGAGGAAAATCTAAGTTAACAAGATAATTGTCTTACCAAGGGTGAAAAGCGCAAAAAAGTTCTAATGTCTGTTGGGTATTTAAGCGCAAATAAAGTGTGGACTTTAATGGTCAGAGCCTAATGATGACTCCATGGACTACAGAAGAGCACCAATGCCAACAACCAAAAAAAACGTCTTAGCATTTTCACGATTCAACTATGCAACTATAACGGTCCTTGGTGCCAAAGATATCCCATCTATAAAAGAAGTAATACCCTGCCATTTTTTTCTCCAGGAAAAGACCAGAAAGCTAGTGCATAAGAGTATTCCGTTCATGCACTACACGAGAGAAGATATTTCTGAATTCTTATCCCATTATACAACCAATTAGCTAGATATACAAACCACTCAAAATGGCTACAAGGCAAGCACATAGGTCACATGCGTAGGAATTGATATATTGTCACACAACCATCATGGGAAATTGACCCTATCAAATATTCAGAACTACCCGAGATTGATATCAAAACACAATATGATTATGATTGCTATAAACCACCTAAATTGTATCGGACTATAATATACCTAAGGAGAAAACCACAAAGCCTGGGCCCAATTTCTTTCTTTTCAAATAAATGTAAACAGTGCAAATGCTGAAAAGTTAAAGTAATACCAGTACAAGCACAGACAGCATGTTCAATAAATTACATGGCTGATATTGTGGAGCAAGCTTCAATATAGCAAAGAAAAACAATGCCACTGGTAGTCCACTAGGTCATTTATCTGTCATTTACTTGACTTTTTCACGAGTCATTCTATAATGACTGCTATGAAGTTGGATTTTCCGCTAAACTAGGTAGATCTTATAGGATGCAAGCTTAATCACAATAGAAGACAAAATGCAAGACACAGCAGTAGTTATTTCCTCCACGCTCCTGGAAAAATTCATTAGGATGTCGCTGGTGTGATCTTTATAAAACAGATCCTAATTCCAGTTTCAGTAATTCTATAAAGGATGCAGAAGAAGAAAGGAAGAAAAAGCAAACTGAACAGCTAGACAGAGATGGAGAACTTTTGATGGCATGAACAGCTTACATCAAATATGGGGAAATCTATTGGGAGATACAGCTAGAAAGCAAAAAAGTAGAAGGCAAAGTAAAATAAAGAAAATAGTTTAAGTTAGCACATTCCAGTACGTTCTCATCCACATAACTCTATGCAGTCTCATGATTGACAACAATATTATATCAATGCAACTATCAATAAACATTCATGAATGAGAATTCTGACAAAACCTATTACTCTACCTTGCACATCTAAGATACATTAAAACGGAGACACAATTGATTCGGCACCTGTATCCTCTGCAGATTTCTTATACTCTGGCTTCAGTTAAAATGTTCTCTTGATTTGCTCCTCTTTGTTGCACATGCTAAGCTCATTCACCATCTCTTTCAAAAACTGCTGCAAAACAAGTAAAATAATCAGGTTACACCATCTGGGATGAGATAGTTGAAAAATGCAACTGCATAGCTGAAGAAGGACATGCAACATCTTCCAAATCATTTAAGTCTTCTCCTCTTCCCTTTATTTCTTTTTTTTTTGGTTTGGTACCCTGAAGAGAGTCAAACTAGACATCTGGAGAGGGTGAAGGACTAGTTAATAGATATAAACAAACATTAAGCAAAACTACGTAAATGGACTTGATTTTATAAGAGCTATACCATGCATGTCGGACTTCCCTTAAGACAAAATAACAGGGTTCATCCTACAGAACCTTAGAACATGTGACTAATGTTACCAAAATACATAAACTAATATTGTTCATGCAACGAGAGCTAGCTCTCTTTGGTTATAACCTAAAATTTATGCTTCCAATGCTTCATATTGACTTCTAATTTATTTATTTACATCTTCTCTCATGCTAACTGGTGGAAACACACTCTTAAAACCTTTGGTTTCTTTAGAGTATCCATCATTATAATGGCAATCCAATGCACTAATCTCCCACTATGCGCAGAGATCAGGGTACGGTGGACCACATTGCATATGCTTTAAGAAATTGTGATTTTCGAATAAAAGATTATAATTTCTTAAGTTAGAGAGAATTCAATAGTGCGTTAGTAACATTATTGGAAGCTGTATCTTTCTTCGGTCCAGTTGAAACTTGGACTCTGGACTAATATTGCTAACAGATAGGAAAACATTGTATCATTAAATCTTGTGTTCCACATTGCTACTGGAGCATTTTAGGAGGAATTCACAAAGGACTAATAAATCACACTTAACTCTCTTTATGGCACCAAACCAAAAAAAAAATATTATCTGAAGATGGAATAGACGTCGTGATTGCATGACATAACGCGGGTTGATCAGTCTTCTTGCACTAACTGATTCAAAGCCCAATTTGGTTGTGTTTCAAAGAGCTTAAACATGATACCTCCAGTTCGTCATGGTCCCTCGTAATTCCTTTAACTCCTAGCCCTCTAATAGGAGCTGTTTTCTTCTTGTCCTGCACGGAGATGATGGATATACAGAGGCTACGCATTATCCTATTAGTTTGCCTCCAAAGATTAGAGAAGATCATGGAGAAAAGTCTCCACTTTTTTTAACTTTTAAGAACATATTCAATGCACAAAATTAAAAAGTACATTTTTTCTATGAAGAATAAAAAGGAATTCTATTATCAAGCGGGTGAACGCTCATAGGCATCACGTGCCCAGACATACAGACAAGTTCGTCAATCACAGCTAGAATATAAGTGTGTACTTAATGTATTAACAACGTTGCGTGGAGGGGAAAAGCATAATTTTCAGGTCATCACGCCCACCAAATGGTCTTGCATATTCTGAAGGGAATCATGGAAAGGTTTCTATGCTTGCAAGCTGGTATGACATACTGTCACAAACTTGGAAAATGACATCATGTTGAATCAGATACATTACATGACCAGAAAGAGGCCTAGGATACAGCACGTAGAGATAAGTACTTAAGCTTTCAGGCAATGCCAGCTAAACAAAAATGCGAGTTGATTCCAGAACTGAAAAGATAGAATTTCGTACTAGTTAGTAAAGCTATGATAATTCAAAATCATACAGTTAAAC
Organism: Datura wrightii; assembly: GCA_035772735.1. Classification (NCBI taxonomy): domain Eukaryota; kingdom Viridiplantae; phylum Streptophyta; class Magnoliopsida; order Solanales; family Solanaceae; genus Datura; species Datura wrightii. Next base: position 12,693,821 of record JASDFA010000001.1, read on the forward strand.
ATGCCAAGAACCTTTGAAGTGAAACATATAGAGGATCACCAAACAAAAGTACAAACCTACCATACTAAGCTATTCTATGCAAATCTATGCTTTTAAGATGCAATATAATTCACATTGCCTAAACACGAGGAAGCCTAACATATCGGCTTCAGTATAACCATAATCTAAGTAAACCTCTAATGTGTTGTCTTTAAATAAATTAAGATTACAGAATTGGTCTTAAAGATGGAAAATAAACCTCTTCATTCACTTTTTAATTGGTTTTGCGGCTGTGAGAAAAATTCTTTGGCATTCTTTGCCACATCTGCCTCCAGTATTGCTTCTAAGACAATGTCAGACCCTTTAGCTCCATCTTTACGTTTTGGCAACAATCCTGCACTTTCAGCAGAGACAGGAAGTACAAGAATACTGCCAGATTCATCAGTCAGTTCACTCAGACCTCCCATATCTACAGACACATGTTTCAAAGGAGCCATTTCTGCCAATCTCGCATAAGCAGCTGCTTGACTGTGCATATCAGACAAAGCTGAGTTCCTTGAATTATGCTCCTTTGGTGTGCTAGTTACTGTATTGCTCTCTTTATCAGATTTTTTAGGTTTATTTTCAACTATTGTGATTTCTTCATCAGATATTTTAGGTCCATTTTCGACGATTGTGCTCTCTTCATCAGATTTTTGAGGTCCATTTGCAGTCATGCTAGCCCCAGCTATAGTGTTGATGTTGTCTACTAGCCTTGATGTGAGTGGACCAGGATTCATGAAAGAGATTGTTCGAATTTCATGACGTATGGCTTCTAGTTGAGCCATGGTATCTTGCAGTTCCTTATGCACCTGTCGAGCTTGGGACTGCTGCATGACACTTTCGAACTGTCCACGGGCCAACTGAACATAACCAATGGCACGCCCAGTAAATCTGCCTGCTGTTCTTGCTATGATTGGCAGATCTTTTGGTCCAATAAGAGCAGCAGTAGCGCCAAGCAACAGAAATAGTTCTCCATATGAAACTCCCAGCATCTCTTCTTCTTTTTTTTTCACTTTGTTTCTCTCTTATGATTGAAGACCACCCCAAAAGAGGATTGTTATCAAGGACTCTTACCGGAAATTTGCTCGGCGGAAGTCGTTTATGAGACTTGCTGGTGGGTCGTTAGCCATGCCAGACACATGCTGTTGACTCTTCTGCCATCATTCTCTATAAAATTCCTACCTGGTTATGACGGAGAAGGTTACACACAAAACAAACAAAACATAGTACTCATAAAAAAGCAAAACGAGAAAGGGACTAGTGAATCATTTATAAAATACATCAAATCACATACAATGCCTAAAGTTTAGGACACAAACAAGAAGCACAACTAAGCTTGTTCACAAATTAATTACATAAGACCAACTAGAACTCTTCTTGTAGGTGGAAAAAATTTTACTTTTAAAAATGATATAATAGTTGAGTGACCAACAACAAGCAAAACTAGAAAAAAGTGTTAGGGAGAGTTCTACAAAGTGAACATTTGCCGTGCAAAGCACTTGACTTTGAGGAAACCACTTAATTTTCTGTGGCTGATCATTGCGCGATTTGTCCCTCTTGCATCCTTGCAAGGATGCTCCATCGTAGAATTCAATACTCAACTATACCAATATCAATACCAAAATCAGCTGCTAGAAAATTGATGACTGAAATTCCAATGGCATATAATAGTCCAGAATGGAGGAGCCTAATTATTAGCAGAAAGATACCTTTTTGAAACCAAAACGACAGAGATTACTCATTCTATCCATTGGTTTACGTACATAAACTTATCAAAACATGAAAAAGGAATAACTAGAACTTGTCCAAAATCTCTTCTTACTTACTAGAACTGGGCGAGCTAAGAGCAACCAGAAACGTCATCAAGCCTTTGCATTATCTTTAACATATTGGTATAATCCGAGATCCTTACTTCTGTCTCAAAGAATACTCACTCTGACAAAGTCTTTGTACGTTCTCAGGCAGTAGCTCTTAGGCATACTCCTAATCTTGTTTCAGCCATCTCCATCATAAACTCTATAGCACAAAAATGTCATTGATAATAAACACTAACAGCGTTAACTCTGATAACGACGCCTAAATATCCTTGAAAGCAATGAATGTAGTACGATAAGCCACAAAACAATGAACTTCTTTTGGAACCATAAGAAGTAACAAGATAAAATAGTGATGAAGATGTAGGAATTAGGATAATGTTCCATGAGAAATCAACACAAGATATTGTTGGTTAAGCTTATTTACGAATTAATAATACACAGTAATTTCAATTTTCTTCTAATGCGCACAAATTCATAAGATATAGGAATTAGGATAATGTTTAGGGTAGATTCTAGTGCACACAAAAGCAATACGCTCAGAGAAACAATCAAAGGTAATTACTTGAAGACAGGAAGAGTCGTCGGAGAGGAACGGATCAACAGAAACAACGACTTTACCTACTGATTGAGAATCAACTACGATTTGAACATTACGCATTTATGCTATTTGGACTATCGTTACTATTGCTGCCGTTCTTCTTCCTCTATCTTCTTCAGCGATATGCGATCGCTTCCACTCCTGCTCTGTTTCGACGGGGCAATGAGAAATCTCTTCAGGTGAAAACTGAAACCGGACCTATTGTAGTCGGATTCGGGGCGAATTTGATAATGCGGAGTCCACTCGCGAGTTGAGACATCAGCTGACGTCGTGTCAATCTTATTAGGAAAAATTACTTCGCTATTAATTATTAGACTAAAATTATGTTCCTATTAAATTTAAAAATTACTTATTAGTAATACATATATTTATTAAATATATTAAAATTTTCTTTTTTTTCATAACTTTTGAATTTACAGTTTTAGGTAAAAAAAAAATGAAAGCAATAAACTTTTTTTTTATATTTATAGTTTTAGAAAAGAAATTAAAGCAGTTAATTAATTTTTTGTATTTTCATTTTTCTTTTGTATTAACAGTTTTAAGAAAAAAGAAAAGTAGTTAATTTTTATTTTTTTGTATGTATATATTTTGTATTCGCAGTATTAGAAAAAAAATTAAAGCCCTTAATTTTCTTTTAATGAATCGCAATTTTAAGGAAAAAAATTTAGGCAGTTAATTATTATTTTTTTATTTTCGCAGTTTTAGTTTTGTATTTGCAGTTTTAGGAAAAAATAACTAAAGCAGTTTTTTTTTGTATTTTTATTTATTTTTATATTCACAATTGTAGGGAAAAAATTAAGGCAGTTAATTTTTTTTTTTTTGGTATTCGCAGGTGTAGAGGAAAAAAAGTAAAGCAGTTAATTTTTATTTTTTGTATTCGCAGTATTAGAAAAAAATTAAAAGCTGTTAATTTTTTTTGTATTATTAATGTATATTTTGTTCTATTTTAAAATTAAGAGATCAGTTTATTTTTTTTTTTAGTTTTGTATTTCTGATGTATGTATTTTAATTTTTTTTGTATTTCTGATTGTACAATATATATTTCTGTTAGAAAAATAACTGGATAATAATTTTAGCATAATTGTGATTTGTGAAATAGAAGAAAAAAAAAGGAAAAAATGATTCAAAACACACTCTAACTTTACCCGAAATTGTTGTTACACACTCTAACTTTACCCGAAATTGCTGTTACACACTCCAACTTTGCGGGGGTCCTGTAAAATAGAATATATTCACCCTTAAAAAGCAACACCCAGATTTGTGTTAAATTAGTGAAAAACATGCGCCGACACGTGTCATTTTTTAATTTTATTTATTTATTTATTATTTTATTTTGTCTTTTCTTCTTATTCTTTCTCCATTTATTTTTATCTCTTTTCCCATTCTTTGCTCTTACTTTTTCTTTCAATGTATTCTTTTTCTTTTTCTCTCTTTTTTCTTCTATTTTATCTTTTATCCCCTTTTTTAAAAAAAATTATTTCTTATAAAGTCAAATAAATAAAAATAATTTTTAGATAATCAGGTAGAAAGGAAGAAGCATCAATGGTGGGCGGCAAAAATTTTCGGCAAATTCTTCAATTTTCTATCGTAGCATCTATTTTTAATAATTGTTGTGGTTGGAGAAGTTAATTTTTAATTGAGTTATTTACTTTACTAATTGAAGTATTTTTGGAGATTTTGATTACTATTTAGATTAATTTTTGGTAACGGATTTTTGAAAGTTCACGTCATGCCATGACTTTAATGGTATAGGAGATATTGAAGAATGGGCGAATTTCGTGGTGATGAATTGAATAGTTCGAGATGTGGTAGGGTGGTGGTGGAGGAGGTGTTGGTTGCTCTAAAGTGATGAGAGAGAGAGACAGAGACAGAGATTGGGGGGGGGGGGGGGGGGGGGAGATAAAAGGAAAAAAAGAAAAGCAGAAAAGAAGATATTTTTTCTTTAAAAAATGGGAATATAACTCGTTTACTCTCTCAAGAAGAGTGTACACTTTCTCTGCCACATAAGCATATAAGGGTGCATATATTCCATTTCAAAATTGTTCGGGGAGGTCATAGGACCTCCCAAATTTGGAGTGTGTAACAGCAAATTCAGCATAGTTGGAGTGCGTTTTCAACCACTTTCCCCCAAAAAAACATACAAGGTTTATTAAATAAGTAAAACAGTTGATTTTAATTTTTTTGAGTTTCTTATTTTTTTTGTATTCACACTCTTAGAAAAAAAATTAAAGCAGTTAATTTTTTTTTATATTATTAGTGTATATTTTGTTCTATTTTAAAATTAATAGATCAGTTTATATGTTTTGTTTTTTTAGTTTTTGTATTTCTGATATATGTATTTTAATTTTTTTGTATTTTTAATTATATGTTATAAATTTATGTTAGAAAATAACTGGATAGTAATTTTAACATAATTATGTTATATGAAAAAGAAGGAAAAAAAACGTACAAGGTTTATTAAGTAACCAAGTTTAATTAGGATTTGTTATACAATTATTCGTACTTATCAGGAATAAGTGATCAAGTTTAATTAGGATTTCTTATATAATTATTCATACTTATTAGGTAAATTAGTTAATTAAAAAATAATAATTTTGATAAACATAAAATTAGTTATAATATATGTAATTAATTTGGTAATATTATTTGCCTACGTAATTTTCCCATCTTATGATGTGATCCCCAAAGGCCCAAAAGATGCTTTTGCTTTCCCAGAACTGGGCTCAGGCTACCAGTATCGGCCCACTAGCTTGAACCAGTATTGGGCCAGGCTCCTAAATATTGACACCCGCAATTTCACTCGTATGCAAAGAATGACGCAATTTTTCATCCTATAATGATCCAAGAAAATAAAAAATCGTCTTCTTAAACACATTTTGAGATAATATTATCTCAATCAATCTCTTGGCCACACATAACTAAAATGGGTGTAAAATTTGAACAAGGTAGTTATGTAACTTGCTTAATGATATAACCTCTTAACATTTTGTGCAATATAAATATAGCCTCGAAAATCATACAAGTCATAAACACGAATATATCGTTATTGTCAATGAAAAGATTAACAGATATTTTGAGAAAATGAATTTTTGGGGTTTGTTTAGTCTATAATAAGTTTGATAACCTTACACTGGCAATTCTATAACGAAATTCTCATATTTTTTCATGAAAAAAATTTATATTAATGAATATTAGAAGTTTGATAATATTTAATTTACTTAAAATTTTAAAATGGATAAATTATAGTTTGCACATAAAATTTAATCTATTTTAATCTACTCAAATTTGATCTAAACAAATAATTTACATCATATTATATCAATTTACTCATTACTTACAAAACGAAAGACCATAGCACGAAAGACTTTCCTCCAAGAAAGGCCGAGGAACAATAAAACATGTGACTTTTAAGAAACAAGTTACCTTATCTTGCACCTCTCAGCTTATTTTGTCTTTTTTATGGGATTGGCTGATGTCAAGTAGTTAGAATGCAGATTTAAAATTTAAAATTTTTTAAAATTTTTAATATTAAATTATTATATTTTAAAATTATAAACTTATTTTACTATTTAATATAATTTTAATAAATTTTTTCATATAAATTGATACTTCTCGTTCAATATTATTTGATTCAATTCAATCTACACCAACCATTATACATACGACCCACGCCTCTGCTTGCGGAACGGACAACACACAAGTGGCTGATGAGTAATGAATTGGACACAGATATTTTAGCTGCCTATATATCTAACAGCCCTTTTTCCTGCTTTAAGAGTTATTATAAATTATTTATTATTTTAAAATAAATTTAATTATCTATTTTATTTTACTTTTATTAATAAATATTTTTTAATATTATAAATATTTCACTTAAAATAATATATAAATACAATAAATATTTATTAGAAAGAAATTATATATTAAAATAAAATAATTTTTTTAAAAATACATTAATAAATGTTCCCTAAAAAGCTACAATAGGATTACGATAAATAATTTAAAATGAGATTCGCTTTTTAAATTTTTTGACCCACTATACGGTCCCAATACAATTTATGGCACGTCATGCCTGATGTGTCAATTTCTTTTATACTTCCTTAATTTTAAAATACGCGATATTTTTAATTTAGACATATTCTTTAAAAAAGATATTTATTTTTAAAAAGTAAAAAATACTTTTACTCACTTACTCTTAATAAATATTTTTATATTTTATTAATAAATATTTTAAAAAAAATATTAATTTTTTTAAATATATAAAATTCTTTTATTTAAAAATAAAATTAAAAAATTAACACATCATTTATTTAAAACGAAGTGAGTAATTTTCTTGTGGGTCCCAGATAGTTTTTGTCATAATTGTGAACTTTTATACCAACTTTAACCGACCAGCACTCTCACCATTTTAGATTTGAAATTCAGTTTGAAAAATATATCTTCGTTAAAATTTTATTTGATAAGTGACGTGTAATTTGACAAAGAGAGTTTTTGTAGACTTTATTCATAGTCATTTAGCGCCACACAAAAGTAAAGATAGGTTTTCATATCGAAGTGATTAAATTTAATAATTTTCATATTTAATTATTTATTTTCCTTGGAAATTATCTCAATATATGTGCTAGAGAACATTAAGGGTTATAATAATAATAATATATAAAGATATAAATATATGGTTGTCCAGTAAATATTTTAAAAACGAGATCCAAAGAACTAACAATTATAAATATTTTCATTGGTTGAATAAATTTGTTAATCTTTCGACTAAATAAAAACTAGAAATTATCTAATAGAACTGTTAATGCATATCTACATCTGACATAAATTCTTTAACAAAAGTAAAAGGACGCGCACATGTCAAACTCAGGAATTTGTCATCACAAAATTATTACATCAATTTTATTCTTCCTATGCTTGCTAAACTTATATGTAATTCCGTCTTACTTTAATTTGTCCTAAATTTATCATTGTCTCAAATGTTTCTTGATAATTCAAGTTGTAATTAGTTGACTAATATTACATATTAAAATGAAGATATTTTATCTTCCTCTCTTATAAAAAGAAAAAGGTCGCTTTAACATATTCTAACATAATTAATTAACAATAACCACAAAGAAGGTAGTGCAGTGGTTGGGACGACTCCTCTTTTAAAAGTCTTGATTTCCAGTTTTGACAAAGGCGAAGTGATATATATATATATATGCAAATATAATTATTTTTTTCTATTTATATAGTATAATTTTTCAACGAAAGGAGTTTAACTGACCCCGTTGACTCTTCTGGCTCCACCCCTGTGTCCTGACCATGAAAATATCTTGATAGGGAGCGCTTTTCTTGAATGGACTCTACCCAACATAAATTTAAATTAGTTGAATTCCAATTAAGGTATCGATCATCAAATAAAAAACTAAATAAATAAATAAGATATAATCAACAATATATACAATTTAATTTCTAAATTTATATAAAAGGAAAAAAATGGTGATAATTTATTTGGAGACCATAGTTAGAGATCCTATTTTACATTGTTGACCCGCAAAATTAGATTTTCATATTGACAATTTCTCTTACACCTATAACTAGAAGGAGAAAAATTAGGAAATTTAAGTTATTTTTTTCTTTGGATATGAAGTATCATCAACTTTGAAGATAAGGCAAAATGTTTTATTAATATCAAAGGTGGGCCCAGGAATGGAAACCCCATGAAAAAGGATATTTCACAGTAAACCCCCAAAACTTATTGGGGACCAACGGAAGCAACCTCTCTTTTGTTATTATCTGCTAAAATAGTCCTCTCATCAACTTGCGAATAAGATAATGGGAGTACCAGTGAGCACACGTATCATGACGTTATTGTTACACGTGTCACAATCGCAACGGCTAATTTACATACCTACCATCTTCTCGGAGCCAATATAAGCTCGAGTAGCTGAAGAAGGACGAGAAAATATCCCCCTTTTTCTTCTTCTTTACTTATTATCTCTCTAACTAATGGATCGTATTTTTCTCTTATCTCTTCTAGCTTTCTCACTTTTCTCGTCGGCGATTGCTTTCTCCGACGACGATCCGTTGATCCGACAAGTCGTATCGGAAACCGATGACAATCACGTGTTGAACGCCGAGCATCACTTTTCACTTTTTAAGTCTAAGTTTGGAAAGACCTATGCTTCTCAGGAGGAACATGACCATCGGTTTAAGGTATTCAAGGCTAACCTCCGCCGTGCAAGACGCCACCAGCTACTTGACCCTTCCGCCGAGCACGGTATTACGAAATTCTCCGATCTGACTCCGTCGGAGTTTCGCCGGACTTACCTTGGACTTCACAAACCTCGACCTAAGCTTAACACTGAGAAAGCTCCGATCCTCCCGACTTCCAATCTTCCGGATGATTTTGACTGGCGTGAGAAGGGCGCCGTCACCGACGTTAAAGATCAGGTCTTTTATAAAGATATTGTGTTCGGATGTGTGATTAATTGATTATCCACTTGTATTTTTTCTTTTCTTTTGTATTTATCGGACTTTTGACTATGATAGGGCTCATGCGGCTCGTGCTGGTCGTTCAGTACAACAGGAGCGGTGGAAGGAGCTCACTTTTTGGCGACTGGAGAGCTGGTGAGCCTTAGTGAACAGCAGCTTGTGGACTGTGACCATGAGGTTAGTATTGTTCTTGCCGTTGACTTTGTAAATTTGATCAGTTCAATATTGTTCTCTATATCTACGTTTGAGTGCGATTAGTGATGTTCGGCGGGTGTTGCTTCACATATTTATGTTGCTTTGATCATATGCTTTGCTCTGTATAAATCATTGAGCTTTCTTGTCAAAGCTAGTAGTATATGTTTGAAATGGTTTACAGATCACGTTATATCATTGAGGTTTCTTGTCAAAACTAGTTATATGTTGGAAAGGGTTTACAAACTAGGTTTCTATCATTTTAAAAAGATTAAACTTTACAGCGTTTTAGGTATCTATAATAATTGGGCTGTGGAGTGTTAGGCTAAAGCATATAGGATTGTTCTATTTTCTTTGTTTCCTTCATCTGCCAGTAAATTAAAATGGTTTCTTATTTTCCATGAACAGCCTCAATCTATTATACTCAATCTCAAATTATTTGGGTTAATATTTTTGAAACGATTCATATATAATGCTTTCTTTAAAAGCAAAACAAAAGGTGATCTACTATCGGTTGTAATCTTCTTGACATATCAAGTTGGTTAAATCGTTGCACCAAACTCTGTAGTCAAAGTTAGTTATATGGGTCAATGAGTAAACTATTTTGGTTTTTATGCTTAGGAAAGGATTAAGGTTAGGACCTCTTTTGCGTGTATGTACTACTGGGGTTGCCAGCAGTGGTTAAGGCAAAAAGAAAATAGGATTGTGCCATGTTCTTTATTCCTCACCATCTCGCAGTTCAATATCTTAAAATGGTTTTTATTTCTTTGAAGCAACATAGAAAGACAAATTAACCCAATAGGGAACTGAGTGTGTATCTGATTATTGCTTTTTCTTTTGCTTAATACATACATATTTGTTTTACCCTGTTAATCTTAAATTAAAGAATTTCCCTTTTTGCAGTGTGACCCGGATGAAAAAGATGCTTGTGATGCAGGTTGCGGTGGTGGTCTTATGACTACTGCCTTCGAGTATACCCTGAAAGCTGGTGGTCTCCAACGGGAGAAAGATTATCCTTACACTGGCAGGGATGGCAAATGCCACTTTGACAAGAGCAAAATTGCCGCCTCTGTATCCAACTTCAGTGTTATTGGTCTTGATGAAGACCAAATTGCTGCTAACCTGGTTAAACATGGTCCTCTTGCAGGTAGTACAGCCATCTTAAACCAAAGGTTCAATTTGAAGATTTTTTTGCCACTGTGAATGAGAGCAAACAGAAAACTTACTCTGTTGTTTTCTTTGTGTGTAAAATGCAGTGGGGATCAATGCTGCTTGGATGCAAACATACATTGGAGGAGTTTCATGCCCATTAATTTGCCTCAAGCATCAGGATCATGGTGTCCTCCTAGTAGGTTATGGTTCTGGTGGTTTTGCCCCTATCCGTCTCAAGAAAAAGCCTTACTGGATCATCAAGAATTCTTGGGGAGCGAACTGGGGAGAGCATGGATATTACAAGATCTGCAGGGGTCACAATATCTGTGGAGTTGATGCCATGGTCTCTACTGTCACTGCTACCCATACTACTAATCCTAATCTTTAAGATGAATTTATCCCAGGATTGTTGTCTGTGATCAAGACTTTTACTACCATTACCCTAATCAGTGTAAATATGTCGGTCAGTAATGTATTGTGAACTCTCGTCTTAGATTCCATCAGCACTTTATTATCGTGCCTAAAACCATGTACTGGGATTTGTATCTGTAGTTTATACTGCATAAAATGAAATTTGAATTTTAAGTTATTTGCACTATATTGAATGCTCGTATGAGCTTAGATAATCCATTTCCTATTGAACATTAGTTACACTGCTTCAGAGTTCTGACTTGTGAAGCATGCTGCAAACACGAACTTGATAAACAGATAACTTGATGTATCTAAAGTTAAAAGATTCTGTTTATATGATGACCATGTTTGTTGGATTATTAGCACGCCTCAAGTTCATTGTTTGGTGGGTAAGAACATGAAGGTAACGTAAGTTGTGAAGAAACTGCGATGTTTAATCAGTCACAAATTATCCAATCTGAAATTGGTTTCCATTGCCACAAGAAACATGCAGAACTAATTCGAAGTTGATGCCATTGTAGCCTTCTAGTAATCAAGTGTGCTCTTCTGTTGGAGGATTGGACAAATCATATTGAGTGCATGACATTCAAATGGAATTTGCTCGAGGATGGATCTTTGGCTGCAGTGTGTACCTAGTACCTCTACTGACACAAAAATGGGAAGAAATCGGTTCCCAATTAGACCAATAGTCTTGAACAAACTCTTGAGTTGCAACCTTCTATGATATTTAATCATCTTGAGCCAAACCACAATGTGCAAAACTTGTATCCATCTTCAGCCAGACCAAATAGGAACAGGAGTCCCATCCTCTTCCTTTTCCTCCTCTTTTGGCTAGTAAAAAGATTCATGTTCCCTTGTTCCCAAAACAAACAGGGATAAAAAGAGGGACTTACAACAATAAACAACAAGAACAGTTTAATAGGGATGGAATTGTTGCAGTTGTCAAACACCAGGTTTCACTTGTGATATTTCAAGACCTTACATGTTCATAGATCCTAGAAGTTCCAGGTATCTGTCTAACTGTCTAGGATTACTCCACTAAGAGGTTAACCTTAAGTTGTTTTCTGTTTCATGGATCTTCCTAAGAATTTGATTGAATAGATGTTAAAAGGGAGAGTCAGAAGGGAATATGTTTCCAAGGAAACTAAACTTCTAATTATATGCATTTTCTTCAATTCAGGAGAACCTTGAATGTGATGGGAACATGAGTTGATGCTTCACAAATCAAGCAAAGTATCACGACGCTACATTGCACTGTTGAAACTTTTAAGGGATTCGGTTAGTGAGCAAAGTAAGCAAAATAACACTACTAAGCAGTGAGCAGTCAAGTAGATAGTTAGTGTTAGTTACGGTTAGTTCAATTAGTTAGAAAGCAGTTAATGTAACTAACTGTACAACTGGTATGAGTTCACTTAAACTCTATATATACTTCTATTGTAGGTAGAATATGATCATGATATTGAATATACATTTTGCAATCTAGCAGCTTACTCTTTCTTCTTCTCTTTCTATCATCTTCTTCTCTATAATCATACTAAGCATAACACCTTCATATCTTCATATCTTCATATCTTCATCCATAGCTCTTACTTGGGTATGAAGATGTTCATAGCTACGTTACTTCATGGTATCAGAGCAGGTCATTAATCCTACAGGAAGATTAATTCTAGTTTAAAGGAGTTTCAAGTTCTTTATCAAGAATCAATTGATTCAAGATTCTGTTTTCTTTCTTCTCTTCTCTCTATCAATTTCAGTTTCATTCTTAATCTTCTTGATCACTCATTGGAAGTATGGATTCTGGGAATAATCTTAGTTCGAAAGGAATAGCACAAGGATCTGGATCAATAGGAGGAGTTACTGGAAATCAGACTACTAGTGGGATCGACTATAATCATCCCCTCTTTCCTTCACCATTTGATGTCAGTGGCATTCAGATTATCTATTTCTAGTGGACAAATATTGAAAACTTCTCTATTTGGTTTAGAGATGTGAGAATAGCATTACTGGGAAGAAACAAACTAGGATTGGTTGATGGCTCATGTGACAAGGGAAAGTTCCTAGAGAATATGTGGAATCATTGGAAAAAGGTCAATGCTATTGTCCCGTCTTGGTTGTTAAACTCTGTGGCAAAGACTTTGTTGGGAAGTGTGATGTATGCATCTAGTGCATAAGTAGTTTGGCAAGATTTATTGGAGAGATTTAACAAGGTTGATGGTTCAAGAACCTACAATCTTCATAAGGAAATTGCCACTTGTACCCAGGGAGTTTCCTCAATTTCAGTATACTTCTCAAAACTGAAAAATTTGTGGGAAGAGTTTGAAGCTTTGGTACCTGCTCCAGGGTGTGATTGTGAAAAATCAAGAAGTTTTGTGTTATATTTACAAAAATTGAAGCTTTTTCAATTTCTAATGGTATTAAATGACTCTTATGGATAAGCTAAACGACAAATCTTAATGATGAGTCCACTGCCCTCAGTTAATCAGGCTTATGCCTTGATAGCCAGTGATGAAGGACAAAGAGCAGTTGCTTCTACAATTGGAGTACTTGGTGCAAATTCAGGTTCTAATGTTGGAGGTGTGGAAATGGCTATGTACTCAAGAACCAACAGTAGTGCTGGTAATAGTGGCCAAAATAATCAGGGATTCAAGAACTACAGAAATTATAATGCAGTCTGTGAGTTTTGCTAATTTAAAGGTCATGTTAAAGAGCAATGTTATAAGCTTATAGGCTATCCTAATGATTAAGTCCAAAAATAAGGGAGTTCCAGGAAATGGAGCATCTTACAATGTACGTGGTGACTTGAAAGATACTGATATAGGGTCTCAAAGAAATGGAAGCCATATTGTTGAAGGCAGGTTTGGTTATGGCCATACTACTTTTGTACTTACTGGAGGATGTATTCCAATAAGTAACTCATAGATCACTATTGGTGAGTCATCTCATACTCAAAACAATAGAGTGAATAATGCAGCAGCTAGAGGGTTCATGTTCTCAAATGAGCAGTATGATCAAATTGTGAAGTTGATTAATCAAGGAAATGGGAACACAAATTCCTCTGGTTCTGTCAAATCAAATGTAGCAAGTATTGATGTAATAGAAGGAGGAAAGCATATGGTTATGTTAGTACCCAATAGTCATGAATGGATTATAGACACTGGGGCTACAAACCATATGACTTCCACCCTTGATTTGTTAAAAAAAGAAAATATCACAAAGAATGCTAAACACAAAAAAGTACATCTGCCTAATGGTGATACCTCTATAGTTACACACACTGGAACTAGTGCAGTATCTCAGAGAAACTGTGTCTAATTTATTTCATGTTCCTAACTTTAGCTACAATCTCTTATCTGTGTCAAAACTAACAAAGGAATGACAGTGTTTTGCATCCTTTTTTCCTAACTTTTGTCTATTTCAGAATCTCTTCACTGGGAGGGTGAAGGAGATTGGTAAAGAAGAAGATAATCTATATATATTGTTAAATCATCATGATGCATCCGGAAGGAATCTCAGTCTAGTTGTTCAGAATACATCAAGAAATAGCAAAGTGGATATTAATCTTTGGCATGCCAGGCTTGGACATAGTTCTTCTATAGTTTTAAACAAATTATTTCCATGTAGTTTACAATATATTAGAACAAATTTGAACACATGTACTATATGTCCATGATCTAAACAAATCAGATTATCCTTTCCTTCTAGCAGTATACAAAGTGAGACATATCTGGATTTAATACATGTAGATGTATTGGGACCTTATAAAACTGCAACATTTGATGGAAATAGATTCTTTTTGAAAATTGTGGATAACTACTCTAGATTTACTTGGGTATATTTACTTAAGAAGAAAAGTGATGTATGTGTGTGTCTGCAATATTTCTTCAACTATATAAAGAACCAATTTGTCAGGATGGTCAAAATCCTAAGAAGTGATAATGGAACTGAATTTCTAAATTCTGTCTGTGATGTTATGTTTAAGCATTTAGGAATAATACTTCAGAGAACATGTGCTTATACACCTCAACAAAATGGTGTGGTTGAAAGGAAACATAGACATATACTAGAGGTAACAAGAGCTACTAGGATACAAGCTCATATACCTATAAGGTTTTGGGGACATTGTGTTTTGGTTGCAGTTTACCTTATTAATAGATTGCCTAGTTCTGTTCTTGGTGATGTATCTCCTTTTGAAAGAATTTATAATAAGCAACCTAACTTGGGACACTTAAGAGTCCTTAGGTGTTTATACTATGAAAAAGATGTGTGCCAAAATGATAAAATATTGTATAGAATAAGGACTGCAGTGCATATGGGATATTCTAGTGTGCAAAAAGGGATATATTCTCCAAGATTTAACTAATGGTGTGTTGTTTTTTAATAGAGATGTTGTCTTCAAGGAAGATCTCTTTCCTTTCAGCACAATAACTTAGTTCAACAAAACTATCTTTGTTGACACAACATCATAGTATCCAGAATCAGAAAACTGGCTGCTTAATACTCTTGAAGCTGTTGTTAGTCCCCATCTGTACAAACAGAAGAGATCTCTCCTGCTATATCATTACCTGAAGACACAAGAGGTTTTATGTCTTCTAGTGACAATATTGTAAAACAGCCTATGATAGTTCCTACATCACAGGGTGTGGCCTGTGAGACTAGAAGATATGCAAGAGGGAAGAAGCCACTTGTGTGGCTAAAGGATTTTGTTTCTCTCAATATACACGATAGCAGTTCTTATGGTATGGAAAAGTACATGTCTTATGACAATATAAGCAATAAATATCAAGCTTTCATTGGTGTTTCTTCAGCCAGTACAGAACTAAGCTCATATAAAGAGGCAATGAATGATCCAAACTGGATTCAAGCTATGAAGGAGGAAATTCAAGACTTAGAACAAAATAATACTTGGGAGGTGGTGTCTCTACCTCCAGGGAAAACTACTATAGACTACAAATGGGTCTATAGATTCAAATATAAGGCAGATGGGACAATAGAGAGGTACAAGGCAAGGTTAATAGCCAAAGAATATAACCAAAGGGAAGGAATTGACTTTCAAGAAACCTTTTCACCTGTTGTGAAAATGGTTACAGTCAGGATTGTTTTGTCCTTAGCAGCTGTATCACATTGGCACATCCATCAAATGGATGTGTAGAATGCATTTCTACAAGGTGATTTTTATGATCAAATTTATATGGACCTTCCACAAGGATTCACTAATCAGGGGAGACAAAGGTATGTAGAGTAGTTAAATCCTTGTATGGGCTCAAACAAGCCCCTAGACAGCGGAATGCAAAGCTATCAGAGGCTTTACTCAAATATAATTTTACACAAAGTAAGTATGATCATTTCTTGTTTTTGAAAAAATCAAGCAAAGGGACAGTGCTTATATTAGTGTATGTTAATGATATGTTGATCACTGGTGACAGTCTAGAATTCATTGAAGAAACTAAGGCAGCATTGAAGCAAGCTTTTAAGATAAAAGATCTAGGAGAACTAAGGTACTTCCTAGGTATTGAGTTTGCTAGGTCAAAACAAGGGATCACAATGCATCCAAGGAAGTATGCTTTAGAGCTAATTTCAGAGACTGGGTTAGGAGGTTCTAAGCCAACAAGTAGTCCCATTGACACAAATGAAAAACTAACTACCATACAGTTTGATGAGAAAGCTAGTTTGATATAAGAAGATCCACTGACTGATCAAGAAGCTTATCAGAAACTAGTTGGAAAACTATTTTATTTGACAGTTACAAGGCCTGATATCTCCTTTGCTGCACAAACCTTAAGTCAATTCTTACAATAGCCTAAGAGATTACACATGAAAGCTGCTTTAAGAGTAGTGAGATACATCAAACATCAATCAGGTCAAGGCTTATTATTGTCTAGCAAAAACAACAAAGTGGTTATTGCTTATTGTGAAGTAGATTGGCATCATGTCCTCTGACAAGAAGGTTTGTTACAGGCTACATAATCAAGCTTGGAGACTCCTTAATCTCTAGGAAATCTAAGAAGAAAGTTGTGGTATCTAGAAGCTCTGCAAAAGCAGAATATAGAAGTATGGCTGCTACTACTGTAGAATTGAGCTGCATACTTAGGTTACTGAAAGAAGTAGGAGCAGATGTGGTGCAACTAGTTATGATATATAGTGACAGTAAAGCAACATTACAAATTGCTGCTAACCCTGTGTTTCATGAAAGAACAAAACACATAGAAATTTATTGTCATTTTGTGAGGAAAAAACTTCAACAAGGAATGATCACAACACAGTACATCTCCACAAGGGAATAGCCTGCTCATATATTTACAACAGGATTAACAAGGGTACATAATGAATATCTAAAGAACAAGCTAGGTGTCTTTGAGTTATTCTTACCTCCTCCTAACTTGAGGGGGAGTGTTAGTGAGCAAAGCAAGCAAAATAACACTGCTAAGCAGTGAGCAATCAAGTAGATAGTTAGTGTTAGTTACGGTTAGTTAAGTTAGTTCGGAAGCAGTTAATTTAACTAACTGTACATCCAGTATGAGTTCACTTGAACTCTATATATACCTCTATTGTATGTAGAATATGATCATGATATCGAATATACATTTTACAATCCAGCAGCTTAATCTTTCTTCTTCTCTTTCTATCAACTTCTTCTCTATAATAATACTAAGCATAACACCTTCATATCATCATATTTTCATCCATAGCTCTTACTTGAGTATGAAGATGTTCATAGCTACATTACTTCAGATTCCATTGCTTCCACATTTGGTTCAGATTCCTAATAACACAACGTAATCATCTAAAAGAGAGAAAAATGTCGTTTATTATTCTCAGAATTATGTTTTGCAAACTAATACCTGAGTGCACTTTTTGATCATAGCGAAAAATATTAGCATCAAATGTACTTCCTAGGTATTGAGTTTGCTAGGTCAAAACAAGGGATCACAATGCATCCAAGGAAGTATGCTTTAGAGCTAATTTCAGAGACTGGGTTAGAAGGTTCTAAGCCAACAAGTAGTCCCATTGACACAAATGAAAAACTAACTACCATACAGTTTGATGAGAAAGCTGGTTTGATATAAGAAGATCCACAGACTGATCAAGCAGCTTATCAGAAACTAGTTAGAAAACTATTGTATTTGACAGTTACAAGGCCTGGTATCTCCTTTGCTGCACAAACCTTATATCAATTCTTACAACAACCTAAGATATTATACATGAAAGCTGCTTTAAGAGTAGTGAGATACATCAAACATCAATCAGGTCAAGGCTTATTATTGTCTAGCAAAAACAACAAAGTGTTTATTGCTTATTATGATGTAGATTGGCATCATGCCCTCTGACAAGAAGGTCTGTTACAGGCTACATAATCAAGCTTGGAGACTCCTTAATCTCTTGGAAATGTAAGAAGCATGTTGTGGTATCTGAAGCTCTGCAGAAGCAGAATATAGAAGTATGGCTGCTACTATTGCAGAATTGAGCTGGATTCTTGGGTTATTGAAAGAAGTTGGAGCAGATGTGGTGCAACCAGTAATGATATATAGTGACAGTAAAGCAACATTACAAATTGCTGCTAACCCTGTGTTTCACGAAAGAACAAAACACATAGAAATTTATTGTCATTTTGTGAGGAAAAAGCTTCAACAAGGAATGATCACAACACAGTACATCTCCACAAGGGAATAGCCTGCTCATATATTTACAACAGGATTAACAAGGGTACATAATGAATATCTAAAGAACAAGCTAGGTGTCTTTGATTTATTCTTACCTCCTCCTAGCTTGAGGGGGAGTGTTAGTGAGCAAAGTAAGCAAAATAACACTGCTAAGCAGTGAGCAATCAAGTAGATAGTTAGTGTTAGTTATGGTTAGTTAAGTTAGTTAGGAAGCAGTTAATTTAACTAATTGTACAACCGGTATGAGTTCACTTGAACTCTATATATACCTCTATTGGATGTAGAATATGATCATGATATTGAATATACATTTTACAATCCAGCAGCTTACTCTTTCTTCTTCTCTTTCTATCAACTTCTTCTCTATAATCATACTAAGCGTAACACCTTCATATCTTCATATCTTCGTCCATAGCTCTTACTTGAGTATGAAGATGTTCATAGCTACATTACTTCAGATTCCATTGCTTCCACATTCGGTTCAGATTCCTAATAACACAACGCAATCATCTAATAGAGAAAAAAACGTTGTTTATGAATCTCAGAATTATGTTTCCAAACTAATACCTGAGTGCACTTTTTGATCATAGCGAAAAATATTAGCATCAAATGTACTTCCTAGGTATTGAGTTTGCTAGGTCAAAACAAGGGATCACAATGCATCCAAGGAAGTATGCTTTAGAGCTAATTTCAGAGACTGGGTTAGAAGGTTCTAAGCCAACAAGTAGTCCCATTGACACAAATGAAAAACTAACTACCATACAGTTTGATGAGAAAGCTGGTTTGATAGAAGAAGATCCACTGACTGATCAAGTAACTTATCAGAAACTAATTAGAAAACTATTGTATTTGACAGTTACAAGGCCTGGTATATCCTTTGCTGCACAAACGTTAAGTCAATTCTTACAATAACTTAAGAGATTACACATGAAAGCTGCTTTAAGAGTAGTGAGATACATCAAACATCAATCAGGTCAAGGCTTATTATTGTCTAGCAAAAACAACAAAGTGGTTATTGCTTATTGTGATGTAGATTGGCATCATGCCCTCTGACAAGAAGGCTTGTTACGGGCTACATAATCAAGCTTGGAGACTCCTTAATCTCTTAGAAATCTAAGAAGCTAGCTGTGGTATCTAGAAGCTCTGCAGAAGCAGAATATAGAAGTATGGCTGCTACTACTGTAGAATTGGGCTGGATACTTGGGTTACTGAAAGAAGTAGGAGCAGATGTGGTACAACCAGTAATGATATATAGTGACAGTAAAGCAGCATTACAAATTGTTGCTAACCCTATGTTTCACGAAAGAACAAAACAAATAGAAATTTATTGTCATTTTGTGAGGAAAAAGCTTCAACAAGGAATGATCACAACACAGTACATCTCCACAAGGGAATAGCCTGCTCATATATTTACAACATGATTAACAAGGGTACAGAATGAATATCTAAAGAACAAGCTAGGTGTCTTTGATTTATTCTTACCTCCTCCTAACTTGAAGGGGAGTGTTAGCGAGCAAAGTAAGCAAAATAACACTGCTAAGCAGTGAACAGTCAAGTAGATAGTTAGTGTTAGTTACGGTTAGTTAAGTCAGTTAGGAAGCAATTAATTTAACTAACTGTACAGCCGGTATGAGTTCACTTGAACTCTATATATACCTCTATTGTATGTAGAATATGATCATGATATCGAATATACATTTTACAATCCAGCAGCTTACTCTTTCTTCTTCTCTTTCTATCTTCTTCTTCTTTGTAATCATACTAAGTATAACACCTTCATATCTTCATATCTTCATCCATAGCTCTTACTTGAGTATGAAGATGTTCATAGCTACATTATTTCAGATTCCATTGCTTCCACATTCGGTTCAGATTCCTAATAACACAACGCAATCATCTAAAGGAGAGAAAAACGTAGTTTATGAATCTCAGAATTATGTTTCCAAACTAATACCTTAGTGCACTTTCTGATCATAGCGGAAAATATTAGCATCAGCTAAGGCTACAAGAAAGATGAACTACTCAATTGAGAAACACGAGGAATCAAAACTGTGTGTATTCGAGTGCATGCTAATCATTTTATGAGTTAGTATTTCATTAAGATAAATATCAAACAAGTTGCTACTAATGACCAATTTAGGAAAAGTAGTATGTTGGTGAAGGCACTGTAAATTTCATATATTTCAGCAGTAAAACCACTCAAATAATGAGAACAAAAGTTAAGTTGTAACAGGCTGGTGCATTTGGAATAGTTGAGTAGTAACTTCAGAACTAATTTTTGTAATTTTGGAACGAGCTGCTCATTTGTTTCAACAACAATTGTGCATGTTTAATTTACTTCATTTTTTTTTTATCAGTTAGTTTTATGTTTGTAATATACTGAGAATCAACAGATTCTTATATATATCCGTTTCTGTAGACCAAGCTTATATTGGAGAATTTTCATTGTATTAACACTGATGTAGCTTCTCACTGTGTTCATAATTTATAAGTGTGCCAAGTAAAGTGAGACCAACAACAGTTGCGGTGCGATGGATCATTTCACTCTCAACTAGAGGTTTTGGATAAATAGCATTTTCCCCTTAAATGGACCTTACGCGTTGGAGTTGGGTGATTTTGAACGTTTAACTCGTAAGTCCCATGGGGCAGAACTTCACAGTTAGGTACCCTTGATCACCCATTTTCTAACCATTTGCAAATATTTTTTACTTTTATGATTTTTTTTTTATGAGAGATCTTTATTTATACACACAAGCGATCATTATTTTTATACATAAAAGATCTGAAAAACTTTCTTTTCTATTCAAATTTTACAAGAATAAGAGATCTCATTTCCTCACGAGAACTGCGACTGTGTTGCTGCAGAGTACATCATCTAAATGAAAGTCTAAGACAAATTTGTGACCATAAAATACAAAAACCAGGGAAAATTAAATTTATGGCCATTGGATGTTCAAATTCCCTCCATCTGTTTTTCATTTTCTGTTTCAGTCTGGTTGATATATATGTTGGGTTATAATTGGGCTGCTGGTACAAAATGGGCCTTTTCCTCGGTGGACTTGTACATAGTGCGGGCCGTCGGGAGGGTAAGCAGCTCGAAGAGGTGAGAGTTCTCATGCGATTGAAATGAACTCAACACCTAAATATTAGTCCCTCCCTTTCATTTAGTATGTTATAATAATTTGAATAGGCACGAGTTTAAGAAAGTGAGAAAAACTTTAAAATTTTATTTTCTTAACTTCTAAGCTTAAGATGTATATAATTAGGACTGTTAAAATGGGTCAGTCCAGTCCAATCTAACCCAAGCTTCGCGGGTAAAAAAATTTGATGGGCTGGGACGGATCGGTCTTCATTTTAAAAGGTCTTAAAATGGTCAGCCCAACCCAATCCTAAAAGGGTCGCGGCTGAGGAGGGTTAGCCCTTCGTTTTTTTCGATCCTTTTTTTTAATAAGAAAATTTCTTTTCAATATACATTAAAACTTATAGGTATGACAAATAATTAACATTTCTAACATATGATTATATGAAATATAATTCTATGATAACTTATAACATATTCCACACTAACACATCGTCAAGTATATTTGAATCCGCTGATAAAATTATATTAATTAACATCTTCATTTTCATCTGCATTCATATGCAAATTTAATTAGTTAAACATTATCAAATAACTGCATATCAAAATTAATAATATTTAAATTCACTTCAAAACATTACCACTTTGAATTTGGATAAAGTCTTGCAACCGATTTCGAGTTGCAACAAGTGTTTGATCATTTTCATGATGGATGCAATTTTTATACTTGGTGAGCCAAAATTTTGATATTAGGAATTTAACGCTAAATGAGTATTGTGTAATATATTAAGACTTATTCGATAGTCACTATTCTTAGTTTTTACTTCTTTTTTCATAACCTTTTTTTAAATTTAAATTTAAATTAAATGATTTTTTGGCCTACTGGTCTGCCTCAGGCCAGCCTCGATCAAGCCTCAGGGGGCCAGCGGACTAACTTGGCTAGGCTTATAAGTCTTAGTTTAAATGGATTTAAAAAATCTTAACCCAATACTATCATAATAGTAGGTTGAGTCAGATTAGCCTCAAAGGCCAAATCCATTTGACGGCTCTGTATATAATGTATGAAAATCAACATTAATAAATTTCTTGATCTTAAACATATCATATCATGAAAATAATATTATTAATGATAAAATAAAAAAATTAAAACAAAACAGTTACTATTACTAAATAAAGAAAGGTGACATTTTCTTTTGAAATAACTATAAAACAAAGCAAGTCGCGTAAATTAAATATTATAGGTGGATAAACACAGCAATAAGTTTCCCAGCATGAGTAAAACACTGAATAACATCCAGATTTTATTATATATAACAAATTTATGAAGCAAAATTGATTGACTAGATGTAGATTGATTTAAGAAATTGTCAAGTCTTCTGGCACAGTTCCAAATGGACCGTTAAACTATTGAATGGACAAGAATACTGAATGACAAGTCATTCTTATTGAACTAGCTAGTGACTGGATAGATAGATAAGACAATTCTATTCAACAAAAGTAATTAAAAAATTAAAATAAATAGAAATAAGAATTAATTTGAAATACTACAAAAGAAATTAGAATAAGGAGTTTTTATATCACGTCACAGAGGACCTCGTTTAAATAAATCAGAACTAACTAATAAAAAATTTAGGGCCGAAAATGATCTTAGAAATCAATCGTATTTCAAGAAAAAATTTCAATATAACAGAAGAAAAGGAAATGTAAATTTATAATATTTTAAATCATATGAGGCACTAAGTATTTTTTTAAAAAAAGATTAACTGCGCATTTTATTCACCTTCAAAACGGAGAGTACATCTAATTTGAGGGAGTTGTATATAGTTATCAACATCTCTAACATTTCCTTTTATTATCCAAAGAGATATGAATTATATGCACTTGGTAAGAATAGAATATATAGACGGCTAATTAAGCCGTGGTATATGACACGAGGTGGGATTACTTTAAAAAAAAAAAAAAACTCGATAGTTAAAAAGGTCTTCATAATTTAAGGTGGCTCGAACATGATTGTATCTTTTTCTTGTTAAATACGCGTATAGTTGATAAGTTCCACTATCGAAAGGCATGTAATTTTTGTTTGACTTGTAACACGTTATAAATCATTATAGCAGGTTAGAGCATTTTAAATCATGAGTTTTATAAGTCAAGAAATCATGATTAAACAATTATACAAGCTTGCGATGCTATAATTTTAATTATGATTCCTTTGACTATTGAACTGACTCAAGATACTATTGGAGTATATTGACTCTATGTCACTCATCCAAAACGGGTCAAGTTGTTGGACTCCATGAAATTCAGGCCCATATAATGTGAGGAGAACAAGTGGGCCAAGTGTAGCGGTCCCATGTTCGATTATTAATTGGTCCATCATATCATATCCTATCCTCCATTTGCATTTCAATTATTATTGTTATATATATAATAGTAACATAAAAAAAGAAACCCATGCCCACCACATTGTCTTTATGGTTTCCTTGTGATGTTGAAACGTGGAATTACATGCTCATTTTCTTGGCATTATTGACATAAAATAAGGTCCTTTAAGAAAATTTAGTCTAAGTTGGGTGAAGCCTGTGTCTTCTTAGACAAAAGAATAATGTCAACAATATTTGTAATCAATAATGGGAAAGACTTAAGTAGGCTTTTTTGGTTCAAAGATGAAAATTAAAAACAATATTTGAAATTGATCGAAGTTGGAAAAGAATATTCTTAAGAAAGGTGGACTAAAATTTGAATTTTAGAGGTTCGGGATTCAAGAAAGGACGACAACTTCAAATGCTAATAACTTCTTCAATCTGGTATTTCTTGAAGATTGAATTATTTGATTTTTTTATATGATTTTGAAAAATCCTCATTTGTTGAGCTAACTTTTGAATTTGGGTTAGGCGCCGACTCAGGGTCCATTTTCTTATCATGATAGCAGAGCAGGTCCATTCATGATTAACCAGATGTTAGTCCCCCATTTCCACTCACCATATAATAAGTCGTGGACGCGCAGGGTGTTGAGTGATCCTACATTAGTTGGGCCTAGGATTATTTGTCTTTTTATATGATCTTGGATGATCCTGACCTCTTTATTCTTATCATATCTAGGTTGAAAATTTAATATTTACACATATTTAGGATAGGTGAGGGCATGCATTAGGTCCAGTGATGCATAGATAGACGTACAAAATGGGATAGAAGAATGTAGTGCTGCCATGCAACAATAGGGAACTGTTGTTATTTTGAAGACATTAGGGGTCCAAAAGACAGATTAATTACGTATTTGATGTTGGAATGAAGAGTACTGACATTTATGAAGACTAAAAGTTGTGAGATTTTGGACCACTTCTTTTTATTAAAATTAAAATAAAAAAAATTACAGTAAGGAAGAAGCACGCGGCTGAAATGGCTGGGCTGTTGGAGTAGAGGCCTCAGTCTACTCTTTCCTAAATTCTCCACACCCTATCAACCTATCTTCTTCATATCCTACTGTCTACTGTTTCTTTATTTTTGCCCATTTTCTCCTAATTCCAATCACCATTTTCCTTTTTCTCTTTTTCTTTTCTTTTATTTAAAAAAACTGAAAAATAAAAATATCAAAGTACTTGCACCTAACAAACTGATTGTGACATATAGTCTGTTTGGTCAAACTTTTAAAATCATCATTTTTTGAAAAATATTTTTTAAAAAAAAATACTTCTGATGATAAATAATTTGTGTTTGACCAATAAATTTAAAAAATGTTTTTTAGCAGCAATTAATGTTTGACTAATCTTTTCGAAAGTGCTTCTAAGTGTATTCTTCTCAAAAGTTCTTTTAAGGAGAAATTACTTTTTTTAGCTTCCGAAAAACAGCTCCCGCTACTCCTAAGAAACACTTATTTTCTCCCAAAAATTTGGTCAAACATCTCTTCTTTTTTTAAAAAAAATAATCAATTTTTGAAAGGAAAAAAATACTTTTGACGTCCCAAAAACTTGGCCAAACATTCTAATAATTAGTTTCTGAGGGTATATGAGACAATAACCGTCTTTCGCGGCAATATTTGGACAAAATTTCTTGACAAATAATCGAACCCTAAAAAAATATAGCGGATTGGGAGAATTTTGGGAACACGCGTAGAAATGAGCAACTTGGATTTGCTATTGGAAGAGCACGACTAATCCTAATAAAATAAGACACAACAAAAGTATAAATAGGAAAATAAATAAGGAATAAGAGAAATAAAATTACAAATTACCTAAGTTAATTGAATCCGTAATGGATCCAATCAAGTTAAGTGAGATAAGGAAGTCTCTCCTCAACTTTCAATAAATCAGTCATGAAGTGTGTTTTACTAATTTCTATAATTTGTAGCGTTGGTGAATTCAGAATTTTAAATTTATAAATTTATATAATAATAATAATAATTTGGTTCTCAATAAAATATTTTAAAATGTTAAATAAATTTCTTAATACATAGGATATGAGTAAAACTACTAAGTTAATCTTGAACCCACAACTTATAAGTTAGTTTTGCCTTTGCTCATGCTACTTTAAATTATATTACAAGAAATAGATGATACTGTGTCATGAACATTTACGTTTAACAGCTCATGCATATAGCAATGGGGGGGCTTGCGGGGGGCTGAATTACAAAGAGAAAAATCAAGCTAAGAATAACGAGTGTTTTGCCAATGATTCGGTTTGAAAAAAAAAGTTTTAATTTGTTATATATTTTTACAGCACAAATTAAAGTTATGTGATATTGGCTACTTAATAGAAGGAAGGGTGGAAATGTGTTTTATGAAAAATATATATTGATTTTGTTGTTTTAAGATTTAATACCTAATACAAAGACGATGAAGAAATTAAATGTTCATAAAGGGTCAGTTGGTTATTCATAATTCAATACACATAGTGTAAAATTAATCTGGAGTGCCTTGAGTTTCAGGTAGCCTAACAAGTAGTTGCATTTTGACTTGAGAAGAAACAAACGATAGCGATAGGACAATAGGTCTCCAATCCCTATAACAACCCTTATCATGGTCTCAATAGCATCTTTACCGAAACTAGCCTAAGTTTTTCACACTGGCACATGGGTTGTCAATCTCTTCGATTGAATTTAAACGGATTAAAATAAATAAAAATTAATTAAAAAAGTGAGATAATGGTTTAATCAAATATTATTTTGAATTAAAATAAGCAAAAAATATGGATTATAACTCATTACTCGTTCAATTTTTATTAGGTTTTACATTTTTTGTTTACTCGTTACAAATTTTTAGAACCTAATAAATTTTGTACTAAAATGAAGCAGGTGGGTGGTTCAATAACCAACTCGTCGAATTTAAAAGGTTGCAAGAATTATATTTTGATGGGCTAATTTTGTTACTTCTACTGATAGATCACTAGTTGTGATTACAAGTTTTTGTACAGATTGTTTCTATTCCCGAGTGATTTTTAATTTTTGCCCTCAATTGTGATGATCTTTAATTTTTGCCCAGCTACTCATGTAATGAAAAGTTTGTGGACCAAAGCACTCTTATTATAACTTAATTTCGTTATGTATTTAGAAAATCTTTATTTCGCTCGACATAAATTATGCGGCATAAGTTGTGTAGTATATTTAAAGTAGGTCACAAAGCAAGTAGCGTTTCAATTATTTATTTATTTATTATATACATATAAATATATATATAAATCCGCAGAAAATAAAAAGGAAAGCTGGGTTCTTGCTGGGGGACCTTAGAAGCAGGCAAGCTGCAGGAAAAGAAAAAGACCAAAGTCTAGGCAACAAGAGTTTCTAAAATCTGCAAAGCCATTTATTATTCCTCACCATAAAATCTGCAACCTCTCTGAATTACTCTATTTTTGACATATTACAGAAACTCTACTGTATTCTTCTATTGTACTAGAAAAGCTATAAATTGGCCGAATAAACTTGATTGGGACATATACAACTACTTAACGGATAAATAACAAGGATGCTCATCAATGATCAATAGACATATGCTCGTCGTCACGTTTCGCTTTACGAAAATTAATTTAATTACTTTTTCTCCCAACATTTATGAATCCAATACAACATTGCAACAAGAAACTCAATCTAATTCAGCATACCACAATACAAGCTAACAACAAGGTCTCAAGTCAGTTTTTTCAAAAGAAAAATCTTATAGTAATGAAAAATAATAATAATATGTTCGGTGTAATTCTATAAAGTGAAGTCTGAAAAAAATAGTCTTACACAATCTTATCGTACTTTATGGAAGTAGAGAGATTATTTTCAATTAACGCTATTAGTCAGCAGCATTATGACAAAATATGCATCGCATTTATTCTTTCCTTAAGAGGAGTACAAAATACATTGTGGATAAGAACAAGTTACCAAAAGAAGTATTATTATCTTTGTCACAATTCATGTGATACACTATTTTTTAAGTCCGTCTCAAAAAGACTATCACTTGTTCATAATTCGGAAAAACTAAACTTTAAAACATTCCTCTTTTTTACCCTTACAACTTGTTTGGATAGTTGTTATCTGTTGTATTGTATTATGTTATTAGTTAGTTAAATTACAATGTTTGTTTTGATTGTTACTTAAGATTTACTATATCGTATTATTAAATCAATCGTGACATAACGATAAAAAGTCAGATTTTGTATAACTACCGATTTGGTATGATCACGTCGTTATCCTTTTTCTTTCTCATTTTCTTTTTACTTATTATTTAATAATTTTATCATTTACCCTATTTTATTATAGTAGATCTACCCACACCTTACTTTTCTTGTAGTTTATTCTTCAAATTAATGATATATGACATTATGTAACGACAAGAAATAATATAATACAGACATTTATAGCAACATAAAAATATCTAAAATTTATTTTACACCACAAATTACAAAAGTTACCAATTCTTTTTTTTAAACTATATGTCAAAATAGCATCATATAAATTGAACCGAAAAAAATAGAGCTCGAATGATACCTAAAAATTAAAAATCAAAAAAGAGGAAAAAGGGAGTAGTTAATTTGCATAGTGTACCAAGTTGTTTGCCCTAATAAAGAAGAGAGTCCAGAAATTTCGAATCATGGGAAAGCTTCTCCGCGTTTTCAGCTCTCTAAATCAAGAAGCCTATATATAGTTAAAAGCTGCTCTCTTATTCTGCCACAAAAACGTACTTAAACATATTATCACCATTTACACTCCTCTCTTTTCCTTTTTTTTTTTAATTAAAAAAAATTAGGTTTTCCTTGTTATTCGTATTAGAATCTGATTAATTTGAATTTGAATACCGTAAGACTTATTTGTGGGGGCGGCACTTACAATAAAAGATTTTCATATCCAGAACTTAAATTCGAAATTTTTAATTGGGTGAAGATATTTTCTATCCATCTCACCACAATCCATATCAATATTTAGATTACTCTTTTACTTTCATCTCTTTTATCACATGCATATCTTTACTCACAGATTTTTAAGGATTCATACTAACTCTAAGTTTTCTCTTGCTACACCTACTAGTGTAAATTTGGAAAATTTAACAAAACTTAGGCAAGGTTTTTATTTGTCTTATCTTAAAATATCTTGAAGAGAGCAAAAATAAGAATTTAAGTTATATAAACTAATAATAATAGGGCAGAAAAAAACGGATTTATTATTTGAATTTTAAGTGTTTAAACTTTAACATTCGTAACATTAAATCCATTATATCTTTAAATTTATATGTTCAGATCCCTACTATTTGTTTTAATCCTTGTAGAGTATTACATTTAAATTAATAATCCGCAGGATGAAAGTATTAGGAGACGAATCCAACGTTCCAGTAGAATACTTCATCACACTGTCAGTATATATATAAACTCAAAAACAAAACAAAAAAAAAAAAGAGACAGCTTCCCAGAAGGACGGACTTATTAGAAGGAATGGTTGTCCCCGGTGCATGTCCCCCATGCATTTCTAATCCCAGTCCCGAAAGAAAAAAAAAACAAAGTTAAATAAATGAATGGTAAGAGGCAGATATTCAGAGGAAATAAAAACAAAATCTTAGGCCCCAACCAAACACGTAACATATCTATTCCCTCTTCCATATTATCCGGCAAGCAATCGGATAATCTGGAAAAAAAGAAGTATTGAGTTCAAATCCGACCAGAAAGTCTATTGAAATCCATACTCAGAGTAGAAAAACCTAGAAAAAGAGAAAGCAAACACAGAATATGCAAAATGCACACATCCAAATGCATCAGAAAATACTAATGTTTCTTAAACATTTTAATTTTCTTTCTTTACTCTATTTTAACTTATTCTTGCAGGTATTCAATCTTTTTATTATTACTAACTACATTTTTTATCGACAGTTAGTTGAATTTATCTTTTAAGGGGCCGTTTGGTTACAAGAATTAGGGAGATTAATTATACTAGTACTCATAAATTTTGAGACTAAATTTAACCTGTATTTGAGATTAAAATATCCCATATAAATTAAAAGGAGGTAACCTTTTGAACCAAAGGACCCCAAAGTTACATGATAATCTATAGAAATTGGACTATCCAACTAACTCATCAACAACATAACCATTGTAATTCCACCCGTTCACGGGTGGGATGATTTTTTTTATGAGGTAAAAAAGATTATTTTTGATAGATGAACTATCCGAATTCTTTCTATGAAAACCATCAATATAAAAAGGAGCTTATAGATAAGACCAGATATATATTAATACTAATAACAAAATATAAGTCATACTTGAAATTCCAACAGAAAACTAACATCCTATAAAACAATGTTTCTCCTTCCCATTAGCTAAATGGATGTTAATTAATAAAGTTAAGCAAAATCAAGAATGAGATTATTCTAAAGGCCTCTCTAATCCTTACCTAAACCAAACGTTCGGATTTTTTTCAAAATTAAATTCTAAATTCGCCCTCTGCTTTAAGGTCTTGGCGGTGGAAAGAATTGCGTACCGGCCAGAAAAGCAGTAATGGGAGTCGGATATACTGAAGGATCGTACATTGTGACAGCCGGTTGGTGGTGACCCGTCGTGGTGGCGGCTGCAGTGTTGGAAGTGGTGGCGCCGGTGATAAAATTCAGCGGTTGTTGTGCAGCGCCACTACCAGACGAACTCTCCCCACCACCGCCACCACTATATCGACCCTCTGGACCTTGATCATACAGAATTCCTTTGAATAAATGGCCTCCAATATTAACAGCCGTATGATAAGCATACTGATCTTCAGCATCGTCGATTGCACTGACTTTTACGCAACGAAATACCGCTTGAGAACTCACTTCTGATGGAAAATGCCCACCTAACTCTAACCCTAACAATAAAAAATAAAAAAATAAAAAATAAAAAGAAGAAGAAAGGGGCCTTAGTACAAAAATCAAATAATGAACTTGATGAATACTTGAAAGAAACAAAGAAAAAAAAAAGAACCAAATTATAACAACTTTTCTTTTGTCAAGTTTACTTCTTAACAGTATAAAAAAGGAAAAATTGAACTAACATGAAAGTGTATATAATATATGTGTATAGTCCCACGGGACAAAACTATGTAGCATGTTTATCACGGTTTTTTGTTCTACTTGATTTTATTCTTCCCCTTTTTTGTAGTTTAGTTTCATATAAGACTAATAAAAGTCCTCTAACGCGTCTTGAAATTTTTGAGAAAATTTGAAGTTGATTAGGAGTAATGATTTGGTTGAATATAAACAAGAAATAATGGTACCTCGAACCCCATAATTTTTTTATTTAATTAGAAAATATATATCAACAAAAATAAAAAATGTATAAATATTAAGAGTAATTTTGAATCTGTATCTGATTACCTGAGGAGATGTTGGGTAAACGAGTACAGGCAAGAGAGGAGGATGGGTTTTCTCTTGGGCGTTTAGGAATATTAGAGTCAGCTCTCAAGCTAAGCAGTTGAGTTTGTTGTTGATTTTGTTGCTGATTGTGTTGGAGAACAGCAAGCTGTTGTTGACGTTCACGCCTTTTAGAAGCAGGAACCCAAGTGCTTTTAACGTGTGTTTGGCACTGAAATCCCCTGCTCTTACAGCAAGTTCGGCACCTCATATGAGAACAGTCTTTTTTAGCTTGATTTCCACAATCCTGACAGTTCATTCCTCCACTACTAGTAGTTGTACTACTCGGACGAATCACCCTAAACCCTGATGATGATCTGAAAGAAGCTGAATTAGTAGTATAATTATTATTGTTATGATGATGATCATCACCAGCACCAGCAGCACCACCACCACCGACAATGTTATTGTTACCACTACTGCTACTGCTACCAGTACTGATGATTCTTCTGTTACTACTGGGCCCCACACCGACTGTGAAATCCACATCTTGTTGTTGTTGTTGTTGTTGATGATGATGGTGATGTGGAGGTTGTGCTCGTTGTTGATGCAACTGATAGTACTGCTGCCATAACTCGAAACCCTTGTTGTAGATCTCTTCGTCTTTGAAAAGAAGCAAGCTATTCGTACCTAATTGATCTTGCTCTTGTTGTTGTTGGCCTTTGTTTCCTCCACCTCCACCACCACCTAGTGTGAAAAACCCGGACATATTTTAGCTGCTGCTGCTATGTCTGTCGTCAATTTTGACTCTATATCCATAGCCCAAAAAAGACAAAACCCCTTCAAGCCTAGTAAATGGCTATGGTATCCATGATCTATGAGCTATTTGATTGGAAATTTCTGGTTATAATTTTGTTGTGGCAGCGAAATACACATAGCACTGTGTGATTTTCTTGGGGTTATATTTAAGTGCTCTCGCAGCTTTTCAGGACAATTTGTTTAGGAAATCGAAAGGGAGAAAAGAAAATGGATGCACTTCTCTACTTTTATGGTGCATTAAAGTCACAGACTCTGCAACGCCGCCATGGCCACTGCTGGCTCCCTCTTCCTCAATTTAAGACTATGCAACAGTACCATCTTTCTTGTCTCTCTTTAATTTTTAAATTTTCTTTTTTCTCTCACACACACTAATTCACTCTCTCTTTCTCACACTAATATATTTTTTTGTTGCCACTTCTTTTCTACAGTTCTCTTGCAGTTGGGGGCAATAAAATCTCATCAACAAGGTTTGAATCGTGGCCGTTGCATGGTGATCGGACGGGTGTATATCATCCACGTGTCTTCGCATCAGCTTTTGCTTATTCGTCCTTGCACCGGAAAACACGCTCTACTTTTTCTGACCGTCCCATAATTAAGAAGGGTTTTTCGCAAGATTTTCAATTTCAATAAAACCAAGAAATCTATCAATACTAATACCAAATGAGGAAATGCAAATTTAAAATCACTATAGTTACAATGAAATGGTAAAGTACGTTTTTATATTTAATCAAAATTTTTAATTATAAAATCACTTTTTGATACGAAATATTTTATTTTTAAATATTAATTAATTAAATCTCAAAATAAATATTAAATATCAATTGAGAAAATGAAGATTTTACTTTCGGTTATCTCACGTTATTTTGTCGCCCGTTTCAAAATAATGACTCTTTAATTTTAATTTTATATATTATTTATTTTAAAATATAAAATTAAAAAATATTTTTAAAAAATTTATTATATTTTATATTTAAAATTATAAAATTTAAATAAAAATTAATTTATTAAAACTTTATGTAAAATTAAAATGAAACAACGAATTAAAGCGGAGAAGTATACATTTACGGCCATTTCAGTAGTATTCGCGATAACAGACCAATCAATGGACGTGGACATTAGTGGCTTTGATCACGACGGGAAAAAATCACTGACCCTAATATGAGCCTATTCTATTTATGTACGCTTCCTAATCATACTTTTATTTAACTAATAACTCAAAATTAATAGTATAGATAATTTTTCATACTATCTCTTATACCATACTTTATTGATGTAGCTACTAATTTCACTTACTATATATCAATACTCATCTATAATATTCATCTAGATAGGTTAATAATGTTTAAAACAAAAAAAAACATATCGAGGGTGTATATAAAAAAGCAAACTTTTCTTCGTCAAATTTAACTTATATAAACTAATAATATAAATGATTTTTATTTTTTCAGTATTTTTACATGTTATAATAAGTTTTTTTTTTGTCAAATTATTAATTTTACATATATAAATAGTTATCTGAAATTGCTTTTTAAATGACATAAACGTAGACATTATGTAATAATGTCCGCAAACGAGGTTAAACTCTTTTTAATTCTTTGTATCACTCGTTAACCAGTTTCGTTTAAGGCTCGATAATTTATACGGGATTTTATTTTAACGGGTACGTAAAAAGGTTCCATAGGAAAACAACTTCATTATATTTCTAGGATTCTAATCTTTTCTATCTTTCTAAACCTAGTACTAGTATTTGAGGATAGACAGTTCATATGGATGCACCCACTAAAAAGAGCAGAAAAATAAAATATTATGTGGAAATTAAATCTTGTTGCTTTGGTTAAATATTTTAGCACTCAACAAATTACACTATTCAACCTTTTTTTAATATAAAAGTCAGTAGATAATATTAGGTCAATTTTTAAAAATATATATACATAAAATACTTGAATTTTATAGAGATCAAAAATTCATATGCATCATAATTTCTAAATTAAATTCATTTTTTATTGCCTAACCCTCACTCTGAAGATAGTATTGAATTACAAAAAAAAATAGTACTCTATTTGATTGTTTTTTCTTTTCTTTATATTTTTCTCGTAATATTCCAAGAATTTTTCGAATTCCTAAAACTCTTCTCTAATTCTTTGCTAATCATTTTAGCTTATTTGATATGTTCAGTAGTTTGATCAATTTTATTCTAGAGCTATATTATATATATATATATATATATATCTTTAAAATCAGTCATTGAAAAAAGTGAAAGGAAGAATAATAGGAGATGTCTATGTATATTTAGGTCAACTCATTGTGATGTCTAAATTAGTACAATAATATAGTAATACAGTAGCAGCCAATCAAAACAATGTATACTTCAATTAGTAATATACTCTCTATACTCTTAGCGCACAGTCTGTCAGCTGTGTCTTCGTAATTGAGACACAACCAAAAAGGTCTTTCAATAATACAGCAATACTAACAATAATAATTAATATATTATTAGTGCAAGATTAAAATTCATAATGAAGAAATATATCAAACGATATGTGTGTTTTAATACTGAAAAATCTAAATACTGATGATATTATTTAATTCCTCACTATGTAGGATGATAATATATACGTTAAATTTTCTTGAACTCTGAAAAAATGTATTGGTAAATATATAAAACATCCAAAAGATGAAAGGAAAAATGAAGGTTAAAAAAAATTTAAATATATATATATAATATATATATATATATATATATATATATAAAATTAAAATTAAATAATTAAAAGTTATATTTTCTCGAATAGTTTAAACTTTAAATAAAATGGTTATAATTTAAATTTATATTATAATAGATCGGAATTCTTGATTCAAATTCACAGTCACCAATATTTTTTTTTAAAAAAAATTCATGTATTTAACTCGTGAAAAATATATTAACTAAATTCATGTATTTAACTAAATTCATGTATTAACTAAATTCATGTATTTCACAAAAAATTCATGTATTTAACTCATGAAAAAAAATTAAATTTGCGAAAAAATGTATTGAGTGACATAACTAAATAACTTAAGTATTTGCGTTCTCTAGATTAACACGCTTTAAAATGAAATCATGATGCCATTCCCCAAAGATTGTAACACACTCTTTGCTCTTGTTAGTTGATCCTAAATGCCACTATATTTTGAATGATTTTGTTTCATGGTTTTGTATTTTCCCTGAAGACCTAAAAGTTAAGCTCTTATTATGTTCTTTAGCTCTTCACAAATCATTACAATATTCTACCTAGGAATTAAAAACAAAATCAATTTTCCAAAATTTAGCCAAATTGCTTAAATTATTTTAAAGTACTTCTTAATTCCTAAAAGAAATAGAATATTGGAAAGGGAATTATGTTCTAAATTAAACTTGATCACAAACATCATGCCATTAATTAACTTCTATATACTCCTTCCCGTCTCATATTATTTGCCTGCTTTCTCGTTTACACGTCTTTTAAGAAATTATAAATGAATAAAATATTTGTACAAATTTATTTTTTAACTCTTTTTAATACACTTTATTTATATCTCTTTATAGGATTGAGGGAGTATACTCTTTAAGGGTCGTTTGGCAGGTTGTATTAGTTAGAATAGTTATTGGATTAAAATTTTATCCGGCTAATATATTGTTTGGTTACTAAACTCAACCTAATATATGGATTACTTACACATTATAGGTGTATTATTTTATACGAAGAAAACAAAGGGATAACTAATCCTGAGATAATTAATTCCTGGATAAGACCCATAAATGACTAGACTATCTCTCAATCTTTTTTTCTAAATTTTTTTATACAAAAATCAACGGTATAATTGTAAAGAAGATTTTTGTAGAGTTTTAAATCAACACAATACATGGTATATCTGGCTTTTAACATAATGAACCAAACACTTTATAAAAAATAATCCCTACATTACCAATTCTTATATTAATAATCTCTATATTATTTATTCCTGTATTACTAATCCCTGCATTTCTTATTTTCGTGTGAAACCACCCCTTACTTTTATAGTGGGTTTTCAAGAATCTAAGACTGCCATCAACTCACTCATCACATTGTGTGATACCTAATTCTACTACACTTAAGAAGCAATCATGCATGAACATGATTAAAATTATGATCAAGTTACTGTATTTAGTCAAAATATTCCTTTATTAAATTTATAATAAATTACAAAATATCATTAATCTGAGTATATATATAAACTTTTTTGAATCTCAAATACAGTAACATTGACCAAAAATCTTCTTTTTTTTTTTCTCTAGTTAGTCATCAGTACATTGACAAGATTTATTTTGTCCATTGGCAATATAATAATTTGCCCTTTCTCATGTCTCCACCAACAGTATCTTTTAGTCAAGATGATTGTGATGTATTATACCTATGGAAATTTTTACTTAAAAAAAGTGCCTTAAGCAGCTGTTTGATAAGACATAAACTCTTTGAGGACCATTCTTTAAAAACTCCTTCAACAGCTTTTTAAAGGATAGTGCTATAACTCTATCATCTAATAACTAGTTGTACTAATATACAACTATTATATTCTTTATTTGAATTTATAATTTATGCATCAACTATATAAAAAATATCTACATAATCAGATAACTTAAAAGATAATGTTAAGTTATTTGATTTAATATATTTTTTGGTCCTAAAAAGAGTGTCCTAATTCAGAATATTAGGATCAAATTAATTGTGTTCGACAGTTTGAGGATATAAAATCTTTAATTTCAAATTCTCTTTGACTGTCAAAATAGTAACTAACACAATAAATTAGAATAACATATTAGTATAATTTCACAAATGGAGTCGAGGGGTACACAATCCTATTCCTACAATGTAAAGGTACAAATATTATTTTTGATAGACCATCAGCGCAAGCATAGCATATCAAAATGAGTAAGAAAAGAAAATACAATAGCAAGGAATTAAATAGAAATTAACGGAAAAAACAATAATAGCAACGACAAATCGGACCATACTCAAAATAGAGGCAACAACAAATAATAATAAAATTACAAAATAAGATAAGCAAGAAAAAAAAAGAATATCTATAATATTAATAAAAAAAACTCGACAATATATCAAATTATATTGATTATTAAAATGTATATTACATGTATAACTTAAATCCTTATTATTTCGATAGTACTAGTACTGGTATATCAGTCACGGGACGCTTCTTAGTATTAGACGAACACGTGAGTTCCCCTAATTATTGCAAATAATTAATCCAAATTATGATATTAGTGAATTAATTAATTGATCAGTAAAGCGTAAACAACAAGCTCTAGCCGTACGTGATCCTTCACAAAAACATGATTAAAGAGCGGCTAATTAGTAGTCAACACTATTATTTTGATTATTATTTAGTGGTGCATATTAAATGTGAAAGGTAAATAATTTTACCTTTTTAAAAAATAGGTTTTTAGGGGCCCGAGGTTTCTTTTTACTACTATTTGACCCTGCAACTTTTTTTTTAGTCTTCCTTTTCTATACTTGCCTAGAGACTATATCTTTCCTCTATATTATGTTTTGTGTATTAAATATGTACTGTCATTATTTTGGGATTCATGTTCTGATAATTAAAATAATAAGAAATTCCAACATGCTTTCATGTGTAACGATAAAGATCTAATGATAGAATTGGTCAACAATAATAATATCAATAATATTTTTTATCTAATTTTATAAATAATTTTAAAAGAATAAAGTATAATAAACAGATTTTATGTTCATCTCATAAAGATATAAAGATTATGCTATTTTCAAAATACTTTCTGTTTGAGTTAGTGTTTTTAAAAGTGTTTCAACGTGAGGCATATTAAAAATTCTTTGAGATGCAAATGAGATGCGTATATTCATAAAGCGTAAATTTTAAAATTTTAAATATAAAAATATGGAGTTTTAAATATAAAAAAGTATATTCTGAAAATTTAATTTAATTTTTAGCATTTTAAATTTAAAAAAAATAATAATAGCGTAATATATAGGATGATATAATTGGTCAACCCCATGAAATCTGTTAAAAGACAAAATTAACTTTATTATCTCGAAAGCATGGTTTCTATTTGCCCCTTCCATATCCTAAATCTCGGTATATTTAATTTAATCAATAGAGTTATTGCTGAATTCCACGCTATTTTTGGGCTTTTTGTTGGTTTCAACTTTCAATGTATAATTCGTCAACTTATGCCTATTGGTGTAATTAAAGATTTGGCAATTGTACTAAATTAAATAATAAAATATGAGTCTTTAACTTATATTAAACTCATAAAACACTACCATCTCTCCCTTTATTTCAAATCAAATGTACGTTTATCTCTAATAATGATCTTTGATTCAAGAGGAAAGCGTGTCTGAAAAGTTAATATTTTTTCTGTTTCAATTTATGTTCTAACATTTGATTATATATAAATTTTAGTTAAGAAAATAAAATTTTTTAAAATTTATTATCTAAAAGAAGTTAGATATCATTTCATTTAAAATAAAATGAGAAAATTAAGTTATTTATAATTATAATTATAAAAATGTGACTGTTTTT
This sequence comes from Datura wrightii, assembly GCA_035772735.1. Taxonomy (NCBI): domain Eukaryota; kingdom Viridiplantae; phylum Streptophyta; class Magnoliopsida; order Solanales; family Solanaceae; genus Datura; species Datura wrightii. The sequence goes on from JASDFA010000001.1 coordinate 12,732,400, forward strand.
TTTAACAGACTAAAAAAAATATGCTACATGAAGTGAGACAGAAAATATAATACTTTAATTTTATCTTCCAATATTAGGATTTACGTCCTTAAAATTTATACTACAAATAGTATTCAACAAGATATTCATATCTTCCTTCTTATAGAGGGAGCATAACTAAGAAGCAAAGAAATGTATTGGCAAAACAAGCGGGTGAAGATGCAACAGAACAATCTTTTTCCAAGCTACATAAATACTTATTATTCTTCAATTCATTATTTGTCTGTTCACATTTACTTATTCATTATATTAAAAATTAAAAAAATAAATATTTATTTTTATTTGTTCAATTTGTAAAATCAAGAAATAATTTATTAGTTGTTTCGTTTCAAAATAATTGACATTTTACTTTTTTATTATATCTCAAAATAAATAATATTTCACGTAATCAAAAATATATTAATAATATTTTTAAAACTTTTATCTTTATTTAAATAAAAAAAATTACATTAACTAAAAAATAACTCCATTTATTCTTTTTTACTTGAATGAATGAAAGAGTGAGAAATGGGGGATTATAATTAGTGTTTGTTTGGTATTCCCAATAATTCTGTGTAATGTTCCTCGAGCCCTGCGCCACCTATCTTACACTTCCCTTTTTTTTAACTATTCACTACACTACTTCTACCAACCTGCCATGGAGTTGACTCTTTAGCTGGGTTGTGTTTGGTACGAAGTGAAATATTTTATTTTTTAAAATAAATAATTTTTATTTTTTTAATATTTATTTAATAAGTAAAAAGTATATTATTATTTTTTTGAATTTTAAATTGTTTATTTGATTTTGATTTTATATGATATTTAAAAAAATAAAAAAATATTTTTGAATATGTGATTTTTAAATTAACGCTTTGTAGAATTTAAAAATATGCCGTTTAAGTTTTAGGTTTTAAACATATTACGTGGAAAGTTAGAATTAAAGAGTTGTTAAAAAAGAAAAGAATTTTTTTTTAAACGGATTAAAAAAAAATAAGACAAAGAAATTAAAACAGAGAAAGTATTTATATACAATTTAGCAAAATATTATGGATGAGTTGTGGGTTTTAGAGAGTGTGATAGGAGTGGGGTGGAGAAGAAAACAATGAACTTGAAATATTACTCGTAGAATTTTATTTTTCTACTTTCATTTATAAAGTTATTTTTGAACGATCAAACATAAAAATATTAAATTGAAGAAAATACTTTTCTGTGCACCAAACACACCGTTAATTCCCTTTTATTCTTACTGTGTTTGTTTCGGCAGTAATTACGAGGCCCACGCTATACCCTATGTGACTAAACGCGTCTTTTAGTTAAAAGTGATTAAAGTTTAATGATTGGCCAATTCTACCAATGGAGATCGATGGTTTAATGAAATATTTTTAATTTTTTGATATTTTATTAGAGATTTTTATTTTTATACACAAATTTTTTTTATTTTTATGCGTATTAAATTTCAAAAATCATTTTTTTCTATTTAAATTATAAAAAATTATAGAAATTTCATTTCCTCTCGTTTCATCTTATAATCTCGTGCCTAAAGAAAAGATATCGGGCTATTCTATGTGTTTGAATTTGCCAAAATAAAGATATGGAATGAAGAGGTACACTAAGTAACATTTAAGCATGTATTGGTTGATATTTGAAGTTAAAGTTTAAAAAGAGTATTTGGAAAATTGAAGTTGCGTTTCAAAATAAAAGTACAAAAAAAAATTTATGAGTGAAAATTTGAAAAGCTGTTAAATGATGTTTCCAAAGATATTTCTAAGTATGAAATTGTAATAACAAGTAAATTTGATAAATAAATACTTATTTCGTACTCGTTACTTTCTTTGTTTTAAAATAAGTGGTGTTTTAGTTTTTCGATTTTGTTTCAAAAAAGGTGGTGTTTTATATAATCAAGAAGACATTAATTAAATTATTTAAGTGGAGAGAATTTTACATAATCAAAGAAATATTAAAGAGTTACTCCTTCTATTTCATTTTAATTGTTAGGATAAGATTTGCACACCCATTAAAAAAAAATTAATAGGGATGGTAATTTGACTAATATAACCCTATTAATATTTTGAAAACATACAATAATAATTCTTTTCACATTTTAGAATGACTTTAAATACAAGGATATAGTTGGATAAACATGATCAATTATCTCTTGAATTTTGAAACTAGCAACTATTTTGAAACAACTATGTTTAGTATACGTAGCAATTAAAATAAAACGGAGGGAGTACATCTTTTTCAAAATATTTATTAGGGGTAAGTGAGTAAAATTATATTTTTCTTTCTAGAATTGAGTAGTTTTATTAAGGGTATGTCCAAACTAAAAACACTATTTATTTTGAAACGAAAAATATATTAAATTGCACTCATTTTTCAAAATATTAAATGAATATTTCAAGTCAAATATAAATAAATAAAAATAAACAAAAAAAGTATCTTAATAAAAAGGATATATGCATGTTTGCATTGACTTGGGGTACTGCATCAAGTAACCCCAAAGACAACAAAATGTGCTGTTCATCGGTACATTCCTTATGATCGATGTCTATTATAGCTCATTCAATTCAGTGTTAATGACACACACACACACACACACACACACACACACACACATATATATATATATATATATATAAATTAATTATTAATAATTAAAGCATGCTTTATAGTAGCTTAAATAATTGGTTTTCAAGTTGGAGGCCAGCTTCATTTAATTTGTTGCTAGAGTTGTTAATAGAGTTTGTATCATTTTAAAGAAAAAGTTATTACAAATGTAGTTTGGTTAATATATTTTTTATATTTTAATTTTTTTTATTTATTTACGTGTATTTTAATTCTAAAATAATTAATGTTAAGGTTAAAATTAAAAAAAAATAATTAATTCTCTTTTAATTTTTTTAATTGACAAATATTTTAAAATAACTATTTTTAGCATAATGAAAATTAAAAAAGAACGGGGGAAGCAAAGAGAGTGTGTGTGGGTGTGTGTATATATATAGTCCAAAATTCCTGCTTGTCGACACTACATCTAGAGTACATTTGTCATTTTTTTAATTTAATTTCGTTTAACCCATTTATAATCTGTTTGATCAAGTTTTTGAAAGATAAAAAATATTTACTTTTTTAAAAAAAATGCTTATTTAAAAAAAATGAGGTGTTTGACCAAATTTTTTAATAAAGAAAATAAGTGTTTCTAGGGAGTAGCAGAAACTTTTTTCAGAAGCTAAAAAAAAAGTAGCTTCTATCCAAAAACACTTTTGAGAAAAAAATATATTTAGAAACACTTTAAAAAAGTTTGACCAAAATATTAGTTGCTGCTCAAAAGATATTTTTAAAATTTATTGGTCAAACATAAAATATTTCACACCAAATGTATTTTTTTGATAAATATTTTTTTAAAAAAATACTTCTAAAAATAAATTGATTTTAGAAACTTGGTCAAACATGCATTAGTCTTTTCGAAGTAACATTGAGAGAGTGTGTTTGACAAGAAGAAAAATATTTTCTTGAAAGATGTTTTTTAGGAAAATAAGTGAATTTTTTATTTATTTTCTTATATTTGATACGTAAGTAAAGAATATTATTTAAAAAATATATGTATAATCTAGATAAACAATGGAAGATAGGAATGGGGGTTACAAAGGTGGAGAAAAAATGAGGTATGTTATAGAGGGAAGACACAACCAAAGTAGAATGTTATTTGTGAAACTTGTTTTCGTTACTTTCACTGAAAAATTTAAAAATTTATTTTTTTAATATTTTCTAAAAAATTTGATCAATAAAAAATTAAAAAATATTTCTGAACATACCTTTAATCATTTAGAGTACATTTATTGCTAATGTAATCATTTCCTGAGAGCTGAAATTAATTATCATTCAACAATTGATCAAAATAATTGACCACCAAAATTGAAATGTGTATACTTTACTTAGAAAGCAATATATATGTATATAGAGGAGTACAAATATACCACCCATTAATGATCCATCTATATTTCAGAAGGTAGTGGAAATGTACTACACCATAATTTAACTAATAATAACATGTACTAATTCTCCGTAACAAGTTTAATATGGTAAATTAAAAATTAAAATAAAATACTTACTATATACAGTAAAATTACATTAATAGTGCTATTACTTCATATAACTTAATTAAATTAATTTTTCGATATGATTAATATTCATTAATCTCCATCCTTTCCCTCACGATAAAATGGTAAAATAAAAAATCTTATCGTGAAGTATATTACTATGTTGAAGTAGATGATCATCTTATTTTAAAAAATTAAATTTTCAGATAAAAGTTTGAAATAATTACACAGTTTAACATAATATTCGAGCACATTTTCAATTCTTTTAACAATATTATGCATGTCTTCTCAACACGTTTCCTTAACATAGTTCCCACATATAAGAATTCTTTTTGATAATGAATAATGATGAAATACAAGCCCAGTATCATAATTTTATTTTGATGAAAATAACATATGAAAAATTAAAATAAAAATATATAGATATATATCTATATTTAAAAAAATAACTAACCTAGATCCTGGCTCTGAAATATATAGTTTATCACATTCAAAGTAAGTACAAGTAGGTACTCCTATTATTTACTAGAGTACTAGTTTAGATATGAGAAATTTAGTGCATGTTACACATAATTATATTACAACTGAGAAAGAGAAGTACTTGTACTTGTATATATCTTAAATTTTGGACAGAAGAGCAAATGGGTACTACTTTTATGGTTCTCTAAGTTTTTTTTAAGGTAAAATAATCTTTCACGGAATTTTCTTTCATAGTTATTATGAATACACTTTTTAAAATAGATCAATATTCATTTGTGTGCTTGTTATTTTCTAAAGTAAAATGTGAAAAATACACTTAACAAGATTTTTTGAGTTTATATCTGAATTATATTAAGTGTTCATTTTTTCTATCTAAATTATCATTAATTATTTATCAAAACATATTTTAACTATCAATTATTCTCTTTTTTACTTGAGTGATGGTGATATTTCAGGTAGGAAAAGAGAACAACGTATTGTTATATGTGTGTGTTTCGATAAACTATTTGGTGATAGTTTAGGTAAAAGATTCTCCCATCTGATAGTCAAATATGAAACTCAGAAAATCATCGTCTTTCAAGTGTATTTTTTACTCTTCACTTTTATTTTTATGAGTTTTTACTTTTTAGGAGTCTAATATTATTTTGACTTTTAATTTGTGTCTCACCTGACTATTTCTAATAAATAATATAAATATACATATATATTTATCTATCAATTAACTCATTTTCTATCCATATTAAATATAGACGAATTACATATATTATTTATTTATGTTTAATTCATTTTCAACCCACCTATATTAATACATTTTTAACACCCTTGTATTTAATCCGATCCGTCCATTTACTGCTCCTAAGTATAAGGAAAGTTCCTTGACAAGTCGCCATCGTACGGAATCCTCAAAAACTTCAGTTTCATTAGTTAAACATCGCAGAGGAGGAGGAGGAGGGGGCCCGTCCTAGTCATCACATGGTGGGTCCACGTCATCTTAGTATACGGGACCCACTGGCCTATCCATGTGCTTAACATAATGATGATATTTAAAATAAAAATAAAAACCATAACCATTTTTTTATATTACTAAAAAGACAATTAAAAAGGATTTTGAATTAGTGGAAGGGGTTTAGAGACTTTAGATTGATTGATTCTTGTCCGTCCTATGCTATGAGAAATAGTTTAATTATATTCGTCCTCGGCATATTTTAGGTTTAAATGTATTTTTTCTATTATATTTTTAATTTAAATATATATTTTTTTATCATATTTTGACATAAATTTATCCTTAATTTTAATGGATAATCGATAATCAAATGACCCCATTCTTATTTTTAAATACTTATTATTTTTTTTTAAATTCACCTGTTCAATTCAATCCGACCTCTTTTTTCCTCCTTTTTTCTTCTTTTGCCGATACCCAAAAACAGATTTCTCTAATACGTTTACGCGATGGATCCGTATCTTTCCCTTTCCTTCAGTTTTTTGTTAATTTACTTTTTAAAATCAATTTTAAAACAAATGAATTCATTCAAAACAAGGAAGATTTTTAATTTTTTAGGATTTCAATATTATCCTTTACTAATATTTCTTTTAAAAGCTGACATAGACCTCAAATTTTCTAATCTTAATTCCAAAAGAAATATAATAATGCAAGCACTACTAATTATAATAATGCTTCTAAATTCATCTAATTTCTTTTGTTATTTTTAAAAAAAATAAAATTCATTGTGAAAAATAAGTTTTGAAATTTTGGGTATTTTAAATAGTAAAACAAAGATGACAAAAAAATTAATAATAATAAAAAGGTCGGGTCGGATTAAACGAGTGAATTTCTAAAAAAATTGGTATTTAAAATAGGGAGCGGGTCATTTGATTGGGCTTGACATGTGTCCCTCTGTTAAAATTAAGGATAAATTTGTGTCAAAATATGATGTAAGAGATATATTTGAACAAAAAATATAACAGGAGAGATATATTTGGACCCAAAGTATAACGAGAGTTATATTTAAACTATTTCTGATAGTACAGGAGTATGTTTGACCCTTTTCTGAATATAATTTCTGTCCGATTAGGTGAAAAATACACCGTAAAATTAATTAAATTATGCGTAAATTAACCCCAATACTACGACTATTTAAAAAGAAATACAGTAAATTACACTATTTATACGATGTGACTTTGGTTATCAAAAAAGATAATTTCTGTCCGGTTTGTCTTTAATTCAGAAAAATAACTTGTGTGAAATTCCCTATTTGTCATAATGCATGTATAATGATGAAGAAAATTTATACTGCCTCCATCTATTTTAAATTATTTACCATATTAAAAATAGATATTTATTTTTATTTATTCAATTTTAAAAATTAAAAAATAATTTTTTACATAGTTTCTAATTATTTTTATTATTAATTATAACCATTTTTTGAAGTATTAAATTTATTTTATTGAACGGATGATGCAGTTAAATTGTCATTTCATTTATTGCTTCTTAAAGAAATATGTCAAATCAATACTGGACGAAGTTTAGAAAAACTGCAAGAATAATTTTTGACGTTCTATCTTTCACGCGGAAATCTGTCTGCTTGCAATTTCAATCATCGCATTTCAATCGATTAACTACCATCAGGTAGGATTACTAGGACTTGAATCTATCTCTTAACACTATAAAAAATTATTATTTTTTTACTGATTTCTCACTGAAAAATATAAAGTGACTATTCCCTCCGATAATCAGTGGGAAAAGAAAGATAATAATAGGGTTTTCACGTGAAAAAATCATGAAATTTGCCACTATTTCAGTGGGAAACTGTTTCTCATTATGCATTTTCTTAGTGAACAAGTTCGGTTAGAAATGAGTGTGAAAATCATGTCTTATAACACAAATTTCTCATTGATTTGCGATGGAAAAAATCTCTATTTCTAACCGTATAAGCGGGCTATCAAGTATATCTATCTTTATCTATCAATCAATTTCTAATTAAAACTGAAGTGGAAAGTAAAAATCGATGCGGAAAGTATCGGTGGAAGTTTCCATGAAATAGGTGTGAGTTAAATTCTCACCATTTTCTTTCTTTTTTGCCCTTTACTAATCTACCAGTGTAAATGAAAATAGACGAAAATGGTCCTTTTTTTTTTTGTGACGGTAACAGGGATGGAAGAACTCCAATCGCAATTTTATTGGTAACTAAATTGATAGTCATTAAATTAATTAATTCTGACTTGTGGACTGTTTTTTTAGTTTGGAAATGATCCATAAGCCTACTTCATAGTAAAAACTTAAATTTAAGTATTAGAACGAGTCTTATTAAAAGAACTCGAAAACTAAGGCAGTAGCCTGATTAAGAAAATTTACTGGAATCATAACAAGAGCGAGTTTTCATAAAGTAATTATCACTTCTTATGGACCCATACAAATTGCATAACTAGGAAGTAATTCTATCCACTTTGTGTTTGCATTATTGCACTCTAATCCACTAAAAAAAGCAACTATATATAATTAACTTTGGTGAATAGTAAAGTGATCATACACTTTTAATCCAAATGTAATCTATAATACTAAAAATTACTCCATAGTTAACATTAATCTTTAACCACAGTGTAAAAGCAATGTCACAGTACTTTGCCCTTAGTCACATGGTAGGCCACCAACTTTTGACAACCCTAAGCAAAGGTGGTATATCAATATGGAAGCTAACCTAGGTAATTATAATTAGCTAGCTAGTTTCATTTTTTTTTTTTTAATTATTATTTTTTTGTTTGTTTGTTTATAATGAATAGAGTTATTAATTGCAAAGGGGGAAAAGTAAGTACCATTCACATATATAGGGAAAGTGAAATCATCTTTTGGAAAGCAAAAAATTCATGTTACTATCCAGAAACAGCCAAACATGTTCTTGTGCTTTATATGAATGTGTTTGCATATTTTTTCTGTTTGTACATTCAGTTTTGATTTTTGAGCATCTTTAGATCTGTCAAATTAAAGATAGATGCAACCTCTCATTTCATGAGAATGGACAAAGTTATCTTTATGCATATACCTCTAAGAAGCACGATGATGATAATAATAACAATAGTTACGCCTCAATTTCAAGCAAATCATCAGGTTTACTGTTAGAATCCTCACCGTATGTATCTATTCGTTTGATTCATTACAGTCCAAATTTTACAGCTAGAAGTTCTCTACATTTTCTGTAAGCAATTAAATTTCTAACAAGCCTGATCGACTCTTGACAAACATTAAACCTAAATAAGTGAAATAAACATGTCATACTATCAAGTTAAAATTTGAAATTGAAGAAAACAGATAAAGTGACGCTTCAATCAATGCATGACCAACTTAATACATAGTTTAAATTAATTAAGTAGATAAAAGAATGTATTAAATAGATAAGAAATAGATGAGTGAGTGTGAGTCCTCACTGACATAAGCAATTTCAAGTAAATTGTATGTACTTCATCAACATATGTCCTAGTGCTGGTGAAATTTCAACTGTAGAATGATCAATTATTTGGTCAATGTAACAGTAATAAGAAAGCAAAATAGGAAAATTGAAGAACTTACAAGTGACAGGGATGTATCAAATTTCATAAGAGTGACCTTAATAGTAAGTAGCATTACTCTATATCGACATATATATTGACTGTACAATAATTATCTCCCCAAATTACAAATATATACTTGATTCAAGAAAAAAAATTTAAAAACCGTTTCTAGTTTATATAAACTGAAAATATAAAGAAACTTCTACAATAAAAATTAATTTTAAGTTTCTTGCCCTTCTTCACGTTACCAACTTTTCTTTATACACTGTTGTTATTATATGAGAGGACAGTTGGTGACTGATGGGCCAATAACCCACAGAAAGGACAGTCCATATTCAGGGTAAAGATGGACTTAACCTTGTTGCCCCAGCTCTTTATTCTTGCTGATAAATAAAAAATAGTATGAACTTGATAGGGTTGATAGATTATTTGGCAAGTTTAGCATAGCTAAAGCATAAACTGCTACGCTCGAAAAATACTTTTTAAAATTAGCAATTTTTTTAAAGTTTGGCTAAACAAGCTACTAATTGTGAAGGCCTTATAAAGTTAATACCTCTAACAAAATTCAATTCCATAGACTAAAAAGATGTCCTTAAATAGCTTGATAAGTTATTTGGTACAACGGAAGTCATTTTCCATGAAAAAGCATAAGATTCTATAAACAGAAAAGTGAAAACTACACGTTTAATTACAACTGTTTTTATGTGAGCGATGACTAACTTGTCAAAAATAGCCATCATTCACCAAATGAAATGAGTTCCTGGTTAAATCTACAGAGAAGAAATGTGTGATTAGGACTTCTAGGTACCCGAATTCTGCACCAACATTCAAGCTTTTCAGAGCGTTAAAAAAAAAAAAACAGGTTTCAAGTCCTCAGCGTTTTACTACTTAGACTTGTAAGGGACTAGGTGAAACACGCTTCAAAGAATTGGTCCAAGTCAAAATCTTACATGATGCTTTATTACAATCAAAATTGTAATCATAAAACTGAGAAAGAAGGGTAATAAGGTTCATAAAACTATTGCCAAAATCAAAACAAATATAAACCAGAGGTACAATCCGATGAAATGCAGGTTTGTGAATACTCATCCCCTACTTCTAATGTAGAACCGGATGCTTCTCAATGACGGCCAACAGAACTGAAGTGAATAAACTGAAATTATCTGACCTGTGAAGGGGAGCAAAGTAAGCCAGAGGCATCTGCTCCTACAACTGCAAGATCACAAACAGTACAAAGCTGTCCTTGCTGGGATGGAACAAAATGAGTAGCACAGTAAGGACAAGTGACATCTTTCTGGCCTCTGTATATGGGGACATATGTTGCGCCACAGACCACAAAAGGATTTCTGAAGTCATAATTCAATTGTGTAGCATCTCTCATATTTTTCTCAGCTGCTTGAAGAACCTGGCGTGCAGTTTTAGCTTGGCTTTCATTGGTTGGATTTGTCTCCAACAGTCTCCTGGCAAAGTTGGCTGCTGAGCTAAGATTTTTTGCCTTATAGCAGATAGACATAGCATTCTGTAATGCGAGTCTCAAGTGCGGAAGCTGCAGATTGCAGTGTGTGAAGTAGGCAGCCAATTCCTGCTGACGAACAGGGTTATCTTTTGATTCCTTCCTCTTTACCTCCATCTGCAGACCTAAAACGTACTCCTTCACTATGATAATCAATTCCTTGACCTCATCCACCTCTCGTCTCGACTCGACCACAATCAGGGGAATGGTGTGAAGAATGCTCAGGAATAATCTAAGGGCATCAGAGAATTTCCCAGCAGTTGTGGCCCTATAAGCAGCTTTAAGTTTTTCTTCCAGCTGACCAAAATTGAAGATAAGGGCAGGTGGACCCCGCACATTTGGACTAGCTGACTCACTCCAACCTCTCTCAATTGCAAAAGAGATAACTGGTGCGGAGGAGAAGGCACGCAGATGTGTGTGGCTACCCATATGAAGATCAGCGAACAATTGCTTTAACGGAGAAAAGTTCTTAATCCCTAGTTGTCGGCTAAGCAACCGCATAGCAGTATCAAAATTGCCAGCAGCTGCATGTTCTGCAGCAAGAGATGATCTTTGGACCCAAATCTGGCTGACAGGCATGCCAGGCGTTGGGGTAACAAAAACAGAAGAGCGGGCATTGGAAGAAGTCTTTGGTGTGTCGGTATCAGGTGGCAGATCCAAATCTTCAAGATCCCATCCTCCTTCCTCGTCATTTTCTTCTTTTCCTTCTTCATCCTCCAGCACCATACTTATATCCCCATTCTGCAGATTTTCCACCTCACCAATATCCAGTGACTCACCCCAATCAGCATCTGCAGCCTCTTCATACTCCTCATGTCCACCCCTGGCTGTAGTATCCAGACCACCTTCGAATATCCCTTTTGTGACCATCAGTAGAGGCCAGTCTCCCCCGCCCAAAATGGGAGTTGGGGGCTGCAAAAGAGATGCTTTCTTCTCCTTCGGCAATGATGGAACATTACCACCCAGTTCTTCTGCAAGACGCTCAGCAGTATCCTTGAGCCCGTGGACATTAGCTGTGATGTATGCAAGGGGAAGATGACCAGCACTCTCCAAAATCTTAACACGCTCACGAACATCACCAAGGTACAAAGCGTCATGGAATTGACCCATAACTTCATTTTTTACCTCAGCAATTTTCATCATTTTTGATAACTTATCCAGGTTTCCTGTTATTAGATAAAGGAAAGAGAGCCTCTCAAAGTTCTTTGTCTTCTGGTAGGCGTATTCAACAATACCTGCATTACCCTGCCGAAGGGCCTCCACCCCAAGCCTATACCAATGATCCTTCTCATCAAGCTTCTTAGCAGATTCAAGAGCTATCTCAATGTTCCCACTTTCGAGTGCTAAGTTGAAACGAGTAAGCTCATCCTTGACAAAATGAAGAGCAACCTCGGGAAAACCCTTCTGCTGCAAATAGGCAATCATGGCTTGACCACAAAGCTCGGAGTTTCTTATCATACTCATAACCTGGTCATATCTCTTTTTAAGCAGGGCCAGCTTGAAAATATATTCAGTTGAATCAATAATAATAGGACGATTTTTACCATCTCGATCCAAGCAAAAGATAGTGTTTCCATATATCTTAGAAATGTAGACTGGGACATCTAAGGTTTTGATGATTCCACTATCACCATTGGGAAGGCAGTACTTGATGTGGGTAAGTGTTGTATAAATGAAGACCCCATTGTCATCCCAGGCACCACTCTTGACACGAATTGTCTCGTGAAGAGTGCAACGGTGCACAAGCCTCTTATCAGCAATTACTATGGAATGCTTGCTAAGTAAAGCAACACTTTCCATGTCAGATGACCAAACGACATACCTGATGAAAGGAGTCTGCAGCTCTCCAAGAACAATTCTTTGCTGCAGATCAAAGATAACAACTCTGTCCTCTGCCCTGCACAGTAGGTTTCCTGTGCCGGCATAAAATATTGCATCAGTAGCAGTAGGAAGAGGGCTTTTCTTAACAATTTCATTTTTCAGATTTTTGACCAGGACTTGATTGGTGCTCTTCTCAAGCACTGCAAACCTGTTCCGAGCAACAAAAACTGCAGATCCTCCAGTTCCCCTTTTCGCATCTTGAACAGTATCACCCCTACCATAACTGTCTTTAGGTATAATGTATAGTTCATAGGAGCCCCCATCTACATCTGAACAGATCAAAATAGCATTTTCAGTAGGACTGTAAGAAAGCGTTCGTGGACCTTGGTTCAGACTGTTTGAACCTGGCCTTCTAATTGGTATCAACTGATTCTCCTTCTGAGTTGAATACTCATACACGCGGAGAAAACGATCCTTCACATAAAACAAAGAATCACCACTCACAGAAAAAGCAGGTCGTTCTCTCTCCAACTTGAACACTATCATCCCACTGTCGTGACCAGCTGCTAGAAGATTCATCTCAGGATGAGCTGCAAGGATCCAGAATCTGTCATGCTCCCTGCGGAAAGTCTGAAGACCGGTCCTTTTAGTAGCATCCCACACTCGAATGCTCTTATCCTCTGAATTTGAAACAATAATATCCTGCCTTGCATGGAACAAAACACAAGATACATTGTTCATATGGCCTCTCAGAGTGTCCACCTCCCAAGCCTTTGTATCTAGAAATATCAAAACACAATTAGCAGTGTATAGTCTCGAAATAGGAACCTGAGCAGATCAACAAATGCATTAAAATATTCGACGGTTCTACCAGCAGACAGCCTAACCCAATCTGAAGCAGCACCTGTTTTCTATCAATTTAATTCAAGTTGTACATTATTATCCAAGAGTAGAGAAAGGCTTGAGTTTACATATAAGGCTCTCCTGCGCATAAAACAATTGAGAAAAAAACATGCATCTTGTTACAGGTACCAAGAAACTACAGTTCAGTATGAGCCTGATTATAGCTTCACCAAGCTTTAGAGATAAATGCAAACTCCTACCACTCACTAGCTCAGACGTAGCAAGGTACAGAAAGTTTCAGCTGAATAAGGAGTTCCTAGCTGACAAGAGGTTATACAAATTCGAAGATCCTATTTCTCTGGCCAAGTGGACAACCAAAAAGCTCTTATCATAGCCAAAACAATACATAATATAGTAAATAAGTCAAATAGCAAACTGAAAGATTTATGTTAACAAGCAATTGTGAAAATTTAGTGTTAATGGTTCAAAAGATATGTGAGGAAAACATTTATGGCTGGCGAGCGAAAAAAAACTTTTAAGATTTCAGAGCATACCATTCATCCGCCAGATTTTCACCTGGCGATCGTCTGCACCAGACACAATTAGGGGTAGTGTGGGATGAAATGATGCCCAGTTAACCCCTCGATCATGACCCTCCAAGACATATTTCACAACAGCATCTACTCCTCCAAAGAAGTCTGTATTCATCTGGCTCAAGCGCAAGATGTCATCAGCAGGAGAAACAGTTTTCTTCCTTAGGGCACCAATATCCCAGACCCGAACAGTCTGATCCAAAGATGCAGAGACAACCAAGTCCTCTTTGGGATGAAATAAGGCACACATCACATAATGGTTGTGCCCAGTCAAGACAGAAATACAAGTGCGAGACTGCCAGTTCCATATCCTGATTGTCTGATCATCACTTGCACTGACAATCCAGGGATATTCATGATGGAATTGGACAGTGCGAATATAATCAAGATGTCCAAGCAGAGTAAATAAGCACCGATGCAACTTATAATTCCAGACCTTTATCTTGTAGTCATCACCTGCAGCGAACAAGTGTTTAAACATAATAAGAACAGTCCGATACAGAATTTATGCAAGTGTGTATAGACACATTAGCTTAGAAATGTACAATTAAATCAAAGATGAGAACAATGACTTGCAATTCGGTTAAACATATGATTTTAGTGATGATAGATAAATTTGTTAATGCAGCAGCACTTGCAGCACTATACATCACATCCATAAAGTTCACCAATCATCAATATAAATATGTACATCATGAATTGAACCTTGAATGTACAGAGGAGCTCGCGGTTCTTTTAAATTTTGACAATGTCATGAATTATTTGGTCCTTCTAAAAACAGGGGGAAAAAACATGAATGAAATTACTCCATATAATTTGTTATGATTAAACACAAAATATATTGTGCGTAAACAAAAATGCCACTTGAAACTTCAGTCAAAAAAGTATTAATGATGCCTCTTCTAAAGAGGTTCAAGGATGAACAACACTAAAAGTGAGATCACAATACATTTTCTATGATTCATGAGCCATTCCACCTGATCTAGAATATACAAGAACAGCAATAAAACCACATATCATGCTACAATATTTCAGATGCATAGGAAATCATAATGTGAATGATCAATGATATACATTATGTCATTGATCACATAGTTCAAATAAATTAGAAAAGAAAAAAAAAGCTACCAAACTAATGCATAAACAAATTCTGGTGGGGAATTTCACTAATTCGGCAAAAGTAGCATTTTGATTTCATAGATCACACCTGTATTCAAAAACAGATATCAGTAGATCCACACTCCATCACTCAATCATGAAATCAATAGCACCAATAAAATAGCACATTTAAAAAAAAAGGGGGGGGGGGGGAAAGGAAAATCAAACCTCCGGATACAAAGAGAGGCTGAGACTTGTGAAAGTGAACGCCACGAACGGGGCCATCATGCTCATCAAATCGATCAATGAGAGTTCCCATACGGTAATCCCATAGCTGGATCACACCGCTATGAAGACTAGCTAAGATCCATGGCCTTTTGCTGTGAAAACTGAGCCCTTTGACTCGATTACTCTTCGTTTCGAACTTCGTCAACATCATTCAAAAACAAAAATCCCTCTATCTCCACCGCACAATCACACACAACAAAACTAAATCCTAAAAAGAAAAAAGAAAAAAACTAATTTTGCTATGTTATCTGAAACCCTAACTGTGGATTTCGAGATCAAATTCAACTCAGATCTGAAAGGAAGAGTGCATTTTGTATGAAGATCGGTGAAGGAAGAGTGCGTGTGTTAAGGGAAGTTGTCTCTGTGTGTGTGTTTTTAGTGTGCGTTAAAGAAATCGGGGAAGAGAAGGGGTGCGTAGATCGGAAGTTTCGTGGGGAGAAATAATATAGTAAGGAGAAATAGAAATTAAAGTTGAATGCTGGTGGATCTACTTGATATTTTACTGGATGGATGAAGGATCCGAGCTGTAAGATCCGTTTTTATTATGAAAAAATAATAAAGCAAGAGTATGACTAAAAAGTTTACGGACGAGAGAGAATTATTTTTCTTCAGAGTTGAAATAAAATAAAGTAGAGATCTTTTATTTATACAGAAAATTAACCTAATTTTTCTTTAAAGAAATAAGATAAATATTCACTACAATACAAATACCTTTATAGATATTACTTATAATACAAATACATTTATAACACTCTCACTTGAATATCTATTCGATAGATAATGTTTCTTACTAGAAAATATTCAATGAGAAAAATTCTAGTGAAGAAAAAAGAGTACACATATTTTGGTTGCCTCGTTAAAAATCTTTTAAGAAAAATCTATTGAGACAAAACCTCATAAGGGAAAAAGAGACAGTACATATTAACTCCCCCTAATGAGAACATCCTTGAATCTTTGCGTCCCGATCTTGATCATCGTCTTTTTGAAAGTTGTAGTTGGTAGAGATTTGGTGAATAAATCAGTCACATTGTCACTTGAACGAATATTACACGTTGATATCACCATTCTTCCGGAGCTCATGTGTATAGAAAAACTTTAGCGAAATGTGCTTCGTTCTATTCCTTTTAGGAATCCTCCATTTAGTTGTATTATGTATGCTGCATTATATTCGTATAAAATTATGGGTACTTTGTCACATTTCAAATCACATTTTTCTTTAATGAGATGTATCATGGACCTTAACCACACACATTCCTGGCTTGCTTTCATGAATAGTTATTATCTACATGATTTGATGAAGTGACCATAAGAGACTGCTTTGTAGATCTCCAAGATATGACAGTACCTCCACATATGAACACGTAACCAGTTTGAGATCGAGCTTTGTGTGGGTCAGATAAATAACGCATTATGTGTTTGATCACATTTCAATGCCTCCTAGTAGAAGTAGAACTAGTGCTAACAAATTAACCGAAAAGGCAATATTATGTCTTTTAGTGTTAGCAAGATACATTAATGCACCAATTTCACTAAGATATGGTACTTCATGACCAAGAATTTTCTCGTTCTTTTCTTGAGGTCGAAATTGATCCTTATTCACATCAAGTAATTGAACAACCATCGGAGTACTTAATGGATGTGCTCCATTCATATAAAATCTTTTCAACACTTTTTCTGTATAGGCAGATTGATGAACAAAGATACCGTTTGTCAAATGTTCAATTTGCAAACCAAGACATAATTTTGTCTTTCCAAAATCTTTCATCTCAAAATCCTTCTTTAAATAATCAATTGCCCTTTGAAGCTCCATTTTGGAGTTCCAATAAGGTTTATGTCATCAACATACATAGCAAGTATGATAAACTCCGATGTTGTTTTCATAATAATAATACATAGGCAAATTTCATCATTTATATAACCTTTATTAGATAAATACTCACTAAGACGGTTATACCAAATGAGTCCAAATTACTTCAAACCATACAATGATCTTTACAATCTAATTGAGTACATTTCCCGAATGCACAAGGCGTGTCTTATACCTTTGTATTTTATTTTTCTCAAATTTTTTTTGCAAAGACCCATTTATAGCCAACAGGTTTAATACTATTAGGTGTTTGAGCTATAGATCCAAAAACTTCACGTTTGACAAGTGAATTCAACTCTAATTGAATTGTTTCTTGCTATTATGGTCAATCATTTCTTTGTCAACATTCTGTGACAGTTTGAGGTTCAAGATCCTCACTGTCTTGTATGATTTTTGTTGCAACATTATATGCAACGACATAATCCAGTATTATTTCTGATCGATTAATTCCAGCACCACTTGAATTTATGGATAATTTCTCATTTTCTTGAGTTTTAGGCTTA
Source organism: Datura wrightii (assembly GCA_035772735.1). Lineage (NCBI taxonomy): Eukaryota > Viridiplantae > Streptophyta > Magnoliopsida > Solanales > Solanaceae > Datura > Datura wrightii. The sequence continues at coordinate 12,750,063 of JASDFA010000001.1, forward strand.
TTGATTCCTTCATGGATATCAAAATTGTTCAAGTCTTGAACCTCTATATGTGGTTCTTTCATAGTGTCATCTTGACCATTTATCTTTCTTTTTCTAGGGTTTCGATCTTTAGAGTTCAATGGTCTATCACATTTTAGGCGTGCTTTAGACTCATTAGCTATGACATTAGTAGATGGTCCTACAGGGACATTAATTTGAATTGAGACATTCCCTACAGGAATATGTGATTTAGTAATCCTTTTCAAATCTGTAAATGCGTTTGGTATTTGATTTATAATTTTCTGTAGGTGAATAATCTTTTGTACTTCTTGTTTATAAATAGAAGCACGTGGATCAAAATCAGGCAGTGATGGATCTTTTCACAAAATTTTTCTTTTGATTTCACTATTTTCTCCTCTAATTTTGGAAAAAACTGTCTCATCAAACCGACAATATGCAAATCAAGCAATGGACATATCTCCAGTTAATCGTTCAAGGTAACAAATAATGGAGGGCGATTCAAACCCAACATAAATTTCTAACCTTCTTCAGAGACCCATCTTTGTACGATGTGGTGGAGCTACTGACACATAAATAACACATTCAAAAATTCTCAAATGAGATATATCAGGCTCTTGACCCAAAATCAATTGCAATAGAGAAATTTATGATAATTTATCAATCTAAGACGAACAAGTATGGCAGCATGCAGATCAGATGACCCCAACAGAAGTGAATAATCTAGTTTTCATAAGCAATGGTCTTGCTATCAACTGCCGACGTTTGATTAATGACTCGGCAATGTCATTTTAAGTATGAACATGAGCTACATGATGTTCAATTTTTATTCCAATTCATAAGATATAATCATTAAAAGCTTGGGATGAAAACTCTGCAACATCGCCAAGGCGAATGAACTTAATTTGATTATCAAGAAATTATGCCCGTAATTGTATTAAAATGCCAATAATATTGCAAACATTAGGTTGCATGATGACAATAGGCACACATGAGATCATCTAAAAGAAGCATTTATTATGACCATAAAATATTTAAACGACCTACTAGGTGGGTGGATAGGTCCATAAATATCCCCATGTATACTTTTTTAAAACGCAGGAGACTCAATCTCAACCTTTTGGTGATGGTCTCGCAATTAACTCCGGTGTACTTTATTATGCAATTTTAACATGCAAGAATACAAATAAATTTACCTCATATAAATTTAAACTTCACAAATACAAATAAAGTAAGAGTCCGTTTGGAATGGCTTATAGCTTATCTATTATCTATTATTATATTAAAAGTGTGAAGACCTTTAAAAATGTTAATTGAACTTTTTGCCCTTCATTAATAGACATCGCAATAGACAAAATCGCCATTTGCTATTTTTCTTAAATTATTACTTTTAATTGTTATTTTACCACATTATGTTAGATTTTTTATTTTTCCTAAAATATTTCACTATTTTAGGTTTTCTGTTTGTACCATAACTCTATTTATGATAAACCTAGGGAAAAAAAATTCCACCAAATTTTCACCACCCTAAAATATTTCCACGCCAACCATAAAAAGTTTCTAAGGAATTTTTTTTTTCTTTTTGATAGACACATTTTTTTTCCTTTTTGATATATTTTTTCTTTTGATTCTTTTTACCTTTTACGATAGTCACGTTCATTTTTTATAAATTTTTTTATTTGGAAGCTTTTTTACCTGTTTTATAATTTTTTTTCCAAATTTCGTTTTCCTTTTTGATATTCACTTTTTTTTTTCTTTTTGATAATTTTTTTCATTGAAGTCTTTTTTTCTATTTTTGGCGGTAGTAAATTTTTACAAAATTTTTCTTTTTCTTTTTGATAGTAGTATTTTACTTCTATAAAAGAATTTTTAATTGCATAATTTAATTCGTCAACTCTTTTATATTAATATCTTTGATTCAATCTCCAACTTTGTATGTTTTCATATTTCCTTGTCTTAAAATCTATTCTTTCTTTTCATGTTTTGAATTTTTTTCATGTTGTAGATTTGAAGAAGACAATAGTAATTGTTATGCCAGCCCAAGTTATTTATATTCAAAATAATTTAATTTAGATTATCTCCTTTAATTGAGTCTAATATTGATACTATGTTATCTTCTTTAATTGAGTCTAATGTTGATATTATGTGATTTAAAAATTTATTTTATTTGTAACTGATATTCTTAATCTGCTCATACAGTCGCAAGTTTCATTTATTCAAGTAGAGTAATCTCCTCATTTCATAAAATAATATTTTTTATAAAATTAGGATTTGAAGAAGACAATAGTAATTGTTAAGCCAACTCAAGTTGTTTATATTCAAAATAATTTAACTTAGATTGTCTCTTTTAGTGGAATCTAATATTGATACTATATTATCTCCTTTAATTGAATATAATATTGATATTATGTGGTTTAAAATTTACATTATTTGTAACTGATACTCTTCATCTGCTCATACAATAACAAATATCATTTATTCAAGTAAAATAATCTCCCGACTCATAAAATAATTTTTTAAATAAAATTATATATTATTATAATTACAACGTTTGTGCACAATTTATTTTAGATAATCTTCCAATAAAATCTGAGGAGGATTTCATGTAAACAAGAAAAATAAATTATCAAATATATATATATATATATATATATATATATATATATATATATATATATATTAGCAATCTCTCCTACTTGAAAGTCATAATTTTCTTAAACGTAATCATTTATCAATTTGAAATTCATAATTTTCTTTCTAAATTCTTATATTGTCACACAAACATATATTTTAAATATTATTTATGTTATTTTTATAAATTTATTCTTATTAATATGAGTTCGCGCGTACATTAAAACTAGTGACTTATAAATATAAACCATAAATTAGAAATCTTAATTTATGACTTTTGACTTATTTTTTTGTTATTTTGATGTTAAATAAATGTTTAAAAGTTTTTTCAAAAAAATTTATTCACACATTATAAAAGTGTTTAAAAACATCTAAAATAAGTTGATTCAAACATGCTTTAAATTATTTTGTGATAAAAAACTAGAATTCACTATTTACTTTTCATAATCGATATGCACATATTATATATTAATTATATATATTATAAATTTACCGCCTATTTTAATTTTATGTGATTAAATATACAGCTATTTGGATTAATCCTTTATTTCAGAAAGGAAACAGCTTGCTCGGATTAACACGGGACAAAAGATAACGAAGATGACCCATGGACTGATATCTGAGCAGCTTCTCCTCGTTCTGTTGGTCCAAATTTTAAGTGTTCAATTGGCATTGGACCCAAATACTTGTCCAATGGGCTGATTTGAGACACGAATTGCCTTTTCTTTGGGTCCTTAAATTCTTAATTGTCAACCATGTACCGTAAATACCGAGGGGTCGTTTGGTATAGGGGATAATGGATAATAATTTCAAGGTAATAACATTATTTTATTTTATATTTAATTAAGAGTATTAGTTAATTTCAAAATTATTTAACCTACTATTTATACTACAATGATGTGATAAGTTATGTCATATATATAATGTGATAAGTTATGCCATATATATGATGAGATAACTAATTTCATGGGACAAGGACAGATTTACTAAGACCCAAGGGGGGTCATGTGACTCTACGTCGTCAATTTTTTTTTACTAAATATATACATATAATTAAAAGGAAAAAACAAGCATATTGTGTAAAGTAGCGCTCTTAAACAGAGATGATTGTATAGCTCAATTGGTTAGATATTTTAAATTTTCATCCAAGAACGTGAGTTCTAATATCCACGGCTTACGCCAACCATAGGTACATCCCAATCATGGAATATCTAGACATAAATTTAATTGCTAAAGATAAAAATTAAAAATTAAAGGATAAATATTAAGTACCAACCTATTAAAAAATAAAAATGTAATTTTTGCTATTGAAACATATAAAAATTGACAAATATAAAATTTAATTGAACCACATAATTAACGATATGGACCTGTATATTCATCAACCACAAAATGGAATGAATTTACTCTTATTATGCAAGAGCGTTCATCATTTCAAGATTTAAATAGACAAATCTCCCAATATATATGGAAACAACAATAGACTTTTAGATCTTCAAAATCAACGTTTATTAACGTACATAATATACTCATGATATTGTTTGGAAATTGAACTACATACCGGAGCAGAGTCATTCATTAATTTCTTTACGTGTCTATCTTTTAATAAAAATTCTAAACGCTATTGAGTACGTACATATTAAGAAAATTGAACTTCAAAGTTCATCAAGTATTGAAGATGATTATAATATATTTGATTTTCAAATGGCAAAAAATCACATATTTAAATCTCTAAGACGGAAGGAATATTAACTAGTTTTAGCAAAGATATCTTCCAAAAAAAAAACGATAATATTGAATTCAGATAAACTCGATATATATACTCTATATGCGCCTGGACTTTCAGAGTGAATAAGATAATGGATTAAACTTTGTCCCGCCAGCACTCTTATAAGCTAACAACATTTCACGAAGTAGCTAGAAGGTTACGTGATACATTACATTTTCATGCAAAATCATAAGCGTATTTCGAATATATACATCTTATTATGATTGAATTTAATCATATACATCGATGATGGAAAAAAATTTATACTATCAATATAATAAACTTAAATCCTTAACTGATTATAGTTTATTTTCAAGACTTTTAAATGCCCTTATTTTGAAAAATTTAATTTTTATACATTGATAATATAAAATAGGTATTATACGGTATAAGGTCACCTAAATGTAACTATGCTCAATTCATAAAAAATTGAGATTAGTAACCTAAAAATAAAGTAAGTTATCTACCAAATCACACACATAGGGTAAATAATTTTTTATAATTATCTGTCTATATAAGTTAATTACATTATAAGTAGTTAATAATCTGCTTAATTATAGTATATTTCTTAATAGAGTTTACCTTTTATGCACTTATGTCATAAAAAAAATTCCGTCCGTGGTTTATTCGGATTTTGGGAATAAAATGAGTTTCTTTTCCCGGAATTTTTTTATATGCATTTTAGATGTTTTAAATTATCAGTTATTGTCCCTTATAGTAATTTTACATAATTTTAAAAATTTAAAAAATTTCATAGTTAAATTTACGATTAAAATTAAAAAGCTTGACTCTTGAATTCCACACAAAACCACATAAAATAAAATAAAAAATAATAATAAATTACCAATAACCTACCATAAATAATAAGTAACCTGCTAGGTACTCTAATAATGTAAAATATTATTACCCTAAAAGTAAACTCATAAATTTTACCACTCAAATAATATTCACTCAGTTTGTACCTGCCTGCATGCACCCTCCAGCGAATTAGACGGAAATTTTGATTTGGTACTCTTTTTAATTAATTCCTTTGTCTCCATTTGCATCTAGCTAACCCAATTTGCACTTTCTTTAATCCTCCTTCATTTGTCTCATTATCAATCTCTCCCCTATAAAAATTTCTCACAACATACATGAAACTCCATTGACTCCTTCAAATATGTCGGTGAGAATCACTCCAGTATTAGATAAAATTCTCACACCTAATAATATTGAGTCTGAAAATCAAAATACTATATCAGATGTCGATATTACGATCGACGATCATCTGCCTCCCTCCTTTCCAGAAAAGCGAGAAGACGATCATAGCCTTCTCACTTTCATTGGACTAAGGTTCGCAGTATCCTCGGTGCTAACGAGGATTCATGCAGGCTATTTCAGAATAAGTTTATCTTTGTGTTGGGAAACTTTATTATGGAAAATACTTCTGGACCCAACTAATAACGAAACAAAATTTCTACATCGTGTCCCTCAAATGATCTATCGTCCCGTTCTAATTTTCCTTTGGTCATTTGCTTTATTGATTCTGGTTCTACTTTCTTTACTCTACCTTCTAAGGTGCGTCTTTCGATTTAATTTGGTCAAGGGGGAATTCTTGCACCATGTTGGTGTCAATTACCTTTTTGCCCCTTGGATTTCTTGGCTCATTTTGCTTGAATCCTACCCCTTTGTAGCACCAAAACACGTTGGTTACAAAGCTCTTTGGTGGGTTTTCGCGGTTCCTGTTTTAATTTTGGATGTGAAAATTTACGGACAATGGTTCACTAAGGGGAAGCGGTTTTTAACAGCCGTGGCTAACCCGACGAGCCATTTATCAGTCATTGGGAACTTAGTCGGGGCTCGAGCCGCGGCTAAAATGGGCTGGCAGGAGGTTTCGGTCTGCTTGTTTTCGTTGGGGATGGTTCATTATTTGGTCCTTTTTGTTACGTTGTATCAAAGGTTATCGGGAAGTGACCGGCTTCCGGCTATGTTACGGCCGGTTTTTTTCTTGTTCTCGGCGGCTCCGAGTATGGCAAGTTTGGCTTGGGCGTCAATTGCTGGAAGCTTCGATACTGCTTCGAAGATGCTCTTCTTTCTCTCGTTGTTCCTCTTTACGTCATTGGTAACGTAGCTCTAAAAAATTATTACTATCTTTTTTCGAGTTTATATTTTAAAATTTTAATTTGTTGACAGTATAAATTTTTTTTATACTATTCATCATATTCATATATTGAAAATATAATTTTATTTACCTATTGAAAAAAGATGGAATTATAGGAGTCTTCAACAAGCAAATATTGATATTCGTCAACTTTATAAAGTACTTTTTTTTTTTTTTTAATTGTTTCAAGATTTCATCAGCTATAAATCTAAGTTGGAATTTTCCACTTTCTTTGCATGTGCAATAGATGAAATTGACTTTACAACAACTTTGTCTTCAAGTCTACGTATGTGTAGTGTAGGCGGAAGCGAATTTAAAGATTAAAATATGAGATAATTATCCCTTCATAAAATTAAAGATTAAATATATATATATATAATAGTGCATTTATATTTTAAAGATTTTAAATTAATATTTACATGGTAATATAATATAATATTGCTATTTTAGTATTGTTATCTTGTACGAGCCGTACATGCCGTGATCAAGACGACTCTCACTTGTCAATCGACTAGATCTACCAGCCCATAAGATATTTTTAATCAAATCTTTTTACGAAGTTATATATTCATCGTTTGATCAAAAATATTTATAATTATCAACTAATATACGTATATGATGCAATAATTATATATATAAATATATTTGATGGCTATTTTTTTAAGTATTCGTCTATTAAATTACATACTCAGTTATTAATAGTTGAGATCGTTATGTTAAAATTTTGAATTTACCTCCGAAGGAAAGTGACTAATTAATTTAAATGTTTTTCTTTGTGTTCTTTTTTCTTTTGTTGAACTTTAATTAGATATGCAGGCCAAGTCTATTCAAGAAATCAATGAGAAAATTCAACGTGGCATGGTGGGCATATTCATATCCAGTGACACTACTAGCACTGGCTTCAACAAGATATGCAAAAGAGGTCAAAGGAAAAGTGCCACACGCCATAATGCTAACACTATCATCTCTCTCAGTTTTAGTCATCATCGTCCTCTTGCTCTCCACTGCTCTCTATTCTAAATTGCTCTTACCTGATGATGATCCATCTCTCAACCTACTCAACCATTCTTGTTTATCAGAGAAACAGACGCATTCAGAATTTTATAAATAAGAAAATTCAAGCTTAAAATATATATATATATATAATATTTTCGCGTTCGCTACCGACTGTGATTGAGGATGTTGGTCTCCAGCTAGCGCATGCATAGCAAGAGTCTCTCTCTCGTGAGTCCGCCCTATGTATTAATTAATTATTACTTTATAATTGATTAACACCTTAATTAGGGCTGGTAGCTAGAAGTCATTATCGTTCCTAATTAACATATATGTTATTGTAGGGAAATATCGTCTTTAGTTGTACGTCGAGTTAGACTTGTATTCAAATATTATTTTGGTTCTATGTATTACTTTATACTAAATGTAATAAAGTAGATCTTTTTTTAATTTTTCTTTTTGGAGTTTTCTCATCTATGTCTAAAGATCTAGCAATATTCTTATATTGAATCAAACATATGTGTGTGACGTTTGAAATGCATGTCTATTTATGATCTTCATCAGATATGGGAAGATCACAATGGACATATATTGAACAATTTGCAAATATAAAAAATACATGACCATGACAGGCGTGTTAGAATTTGTCTTGAATTTCTACTTTAATTGAATTCTACATCATAATTCTGTTTTATTTCAAAAAGATTTTCTTGGTAGATAAGGTTTTTTTGTGGAAAAAGAGTTCTATCATATCTATCATTTTTCTTGGAGGAGAAGATTTAGATTTCTATAAATAGAAGATATTTTCTTCTCATACATAACATAATAGCATCCACAATGTAGTCGTTCAAAAAATTTTATTTAAGGGAGAGATTATTCTCTCAATAGTTTTTATGCTTTTATATTAGTTTTTAATATGTACATCAATTGATCAAACCATATTAAATTGTTATGCCTTTTTAGTATAGTTTTATTTGTCATCTGCTTTTATCGTTCGTTAAGATTTACACCTATTAGCTTCTGCATGATGCTCTGCTCTGTTCTCTCTCTCTCTCTCTCTCTCTCTATATATATATATATATATATATATATATATATATATAAAAGCAAGTTCATTCTTTTTTCACTCGGAAAAGATTAAGAAATAAAAATATCTTCTATTTTATTAATAAAATAATTTTATCATCATTGAAATGAAAATTCATGATGGATTACTATATATATATATATTAAAATTTCACGAGGGGTTACAATATTTTTATTAGAAAAAGAATGTATTTAAACAAATATGTTTATTAGAAAAAAGTATTATTAATTCAAAATTAATAATGAAAATATATTGGACCTTAACTATTTATAAGGTCTTTTTTTCTTTCACAATAAATATCAAACAATTAATAAATTTTTTTAAACATTGCGATGAAAAGTAACATAATATATACTCCCTCCATTTTAAAATAAAGCAGTGTTTTTAGCTTAGGTATATGCATTAAGAAAATTACTCATTCCTATAAAGTAAGACATATTTTTATCAAATTTATCCTTAACAAATATCTTGAAAAAGTAGTAACTCTTTAGTTTTTTTTTGTTATATAAAATTATTTTAATTAAATAAGGGTAAAATTGAAAGAGCATTATTAATGTCTTTTTGATTAGGTGAAACACCACTTATTTTGAAACAATAACGAAAAAAATAAATAATGCTATTTATTTTGAAATGGAAGGAATATATATCTTATCTCCGTAAATTACATAATTTTATTTACATTTACTTTTAAATTAAAGAAAATGTATATATTTAGACTCAAAATAATTTAAAAGATATATGTGTAAGTTATCACATTTATTTTTAATCTATATTATGTTAACAATTAATAATGTCTTTTTGACTTTTCAGTGAGAGTACTATTTTATCTCATTGGATATGTAAATCTCTTTTGAATTTTTTTTTTTAGTTATTATATTAAATTATTGTCTTAATTTTAGTGTACACAAAACATAAATTAAAGAAATCATATTTTTTTCTTTTTATCTTCTATAGTCACATATTAGTTTTCTTTGAAAATTTTATCAATACTTATGTTTTTTTAATTTATTATCTAAATGTTCAAACACAAAATGTAAAAAGCATATTACTTAAATCAAACATTTAATTTAATGTTTGAATTTAATGCTGAGGGGATATTAAAATAATAAGCAATGAAACATATAATTCTTTTAAGTTAGTTGAATTTAACATCTTATAAATTATTACTTAATTTGATAAATCAGAAAAAATATTGAAAGAAAATAATTTAAGAATTATTTTCAGTATCAAAATCAAGTAAAATAGAATGAACGGATAGTTTCTCAATCTATTTAATTAACTACTAAAATGAAAAGATTTTACTCACACCCAACAATTTCACT